>JACCEG010000052.1:164875-179277 GCA_014065205.1 Tuber brumale
CTTGTAGTAATCACAACGGTAAAGACTGTAACGAAAAGCCGCCCGAAACCATCAGAACAAAAGGAACCCCAAAACCCGACAGTGACCCCAACCCCCAACAAGAGCTACCCCCATCGGGCCACAACCCAACCGACCAACGCCACCTGCGATAATAGTATCTACGGCTATGGGCATGCCCGACGCGTGGAAAGGAGAACCTAAAGGGAGAAACACGCGAGCCGAAGGAAAGCGAGGCCCGTGGCAGAACCCAGGGACCAGTGCCATCCGGACCGGAAAGCCCGGTGGAGACGCCCCAGGGGGCGTCGAGGCATGGTGGTGTAGCAGTAGGGTGCAAGCCGTGGAAGGATGTAGCAGTAGGGTGCAAGCCGATCCGACCGTAAGAGCAGGAAGGTAACCGAACGCGACCGTATCAACTATCGGTAATCGTGTTCGTGTCTGACTAGGCGGTCCTCAGAGGCAGAAGGAAAGCATTTTACCACGTCTCTCATGTAGTCCCTTGTTCTACGAGAGATAGTGTCACTTAGTGGATGGGATACCACCGCTTAAGCCGACCGTGAGGAGAAGCGAGATCGACCCGGGGGCCTGTTGAAAAGTCCTCGCGTACCGCAAACCGTGTTCCCAGCCGTCTGAAGCATGGGAAGCGAGCGGTCACCGACCGTGTGGAGGGGCCACGCAAAGCGAGGAGAGAAGCGAGAACAGGCAGCAGAAAGCAGTACCAGAACTCAGAGGAAGGAAAGCCCGACGCGTGAAAAAAGCGAAGAAGGGCAGTGAGTGGGGGATGGCCGTCACTCCTAGGCCGAAGCCATCGTGGGAGGAGAGGGGGGGGTGGATGGTGGTTCGTGAAGATCAAGCCCGGAGGGTTGATTTCAATCGCCGGGTGTGTAGAGGAGACGGAGGATGGCCTATCTACTCGGAACTAATGTCCTCCTTATATAGTTGCCCTTCATGCCCTTGTGACTCATCCTTTAAGTCACGCGTCACGTATGACTCACAACTGTGAGTCATACCCAAAACATCATAAACTAGTCATATGACCCAAGTGGTCACATGTGCGAAACCCATGACCTCAAAATGAGGTCATGTGCGAAACATAACATATCATCATAACCATATCATATGACCAAAGTGGTCATATGTGCGAAACCCATGACCTCTAATGAGGTCATGTGCGAAACATAACATACCTATGACTCATAACTATGAGTCATGTGAAAACCTTTCCTAGCTAAGCCACATTCGTGACACTTTTTGAGTTTTCTGAATTGAATTTTTTCCAGGCTATTTTCGTTTGGGATCACCCTCGGTATCTTTTTCGGTCCTAGAATTTTATCCTATATCCTATTTGTTTAGCCTTAACCTTACCCATATTCTATACCCTACAAGATTTGTATTTCAAAATCTTACCGCAACCTTTCACTGTGTTTGTTATAGTCCGCTCACTAGTTTACATGAACTAGATTAGTCTGCTCATTTTAACTACAATCTCCTGAAGTGATAGATGATCCGAGTACCATCCCTCTTTATACTTTATAACCATGACCATGACAACATGCTACTTTGTTTTATGTTCAAAATATATGAGGGCAATTGATCCGAAATCGAGTGACCACCTGTGCACGTGTGCCCCTTTAAAAATGCATCCAACACCGTTCTGTCTGCTAAATACAACCTCCATAATACTTCTTTTATTATTGACATATATACATTCTCCAACACTCAGGCTATCTATATTTCCCAAACAACTCAATCAAATTGTTCATCTATTTACCTTGTCACAATACTACAACAGCCGTGATCTAACGGTGACTGACTGCATCTGTCAAACCAACTTGGGCAAAAACTGAAGAAAGTCCACAGTGGACATATCTGAAAATCCAGATCCAAGGAGACATTGGGTATAATACCCTCTACATTGCCTTCTCTTGCTTCCATTCAGTCCGCAAGTCATAGAAGCTCAGCATCCCGACTTCAGATACTACAGTCTGATTACCAGCAGGACAGAGATGAGAGTTTGGATGCGGCAGATGAGAGTATGGACTCGCAGGATGGGGAATACGAGGATAACGTTAATCAGAGCCGAGACAGCTAGAAGGTGGACTTAATAGAATTCAGGGATGGTGAGGACTCGGTAGAGGACCGCAGTGCACAGAGACTGATAACTTGTCTGGAGTTAGAATCCGAACGATCAATGATGACGATAACAGTTACTCCAACTCCGAGACTGGCGGGGATTAGTTTGGCTGGACAGAAAACACCATTACCACTATGAGTTATCCAAAATTATTTAACATCAGTGGTGCCCTCCGGATTGGACTCCAGACCGAATATACCTATAACAGCAGCCATCATACCAAGTCACATACGACCGAGAACTCTAGAATTTGACAGCATAGCCTAAGTAGTAACCAGGGGCTGATGAAATACTACTGTGGGATTGAGCTCACCATTCAGATCAAAGTCCGTGAATTAATATAGGATTGGACACTTTTCAAGAATCTATTTCCAGACCCCATTACCCTGACTGAAATGGTACGCACATGTTAGAATAATGCCCGGCACGAGTTAGAGTTTTCCTACATCGTAGATGCTACAGTGTGCTCCAATAATTGGGTAGGTTTTCTTTAATCAATAATCTACTTCTCATTCGCTTGACTAAATATAATGGTTGCTGGCCACTAATTGTCCAGATCCAAGCAAAGCACAGTCCGTCCAGATCCCAGTATCTCCATTGTGCAACGAATGCTATAACAGAACTCTATAAGCTTAATACGGAAAATCCAATAGCCTGTGCATAAAAGGTAGAGTACTCACTCGCAGGTGACCAGTTTAATTACGCCCCTAATGGGTGTGAGGTATGCTCGTACCTCTTTATTGCAATTATTCCGGACCACAGTAAGACTGAATCTGTCTAACAATGCCAGCAGGCACACTCTCTTAGATTCCTAGCTCCACAGATTCCCAGTGTCATATATGCACAATTTTATTCAGGAAAGAAAAGGAGAGGCACAATGGATGATTGATTTTTATGAAATATTAACGGCATATTTCCGTATCTAGCTGTGGCCATATTGTGTCATGCTCTCCAGTGTTGGCAGACTGGGAACTTCGTTGATGAAGTATTTTTGAGGCCTTTCGGTTCTCAAGGTAGAAATGAAAAATTTCTGCTAGAGTCCAATGATAGTTAGGCTAAGGGAAAAACAGTGCTACTAGAATGTCAGTTGGGAATATGGAGAAATACACCAGTGTCTTTTCAGACTAAAATTATCAGGTGGATAATGAGGGGATTAAAGGATTAAATTGTGAAGGATCACAGAACACGTGTAGAGAGAATCAACGGATATTTAAATAACCTTAATGCCTTGTACCTGGAGTTTGGAATTCATCTATAGCAGGTTGGATCACAAGCAGGGGGTGTTAGTTGCTGGCATACTACTCTACAAGGATATAGTTTGGGAGAACCAGAACCGCTAGAAATGTATGGTCTGCCAGTGGGCTTAACTGACTAGGATCTGTCCGGCGCAGTTACACATCCCCATCGGCGTTTAGATGAAACTGGGTTGGACGATGAGGAGGAAAATGAATTTATTGTTTTATAATTTGGTATCTATAAGGAATAAAGTAATAAAGTGGATTAAAACTATTGTAGAAAAAGTAAGATTCTATGAGAGGTGGGGGATAGGATCTCGTTCAGGTCACAATATTGAAGATATCAGGATAAGAAAATATAGATTAAATGAATTGCAGATGGAGTGGGACAAAATCTGAAATCACACAAGAATTTTAGAATACGTCCAGCGGATTTGGTGAAATACAACATGGGGTTGGAATGTACAGCATAATTAGCAAAGGTGCAGAAGTGGTCTGAGGCTTGCGGACGGGAAAGGAATGTAAGTAGTGAATGCGGCCAAAACACAGATGATGGCCGGCTACTTAGTAAATACATTTGGTGCACACAGAAATACAAAGTAGAATAGGCAGATAAAAACAACATGAGGGAGAAGGGGAGAGTAATCAGGGATGACGGGAGGACTAGCGGACAAAAAAGGAAAATACAGGGTGAAATGCAAATGAAGTGCAGGCAAAACTAGCTATAAAGGTGACGGAAAGGGCTGGCAAGAGCAGATATCGTGGGGACTTCAAAAAAAGTAAATTACGGAGAGGCATGGATTTGCAACCGGAATCGAGAGTCAGCGGATGCTGGGAGTGATTAGGCCAAAGTCAACAAACTAGGGGAATAGTTGCCAGGGATTGTGTTAGGCATATAGAAATACGAGACATGTGCACAGACCCACGGTAGGATAACTGCGCACAGACCCTCAATTTACCGGAGCCAACACCCCCCTCGGGCCCCCTTATGGGGCCCGCCCGTCATTAGCAAGATTTTGAGAGTTGCGTCCTATAACTAAAATGTCACATCACTGAAGCCCACTTCATAACACCATATACGTCGCTGCCGTCACTCTGACCGCATGCTGTTCGCCGGATATATGGGAGGGGACCCTTGGCGACGTCAGGGAAGTGAAGCGGAAGAAACCCGTCTGAGGCGCATTGAGATAGTAGGCTTCAAGGTTAGGCTTCCTAACTATGGGCCGAAGATGATGGGACGTTTTCGGCGAAAATACTCCAAGAGGATATCCTGGTAGTGGAAGCTACTAAGGGTATACCGAATCCACCCATACCCTTCTGAGATCAGCTGTAGGTTAGTTGGTCCTAGTAATAGGACTCCTCCACAGAGGCTGGCGGACCAAGGGGAAGCACGCTCAGAATAGAAGACCTAGATAAGTCGGAGACCCTTAAGACGCTGACACGTCGGGCTCGGACTTGCGATTGGCACTAGGTGGCCCGGCATGAACTTGATCACTTCTTGACCGAAGAGACTACTGGAACAATAGTCAACCAGACTAGAGTAATATAATAGTCTATGCAGATATCCAAGTTGAAGGCCGCTGTTTGTTATAACAAATAGTGCAGTCATCTCAACGGAGGAATACTATTCCGGGTTCGTGAAAGGGTGTGATAAGTTTCAGGGTCAAACGGTGTTTGCACTTATAAGATTCTGGACGTTTGCGTATTAAAACCAGAGTGGTACTTGGGAGGCATAGTAGTTAGAAGTAGTCCACGAACACTCAGACGCGGGATATAAATATCGAAGTGCCTCCCGATCTTTACAGACATCATCCAGCAATGGAGAAGACATCTTATCAATATAAAATTGTTTGCCTTAGAAATCTTTACTTTTACTTTATCGAGATGAGCCTTCCTCGACAGATTCTCCGAACAGAGATTTTGGCCTACGTCTCTCGGTTATATACTTGAGTTTGGCGTCCGCCTAACAGATTGTCCCCTATGTACTGTCTGATATGTCTGGACACATCGTGTCTCACTGTACTCATCCAGATTAGGAGTTTACATTTAGCTCTTTCTGAGCATCAGACACAGTGGAGGTACAGGACATAAGATAAGTTTTTTGCTGATGTTGATAATTTTGAGTTTCGACTCCCGTAGTTCTATATGGACTACCCAATCTCCATCATGGTCGCTACTCAATGCACCCTTGCCAGAGTCGGTTTCCATTTTGATTCCAGTTCTATGTGGATACTGACTACCCAAATGCCGCCACCATTGGTGCCTATGAACTGACCTTGGTCAGTTCCTTGTCATCTGCCAGTTCTCACATCCTATTCATATGCGATGGTTACCAGACCTTAGCTACTCTGCCTAATACTTTAGACTTTACAATAGCCGCTCTCGCATGACGAATTCCCCTTTTTGTTGGTCTTAAACTGACTACTGCCGCCGATATATGGGCATCTTCCCAACACGTTTGGTAAGTGTGGTTTTTCTTTTGACACTTTGTACAATTCTTTACCCACCTTCGTGTGTCTATAGCACTTTACAGGATACCAGTATGAGCCTGGTTTTAGTTGGTATGTATTGTCTTAGCCATGCCATCTAACTTCTTTTTTGGCCATTCTGGCCCATTCTCCCATTTTCATTTCCATAGTGGGGCTCCACCTCCCTTGACATAAGGTTTTTCATCTTTTGTCCCTTTGGTTTAAAGTCCCACTGGTATTCTCTTTTGACCTTAGAGACTATTTTCGGCTTGGGTGATTGGTCTCCTGCTAGCTCTTTTCCTGCAACAATTGCTTTCTCTGATTGACCATATACTCTAAACCTCTTTTCCCATTCTTGATCTATGTCATAGTTCATTGCCAACAACCTGCCAATGATTTATTTTAGAAAATTGTTTTCAACTTCTTTTCTCCATGACTCCCCATTATTTGTACTCTAGTATTTAGATTGTACAAGAATGTCAGCAATAGCTCAATACTTCCCTTGTACCTTACCAGCTTCATATCTTGAAGCGCTTATCTTTCGGCTCCTACCCGTGCGAAAAGCTTGATCATATCACGTGCAAACAGAGTCCACATAACCAGTTCTGGCTATAGGACTTCTCTCTAAAGTCTGTCCATAGCCTTCCTATAACAAATGGTATAAGGAAAGACTACATCTCCCTTAGCCTGGGTGAGGGCGCAAATAACTCGCTCATGAGTATTGTTGCAGATTCACAGCTTTTTTCGAAATAATCGGTACTCAGGATAATCCAGACACATATGTCTGGAGTGGATTTGGCCTCAAAGAATACAGGCAGTTCTGACAGTCACTTAATGTTTAGCGCTATGGTGTTGGCAAGTGTTTGTGCCATACCAGACTGTTCTAGTATTTGTCCTCACCGCCACGGGTAGGACTTCCTCTTCCTTCACCTCCTTCCTCATTATTATCATAGTTATCATCTGGATCCTTTAGGGTCACCTCCTTATGCCCCTGAGCGAGATGCATCAGTGGCTTCTTTGCTGTTCCTCTTTTCCCTTCATATTGGTGGAGAATAGTTGTCATTGTCATTCTCTTCCTCAACTGTAGATAAGAGTATCGGTCTCCAGGTACCTTTTTCTGGCACTGCGGGTAATACTTTACTTATCGAGGCCGTTAATACCTTTATAGTATTATTTGCTTCCCCTCCCAGTCAATGTTACAGAGTTCTGAGTTCCTGAATCTGCTTTTGATGAACTATTTGATCTATCCTCTATGCATTTAACCCCTGGTCGACGTCCTTCTCTTGACTAATACTTTGAGTATAGAATTCTAAGAATTCCGTTTGTAGGCTGGTAGCCATTTGTTGTAGTGTTTGATCACAAGCTAGAGACTCCTGGTTTTGTTGCCTCAGGGTTCTATGTAATCTTGTGGGTACCTCTTCATGTTCCTGTTGACACTTATCTTGTACATCTATCTTTTTTGCTACTTCTAGTAGCATTTCCTGTTGGATATCCTTAACCTCTTGTTCCATGCCTGCTAGCTGCATCAACAAAATTACGATGTCATTATCATGAATATCTTGTCCTTCCGCAATTTGCTGTTGTACCTCAATCAACTATAAGGTATTTTTCTGGGTGATACCCTTCAAATGTTTGAAGGCAATGTTTGCCAAGTCGTGAGATATATCGATATCTTGTCCAATTCGACCCAAGATTATTCTCAGATGACTAGCCAACTTGACTATATTTGCAGCATAGTCTCTAGGCTTCGGTGTTGAGGACCATGATATCTGGTGTGTGCTTGCCATACTGGAAGATGGGTAAGAGGGTGGTACAAGTCCTTTCCAAAACTGAGGTTAGTGTGGCATCGATGTAGATGGACTCTATATAATAGAATCATCTGTCATGGTTGTATCTGGTAGAATGTCTATAGGTTCTACCGCCATGATCTTTTTTGTTGGCTTTTGTGGTATCTCAGACATTGTGTCTTTCTTGAGGTAGGCTACCTATTCTAACCACACAGGTTGCGTGATTACTGGTACTTTGTACTAGAGTTCTGGATATCCTTTGAAAGGTTTAAAGAAGCATATGTATGTTATGCAGTGTCTGAGGTGCTCTAGAGGTGTAGGTAAAAAAGGGTTTAGTTGATCTGATTCTATGTTCTGGATCTGAATTTCGCTTTTTCAAAGTTCAAGATGTACTTATAGTACATATATCAATTTCTAAGCCCAAGCCAAGGGGATCATTCATTCTTAGCTAATCATGCATAGTTTCCTTTTTTCAGAGTAATGGTTACTCTACTCGACGTGGTCTTCAAACTTGGTTGAACTCCACACAAAGTTAGAACTATGCCAGGTACGATCTATGGAATTGAATTGATTCTTCATTGAGATCCCAAAAGATATTTTGAACCACCAGGATTTTTGTGTAAATTCTACTTCGATTTCAAACAGTGCAGTATTGAATATTTCTTCGAATGTATGCATGTAAATAGGATAGAGAAGTGCTTCAAAAATGTGATCGAAGCAAGAGCTGATGGTAGAGTTTGAAGTAAACTCATAGTTCATATAGTGAGCCTTGGTAACAGGAGAACTATCAATATACTATTAGGTAGATGCCAAACTCTAGTATAGCTGAGGGACGTAGGCCAAAATATTTGATCGGAGAATCTGTTGAGGAACACTCGTCTCAATAAAAATATGTAAAGTGAAGATTTATATTGTACACAATATTAGATTGATAAGATCTCTTCTTCATTACTTGACGATGTCTGTAAAGCTCGCAAGCTACTTCGATGTTTATATCCGGTGTCTGAGTGTTTGCGGACTACTTCTAACTACTATGCATCTGGAGTACCACTCCGGTTTTGATATGTAAATGTCCAAAATCTTATAAATACGAGCACCGTTTGATCCTGAAACTTTTCACAACCTTTTATGGTTACGGAATAGTATTCCTCCGTTAAGATAACAGCCCTATTTGTTATACCAAATAGTAGTCTACAACTTAGTTGTCGGCATTGACTATTAGATTACTTTGGTCTCGTTGACTATCGTTCCAGTAGTCTCTTCAGTCATGAAGTCATCAGTTTCATACCAAGCTACCTAGTGCTAATCGCAAGTCTGAGCCCAATGTATCAGTGTCTTAAGAGTCTCCAACTTATCTAGGTCTTCCTTTCTGAGTGGGCTTTCCCTTGGTCCACTAGCCTCCATAGAGTGGTCCTATTACTAGGACCAATTAACCTACAGCTAATCTCAGAATAGTATGGGTAGATTCGGTATGTCCATAATAGCTCTCACTACTGGAATATCCTCCTAGAGTATTTCTCCCAAAACATCCTGTTACTTTTGGCCCATAGTTTAGGTAGCCTAACCTTAAATCCTATTATCTCAATACGCCTGCAACAGATGTCTTCTGTTCTACTTTTCTGATGTTGCCAAAAGTCCTCTCTCATATATCCTGTACACAGCATGTTGTCGGACAGACAGCGGCAATGTATATGGTGTTATTAAGTGGGCTTCAATAATGTGATATTTATAGGATGCAACTCTTGAAATCTTGCTAATGACATGCTGGCCCAATAAGGTGGCCACCGAGGAGTCTTGGCTTTTCAGTAAATTAAGAGTCTATATGCAGTTACCCTGCCGTGAGGTCTGTTCACTTTGTTGTCGCAGATTTCCACATGCCTAACAGTCAACTGGATATTAGATTCTGGGAGGTTGGATTAAATGATTCACCAATTGAAGATTCGGGAACTCAAGACCTATCAATATTGGTAAGGGCAAGAAGCAAATAATGTCATAAGGGTATTAATGGCCTCATTAAATAATGTTCTAGCAGTGATACCAGAACAAGGCTGTAACCGGTACTAGTTACTAGTTTAGGATTTTCAGGTATCAGCTGATACTATTTGTATTTTGAATTTCTTTCAGGAAACAAGGTATACCTCTAGCCTGATAGTATAGGGTTCGATGCTCTATATGTTTTATGTTTGATTTCAAGTATCGGTTTGATACTCTATATGTTGTATGTTTGGTTTCGAGTATCAGTTTGATACCCTATATATTTTATGTTTGGTTTCAAGTATCAGTTTGATACTTTATATGTTTTATATTTGGTTTTGAGTATCAGTTTGATACTCTATATGTTTTATCTCTAGTTTCCAGGATCCCACTTTCTGAGCCTTATATGTTTTATAATACAAAGCTCTAAGTAGCCTAACCAGTGTATTTAAGAACTGCTATTCTTCACGTTAGAAGAAGCAGAATTCGATAGACAGAGTTTTTCAATATACTTGGTTGAACAATTACATTTTTCAGTTCACTTCGAGAATCTTTAGTTTGAGATGCATCAAACATCTCAGAGACTTCAGTAATTGCGATACAGTAAGAAGTCTACTCAGCAACCTCTATTAAAGCCTCCAGACCCTGATTGACTAAGTTGCCACCTTTGGTAAAGCACAAGGCCTGTTAAACCTACGTTTACCGCATCTCTCGAGAAGCACTTACATTTCTTTAACTCCAAAATGGTATCAAGATAGAAGGCATTCCAGGACCAAGTAAGGGCAAGGCCACTGAGGAAGGTTCTAAATAGTGTACCTGGGATTTTAAAGATCAGTTCACGAAGGCTCTAGCCAAAGAGCAAGCCGCAATTGACGCAGCTGCTAGGCAGTTAGCCAAAGATGCTGTTGAACAATCAACAGAAGAATCATCACAACAACTATCAGATCTGCCAACCACTATCCCTAGAGGGTACCCAAAATCCCAAAGAAAGCCTACCAGTATGTGAGTACCACTAGCACCACCAGGCAACGATCCAAATAGCTCTGACAGTAGTGAAAGATCAAACGACATGGCTTTACAAGCAGGTTCCCTAGGACCAGAGGTCCTAGGACCCAAGGTTCTCAGACTATAAACTCTCAGGCCTAACCCAGTTGTTACAGCCAAACTCATTATCAAAGTACCTATACCTAATAAGTTCCCTAGTCAAGGAAACAACCTCAAACTAGAAGCGTTTGATAGATGGTATAACTCAGTATAGTTATATCTACATCTAAATATGCTATGAACTAGCGAGGCTGAAGGAGGAAACTATTGGATCCTTTATACTGAAGGACGAGCTTAAGAACCAGCTTTTCAAGCAGCTGAACAATTCACTGAAGATATAACTAGAAAAGACCTTGTTCGGTTTGTACAAGAGAGATTCCAATCTTTGAAACAGAAAGACGATACCTATTGTAAATTCCATGAAATCATACAAGTACATAATGGCAAGATACAGAGAATATCAACTATAGCAACCGATTTACTGATGTTGCGATCATGCCTACCTGCAAATACCGTAAGCAATTATGCCTTCATTCAACAGTTTTTTAAGAGTATGCACACTAGGCTATGACAGGAAGTGCAATTACAGCATGCTGCAACAGATACTATTGCAGAAGTTATAGGAAATGCAGAGAGCATAGATGCTATTCTGAAAAGTACTGGCACTTATAGGAAGAAAAGGTTTGAGAATCTAGCAAAAGAACTTACTTCTAAATAAGAAGGAGAGATGAACAAGCGAAAAATGAACAACAAGCCCTACAGCAAGGCTAAGGAACGAAAAGAAAAAGGTCTTTGCTATACCTGCAGAGGTAACAGACATTTAGCAAGAGACTGTCCCATCAAAGATGACAAAGACTCAGGCAAGGGTGAAAGCAAAGTTGAAAAAGGAAGTTACCTCCAACAGAGCAGAACAAGAAAATCTAGCAGAAGATGTGTTCATCAACAGGACAGATATAGAAAAAGTAGAAGACATCCTTATGATAGCTGCTTGACCAACAAACATCAAACCTCATGATGCCCTCAAAGGAACAATGCATATTAATGGCAAAGAAGTCAGAGTCCTGTTTGATACAAGATTAATAGGAGCCAACCTACTTAGCGCCACCTTTATAATCACACACTGAATTCCTTGTCAAGAATTGAAGATACCAATCAGGTTACACCTAGCCATGAAAGGATTACAATCTGAAAGTCATAAGGAATATACTGTTAATATATCAGCAGGAAAGCTGAGCGTGCCAAGAACTAGAATACTAGTTGGAAACTTAGCAAAATATGATGCACTGATAGGAATGCCCTTTCAGGAACAATACCAAGCCTATATCAAATGTGGCAAGTTAGCTATCCTGTTTCCAAAACAGAACATTGGAATTATTTGCACATCCACTAGTGGCATAATCTGAGTAGCAGTCATTAGCACTGAAGATGTCATGGACCAACACTTGGAAGTATTCCCCGCTGAAATACTGGAAGATATACCACCTTTAAGGAAGATCAACCATGAGATAAATCTTCAACCAGGGAAGGGGCAGTATTCTTTACCCACTTAGTCAATACTGGAACAATGGCCAACAGATATAAGCATATGGTTAAGAGAAAAAGAGAAAGCCAGAATCATTGTATGACAAGCAGTTTCAGTGGCAACGCCCATGTTTGTAGAAGAAAATATAGACAAGAGATGCATGAGACCACGAGTGGATCTCAAGGCCAGAAATGAAATAACGATTAGGGATGTTGCAACCATACCTAACTAAACGATAATTCTGAATGCCCAAGGAAGGGCAAGATACTTGAGCAAAATCGATCTTTGTGATGCTTGCTTCCAAGTAAGGGTAGAATCCAAGGATGTATACAAGAACACTTTCAAGACATCATTTGAATGTTTTGTTAGCAAGGTTGTGCTACAAAGAGATATGAATGCTCCAGGAACTTCTATGCACATAATGTTTGATCTATTTGCCGATCACTTAAGACATTTTATGTGGGTATATATTGACGATAAACTCATCTTTTCTGATACAGAGACTGAACATTTGAAACATATATCTATAGTTTGGGACAAACTAAAGGAAGCTCAATTCTATGCAAGCAGGAAGAAATCAGAATTTTTTGCTACTAGTATAGAAGTGTTAGGCCTTGTTATCAATGATGAAGAACTCTTACCGGCACCTGAGAAAATAGCAAAGATCAAAGAATGGACAATGCCACAGACTAAGTAACAATTACAAGAATTTCTAGGAACGGTCAGTTATATTAGCCAGTTTTTGCCACATATTGCAACCATTACATTGTTGAAATTTTCTAACATTCATTTCATGAGTATATTTCATTTAAATAACTTGTATTCCTCTCCTTAGTTATATTTCTGGTTTACCTATGGATTGTAACTGCCTCTGGGGAGATGCGGTAAACGTAGGATTAACGGGCCTTTTTCTTTTTACTGAAAGTGGTAACTAGCAAAGCAAAGTCCGGAGGCTTTAACTGAGGTTGTTGAAAAGACTTCTCACTATATCGCGACTACTAAAGTCCCAGAGATGTTTGGTGGATCTCACACTAAAGATTCTCGAAGCGAACTGAACAAGGTAACTGTTCAACCAAGTATATTGAAAAACGCTGTCTGTCCAAGTCTGCCTCTTCTAACGCGAAGAATAGCAGTTCTTAAATACACTTCTTAGGCTACCGAGAGCCTTATTCTCATAACATATAAGACTCCCAAAACGGTAGCCTTGAAACAAAATATAAACATATAGAGTATCAAACTGATACTCGAAACTACACATAAAACATATAGAGTATCAAACCGATACTTGAAATCAAACATAAAATATATAGAGTATCAAACCCTATATTCTCAGGCTAAAAGCATGCCTCGTTTCCTGAAACAAATTCAAAACACAATCAGTATCAACTGATACCTGAAAATCCTAAACCAGTAACCTGTACTGGTTGCACCCCGAAAACACAATAAAACCCTTATTTCAAAATATAACAAGAAAATCTTTAATCCTCGCTATCATAATCAGAATTCAAATAAGGATCCCAAAATCCTTTTTCAACTGGGGGTACATCAGAATAGCTTTCAAGGCCATCTTTAGTAGGAGAATAACACATAGGAATAAACCCAGAAAATACTGTAAGAAACTCATATCCTGGCATGTTATCTATCCACCATGCCTAAACTAAATTCATCGCATGTTCTAATCCTTCCACCGGTTCCCAACTATTCTCGCTTGCCGGGTATCCTTTCCAACTAACCAAGAACTGTCCCTTTCCATATCGTTCCCTGTAATCGATGACTGATTGAACTTCCCATTCCTGTTCTTTGTTGATGAGAATGGGTGCCAACTTCGTAAATGCTCATCCTGGTAATCAAAAATCATCATTAGGGTGGTAAGGTTTGACTACCGACCAGTGGAATACTCCCTTCCTTCTTTGGTACATTCTTCCATCCATGCTAACCGTATAGTTCTAGATGTGTTCCTCGAATTCGAGTACTGTAAAAGGGCCTCGCCAATGTGGCTGCAATTTCCAAGATCTGCCAGATTCCGTCGCAAACTGCACCCCAAAAATCATAATCCTTTCCCCAATCTCGACAGGTTTGTGTGCATTCCTCCTCTTAGCTGCTACTCTGTTTGATCTTGCTCTAGCCAACCGTAACGCTTGGTATACCGCGTTTCTGATTTCCTGGTGTTGAATTGTGGTAGTCATCGGATGCAGGCACTGTTGTAGAGTTGACTTTATAGGTATCGAGCAATTGGTATTC
>JACCEG010000052.1:180579-303915 GCA_014065205.1 Tuber brumale
GCTCCGTAGAGGAGGATCGGGGAGATCAAGGATGATGCCAGCCGATGGCAGAGGTATGGGGGAAGGCCTTTACCCGGCCTGGACAGTCTTTTGATGGTGGAGAAGGCTCCCTGGGCCAGTCCAAGTCTTCTGACGAAGTGGGACGTGGTTCCCCTTGTGCCTGAGGTGGAGGAGGGCTCGAACCAGTAACCGAGCCAACGAACTAGTTTAGAGGGGCGGAAAACGAGGTCGTCCAGCCTGACCGGGATTTGGGGCGGGGGGACTTTCTGGGAGGGGGTCTCCCAGTGCATGAGTTCGGTCTTCGGGATTGAGAAGGACACACCTAGTTTGCCAGCCTTCCGTTGGAGTGTGCCGGTGATGCCCTGCAGCCTTTGAATGTTTCTCCGGTAGGAGTTCGATGCGACCGTGACCGCGAAGTCGTCCACGTACGATAGGATGAGGCCTCTAGGGACCGGGAAGTGAAGTGTCGAGACATAAATGACGAAAAGAAGGGGGGAGATCGGGGAGCCTTGAGGGGTGCCGACAGAGACTGATGAGAAGATTTGGGGTGCGCCTTGGAAAATCAAGCGGCAGGATCGGCCGTGGAGGAAGGACCTTATCCACGAGACCATGTAAGGGTTGACTGCTCTGGTGGCGAGTCTGTTGCAGAGGATTGGGGCTGAGACATTGTCGAAGCCCCCCTTAATGTCCAGGAAGAGGGTCGAGACCTTCAGCTTCGGGCGCATGAACAGTTGAACCTCATGAGAGACGGTTGGCCATCACCCTTTCTAGTATCTTAGAAACAGTCTCTAGGAGGACGATGATGCGGAAGGACGAGGGGGTGTCGTATGAGGGTTTGCCAGGCTTGTCAAGGACTATTCCGCTGGCCTTTTTTAGGGATGGGGGGTGGTACCCGTATCTGACTAGCGGGCTCAGGAGGGATGTGAGGATGGACGGGTTGATCAGGTGGACCCTTTTCCAGACCGAGTACGGTATCTGGTCCGGCCCAGGGGCAGAGGAAAAGGAGGACTTCCGAAGAGCTGCCGATATCTCTTCTTTTGACAGCTCCGGGACATCTTTAAACTCTCGAAGGATGCGAGGTGGGGGGGAGGATGCTTTCTCGGGGAAAAAGTGTTCCAGGAGGGCTTTGTTGATCTTGTTGGGGGTTACAGCTCCCGGGATCTGAGGGAACCTGTCTGGTGGTTTTCCGAACGCGAACCTTTTCGCCGTCCAGAGGGTCTGGGGGTTGGCCGTTTGCAGGAAGTTTTTCCAGTATTCGTTCTTGGCCTTTTTGATAGCCTTGAAGTATAGGAGGCGTGCTGTCCTGCATAGCTCCTTAGAAGAGGGAAGGGGGTCTCTCCGGGCCGACCGGACGGAAGAGTGGAAGGCTGATCTTTGTGCCGTTAGGTCTGGGGTCCACCATGGCTTCGACCTGTGGGAGGGTCTCTTGTCCGGGGTGTGACTTTTGAGTTGGGACCTTACCCTGTCCAGGGCCGTGTCAAACCAGATTGACAGCGTCCTCGGCGTGGGGAGCTGGGGAGGGGGGTGAAATGTCATTTCCTTTAGCCCATCCTCGAGGGCGGGCCAGTCGGTCTTCGTCCACGACGGAGCAGGGGGAGGGGGGCGAGCCAGGGTCTCTGAGAGTGTGATAAGGATCGGGACATGATCTGAGCCTGTCGGAGGCAGAGGTGTGCCCCAGGAACGGAAATTGGGTGAGAGGGGGGTATTGGCGAATGCCATGTCTATCACCGAGGGACGGAGGTTTGAATCAAAGGGGAAGTAGGTGAGGGTACCGGGTATGTTTAGGAGGCAGAAGCCTTCACCGGCAGCTTTCTCAAAAAAGGGGGAGGATGTCCCAAGGTCTTGGATCGAGAAGAGACGAGTCAGGTCAGCTGAGGGGTGGTGGATGTTGAAATCACCTGCGACCAGCGTGGGGGAGCACGTGGAGGGGAATGCAGCATCAGGCTAGATGGTCCTTTTGAAGGGGGAGTCGTCCCAGGTGCTGTAAAGGTTTATCGCGCGGAACTTGGTTGTAAAGGAATTAAAAAATCCAACTGACGAAAGGAAATCCATCGCCATCCAGTGTCTTGCTTTAGAGAAAACGGGAGGAACTGAGGACTGTTGCGTGGCTGGGAGGTTGAGGTAGCATGCTACTTTGGGCTTGCCACCATTAGGGCAGGGGGGCAGAAAAGGTTTAAAGTTCGCGAACGCAGGGGGCTCACCCCTAAACATCGCGGGGTCTTGAAGAGCAACAAGGGTGGGGGGGGAAATCAACAATGAAAAGGAATTAAATAAGGAGAGAAACACATCCGAGCTTCCCAAGCAGTTGTGTTGTAGAAAGGATATGGAGTTATCAGAGCCCGTCTCCAGCACGGAACTCACAGGGGAGGTGCGACAAACCATTACGCGCAATCTGGTGTCTCAGGCTGTGGGAAAGGAGTGGGAGTCGCCTGCCATGCGGGGTTAGGTAGAGCGCCTCCTTGGGGTTTCGGAACGTTGGTGGGGGGCGTGTCGGGGGGCATCACCCCTCCTAGAACGGGGTGTTACAAAAGCGATGGGGGGTAAGAGGGGTCGTTCACCAGTTGAAGGACCCTCGCCGGAGTCGTTCGATGTATCCATTCCTTCCTCATCCTGCGGTATAGGGTGTTCCCTACGGAGAGCAGGGGGGGCGGGTCTCGATGGGCATTCTCGAGCAAAGGCTGGGTGGGGGCCTTTGAAGACCGCGCAGAGGGGTGGAGAGGTCGGGCAGCAGTTCGCGACCGCTCTGAGGTTTCCGCCTTTCGGGCAGGTGGGGTTCTGGCATCTGTGTGCCTGTTTTCTGTGAGAGAGGGCGCAGATGGGACAGACCGGGTGGTCAACCTTGCATCTAGCTGAGTGGTGGCCGTATTCATGACAGTTACGGCATTGAGTGAGGCCATTAGCCGAGTATGCTCTCTCGATCTTGCATCGAGAGGAGTAAAGGTAAGAGCAATTGGTATTCTCGTCCATACCCGGCTTTATATAGGGACATTCCTATAGTATCTGAGTGACTTGTATTGGAGTAAGCTGTCACTTCAGGGAGGAAGGTAAGCCAGTTGGTCTGGCGTGCATGAACAATATTCCTTAATGCTATTTTCAGTTCTCTGATCTTCCTTTCTACTTGTCCATTGGTTTGGTAATAACCAGGCATGGCCATGATGTGTTCAAGTCCCACCGTCTTCAAGGTTTGTTTCCAAAACCGGGAGGTGAATCGAGGGTCAGCATCACTAACAAGCGACGTAGGTATTCCATGAGGGGTGAAAATATAGTGACAGAGTAATCCCATTGTTGAGATCGCAGTAGCATTTACTGATGTTGATATAAGCCAGCTGAAGCCAACCGCTCTATCTACTACCACCAATACTCAATCATATCCTTTCAGCTTAGTGAAAGGCCCCATGAAGTCGAGAGCATAGCTCGAAAATATCATGGAGAGAAAGGGAAGCAAAAGGGTGTTGCCAGTAGGTAACGTAGTCCTTTCTCAATTCAGTTGACATATGTCACATTGCTGGACATAGTCTTTGAAGTCCTTCCTCTTCTCCGGCCAGTAGATATATTCCGTTGCGTACCTGAGGTTTCGATCAGCGCTATAGTGTCCTTTATTATATATCTCCCCTATCATCAGTTCTCTTAGTGTTCCTCCATTCACTCCTTGACCTTTCAGAATGTAAAGGCAATCTTGTCCTGCTCTTGTAGTGGCGTAAAGTAGACCATTACGTATGTTCCAATATTGCATCATTCCGTTTTGTGAGGTGTGGTTGGAATTCTTCGCTAGTTGATAGATAAGGTCGCTCCTATATTCTTTGATCATCAGTTTCCTACAGGTGTTTTTCATGTCATCCGCTCCTCGGGTGATATCCCTTTCATCCACCACTCTTTGTAATACCATTACCTCCTCCTCCGCATCAGGTGTTTCATAAACCTTGTAGAGATCACGTTTCTCGTGAAATAGGGAGGATGGTTCCACTACTGGAACCTCAATCAGGTATGCAAGAAGTACTCCATAGAGGGGTTCATTGTGGTGATACTCCAGAGACCCGGAATCATGATGTTTGAGAGTGGGAGAGAAACGTCCTAATGCTTTTTTGACGCGCTCTTGGATGGCACAGATGTCGAGGCGGGCGCGTAATGAATGGGTATCTTTGTCACTGTAATCATCGTTGGTGGTAGGGGGAGTTTCGATAACTGGCAGGCTACTACAGGGGGAGCCAGTGTAGATCTTAGTCTTAGGTTTCAATTCCTCATGGTCAGGACAGAAGGGTATGTCGCTGTTAGGCGGACGCCTATCTCTAGTATAACTGAGGGACGTAGGCCAAAATGTTTGTTTGGAGAATCTGTCGAGGAAGGATCGTCTCGATAAAGTAAAAGTGAAATAAAGATTTATGAGGTAAACAATTCCATACCGATAAGACCCCCTCCCGGTTGCTTGATGATGTCTATAAAGCTCAAGAGGCTCTTCGACATTTATATCCTGGGGCTGATTGTTCGCGGGCTACTTCTAACTACTATGCTTCTGAAGTACCACTCTGGCTTTAATGTGCAAACGTCCAGAATCTTATAAGTGCGAGGATCGTTTGACCCTGAAACTGATCACACCCTTTCACAGATACGGAATAGTATTCCTCCGTTGAGATGACTGCGCTATTTGTAATTCCAAACAGCGGTCTCCAACTTAGATGTCCTCATAGAATATTATATTACTTTAGTCGTGTTGACTATTGTTCCAGTAGTCTCTGCGGTCAATGAAGTGATCAAGTTCATGCTGGTCCACCTAGTGGCAATCGCAAGTCTGAGCTGAACCTGTCAACGTCTTAAGGATCTCCGACTTATCTAAGTCTTCCTTTCTGAGCATGCTTCCCCTTGGTCCACCGGCCTCTGTAGAGGGGTCCTATTACTAGGACCAACCAATCTACAGCTGATCTCAGAAGAGTATGGGTGGATTCGGTATACATTTAGTAGCTTCCACTACTAGGATATCCTCTTAGAGTATTTCACCGAAAGGGTCCCATCACTTTCGGCCCATAGTTAGGAAGCCTAACTTTGAAGCCTACTATCTGAATGCACCGGCGACAGATTTCCTCCGTCCCACTTCCCAGACGTCGCCAAAGGTTCCCTCTCAAATATCCTTTGAACAGCATACGGTCGGACGGACGGCGGCGACGTATATGGTGTTATGAAGTGGGCTTTATTGATGTGACATTTTATTTATGGGACGCAACTCTCGAAATCTCGCTGATGACGTGCGGGCCCTATAAGGGGGCCAGAGGGGGGTGTTGGCTCCAGTAAATTGAGGGTCTGTGCGCTGTTACCCAACCGTGGTTCTTTGCACAAGTCTCGGATTTCCATATGCCTGACATGAGCTCCCGCCTACCAGGCTTCGCCTCGAATGCCTTTATAACCTTTTATAATTTTCTTCTAAATACATTTTAAGACTCAATGTGGTCAGGGTGAAAAACCTCGCGCGTTTACTTGGCCACGGTAGGAAAACCTTTTCCTCACTATCTTACTTCTGCCCTTCCTGGCATGTCCAGATTTTCATTATGAAAATTCTCTACAACTTCCTCCACGTTTTTCATACCGGTAGCAGGCTCCCATGTGTTCTCATCTTCTGAACACCCTTGGCACTTAACGTAGTACCATAATTCCCGCTTCTCTTGATAGCGGCCGCATACTCGTTTCCTGTAAGAAGTGATCTCGCTTCTTACTATTTTCTCAACCTCCCATTGCAGATCAGCATCGATGTCCTCCAGTTCTCTAGGGGGTTGCTGACGATTGTCATGAACTGACTCGCGTTAGGGTTCCAATAGTGCGACGTGAAATACGCGGGGAATGTTCGATCGATTGGATATGTTGAGCTTGAAAGCTCGTGCTCCGCATCTCGCCATGATTTTAAAAGGACCGATTAGCTTTGGACTTAGCTTCTTTGATTTCCGTCCTGTACGCATGTTTTTTGCGTTTAATATTACTTTGTCCACGATGTTGAAGTCAGGCTGTTGTCGAGCTTTCCGGTCATAATAATTTGACATTCCTCCCCGTGTCCTTTCTAGCGACCCTTGTGCTTGTTTGTATATCGTCTTAATCCAGTTTGCATAAAGCGTTGCTCCTGGATTTTGAGCTTCTCGCTCCTTCATCCACTTAGTCTGTGGATGGAATGCGTAGTTCACATAAAATAGTGACATCCTGTGAGCGTTGGTTGCGGAGTTGTTATAGGCATGTTCGGCTAGCAGTAATAGCTGATACCAGTCATCCTGATCGTAGTTGACAAAACTTCGCAGGTATCCTTCCAGCACTTGGTTGGTACGTTTAGTTTGTCTATCTGTCTGAGGGTGATATGCCGTTGACATTCTTCGCTTGATTTCCAGAGTTTTGCAGAGAGATTTCCAAAATTCTCCCGCAAACTTTGAGTCCATATCCGAGACGATTTCAGTTGGTAGGCCGTGCAGCCTCCAGACTTCTTTCAGGAATGAGCTTGCGACATCCTTGGATGTAGCCGATGTTTGTAGTCCGATGAAAGGTGCCATCTTTGTAAATCGATCGACTACTACCATTATTTGAGTGTATCCTTGCGACTCTGATAGCTGTGTGATAAAGTCCACTGAGATGGACGCCCATTCTGCGGAGGGTATTTGCAGTGGCTGCAATAGTCCATACTTCGCATGACTAGGCGATTTGTTATATTGGCATTCATCGCAGGATGATACGTAATTGTTGACCCATGCCGCGAGTCCTTTCCAGTAAAAGTCTCTCATGATTATTTCCAAAGTCTTTTCTTGTCCAAAATGTCCTGCAACCTTTGCATCGTGACATCCTTCTGCAATCTTAGTATATAGCACCTGACTATCTGGTACAAATAGTCTTTGCTTATAATATAATAGATCGTCAGTTAAGGTCCAGTCTTTGGGAAAATCCTTTCCTTCGTCTCGTAACCTAATGAGTTCTTCCCTTCGTTGCCTCCACGCTGCGTCTGTCCCAATAGCTGCCTGTATCTCGTTTAGGAATTCAGGATTAAATTGCTTCATGCCTTTCTGTAGGATAATAGCATTTGACATTAAAAGCTTTTCGGGTACTTCTGAAATATCCTACCAATATTCATAGTCTTTAGCTGATGCCGGTAGGTAGCTGATGCTAGGTTCCTATTCCTTGACGATCAAGGATCTTGTCGCCATAGCGGTGCTTCCAAAGCCCGCGGCTCCTCGTTCCGTATCTTGCAAGTTGTCTACTTCCATCATGTCCGAGGTGTTGACTTTTTCTACTACTAGTTGACCTATATGATCGCGCATTTTTATTTGGCAGTCGACATCCTTATGGTTGAAAAGTACGACTTTGTGTTCGCCGGTGTAATCAGCATCGATTACTCCTGCGCCGGTAGAGATTCCGCTGCGGACCGCTAGTTCACTTCTTGGGGCAACTCTTCTGTAAGTTCCTTCGGGTAGCCCCAGAGCTATACCCGACCTTATTAATGCTTGTCCATATTTCGGGACAATATCATCCTCTATGGCGTACAGGTCATGTCCTGCCGCCATTCTTGAGCCCTTTGTTGGCAAATATGCCTTTTTGCTCAATCTCTTGACCCTAATGACGGGTTCCTTTCCACCTCTTTGAGGTTCCAAATCCACATCTTTATCTCCATCCCAGTCCTCTCCTTCATTGCCTACCCTCGCTACTAGTGACAATAAGAAATTTTCTTCTTTCAAAAATTTCTGTCCGCGATGCATAGCTCCCTCCTGAGGACGGTGCTCCGGCTGCCTGCTTAACGCATCCGGCTTTCTGACTTTCGTGCCTTGTCGGTATACAATGCGAAAATTGTATTCTACCAACTTCTGAGCCCATCGAATCTGACGGCCACTCCAGACTTTTGAGGTGAGGAAGTATTGTAGGTTCTGATGGTTGGTAAAGACTGTAACAGGTTGTTTGGTCCCGATCAAATAGTGTCTCAATTCCTTAAATGCTTCTAGGATTGTGAGAAGTTCTTTATCACGAATCTCATGATTGCGCTCCACCGAATTTAATTTTCTGGAATGGAAAGCTACTGGGTGTAACCTTTTCTTAAAGGATTGAGAAAGGACGCAGCTGAGTGCAAAATCGCTAGTGTCCATTTCTACCACCGTTTCTCTTTCTGGGAAAAAGTGGTGAAGTATGGGGGCTGTGGTGAATCGGTGCTTTAGTTCTTCGAAAGCAGTGTCTTGTTCAATTCCCCATTTAACATTCTTAGGATTTCCTAGTAATGTCTCGGTTATTGGTGTGCAAATAGCCGAAAGGATTTTTATAAATCGTCGGTAGCAGTTAGCAAACCCCATAAAGACTTGTACCTCCCTAACTGACTTAGGTGCTTTCCAGACCATTATGGATTCCACTTTTCGGGTGCTCATAGACACCCCATCGACCGCCACCATATAGCCAAGGAATTCTACCTCCATGGCATGGAAACTAGATTTTTTTAGAGATACCGCTAATTAAAAGTCCGATAGACTTTGTAAAACTCTTTTAATAGCTTTAATATGTTCCTTCTCATTTTTTGAATAGATGAGAATATCATCCAGGTAACATATGACTCCAACATCAAGGTATTCTTAGAGAACTTGATTCATCATATCTTGGAAAGTTGCCGGAGCATTGACCAATCCAAAAGGCATAACCTTATATTCGTAATGTCTGTATCGTGTACGGAACGCCGTTTTCCATTCGTCTCCTTCCTTTATTCTAATTAGGTGGTAACCGTCTTTAAGATCTAACTTGGTGAAGATCTTTACGCTGGCTACCCTATCTCGGAGCTCGGACATTAGTGGAACGGAATGTTTGTTGAGGATCGTAATCTTGTTTAGATTTTGGTAATCCACAACTAGGCGTAGTTTGCCATCAGGCTTAGGTACGAATAATATAGGTGCTCCTGCTGGCGATCGGCTCCCAGTAATTTTTCCTTGTTTCATCATCATCTCCAAGTATTCTCGTAAAGCCTTAAGCTGTTTTTCAGATAGCGGGTATATCGGCGCCCAGGGGGCAGTTGATTCTGGGATCAACTTGATTTCCTGCTCGAATGTTTGTCTAGGAGCTGATTTTTCTGCCATCTGGGCTTCAAACAAATGTTTGTAATTCCAGTATTCCTTCGGTAATGATTCAAGTTCCACGGTATTTTCGATGGCTAAGATTCTTCCGATGCGACTGGCATTACGGTCTCAAGCGACGGATTCGTCGTACTCGAACATATCCGCTATTCCTTCCTCTTCCTCCACACAGTTTTCCCAACATTTTGTGGAGAAAGTCCAATTTTCTGCATCTTCTACGTGAGACACTGGGTGTTCACGATGCCTCCAACCAAACAGAATTATCATTCCATAGTGACCTGCTTTAGCCACTTCACACGACACTTCTGAAATGGGTCGCTATTTTCCTATTTCCATTTTTATCGGATGAGTGTAACACTTCCGTCCTGAGGTGGCTGACGATCTGTCAAAGCCTAAGATCTCAACTGCATTGTCGCGTTCTACTGAAGGAACGTGAAGGTCTTCAACTAGGGCATTGTTGATAAGGAATATGTTGGATCCTGAATCTAACAAGACTTTAACTTTGTATCACTTATCATGTATATGGAGGTAAGCAATGCTCTGCGGACAGTGGTATGGTTTTAGTTTTGGAGCGTCTAGTTCCTCGCGCTTGGCGCGGATAAGACTTTCTTGGTTCTTTTGTTTAGGCATCATTGGTTGGGGGGTGTAGGTAACAAGATGTTTGTTACTCCACCTGCGTAATTTCGACCATTGAGGTCTCCTCAGACAAACTAGTAATTTTTTAGCTCTAACAATCTGGGTCTACATACTAAGCTGCATTTCACCGATATGCAATTCCGCACGACCAGTTTTCAAGCTGGATGCCTTCTCCCGACACAGCAAACCTAGGCTCATAGCAAATTTTCGGGCGGTTATTAGCCATTTTACTCTCCTGGTGTGGAGTTCCCGCTTTCACCAGGTCCTTTCCCTTAGGACATCGATTATCCGTCCAGCTCCCTCAGAGGGGCCTCACGCACCAAAAGGGTATATCCCTATCCCACACTCTGGCCAGAAGGCAAGATAGTATGTATGTATAATACAACTCAGACTCGTGTGGTAGGTGGAACGGCCCGCATCGGTTGTTCTCCTGTCGTGTATTGTTATCAGGTAGATCTTTCATTACTATCTCCCAACTTCTTCAGTATAGTAACTTGCATACACACGGGTAGCAGGCGACCACCAGGTGACTCGAGGAACTTCGTAGTATTGTCTCCTGGGCCATGTGGGCATGTTAGCTATCCTCTCTTTCGATCAAGACTCTCCATATATTGACTCTTGTGTTCGAGCTCGTAAGTTCCTCGCGGGGTCCCTTCACTAAGAGCCTACTTGCGTTAGTCCTGAAAGGAGAGACTTGCTTCGCTCCATTTTGATCATTTTGAGTTTCGACTCCCGCAGTTATACACGGACTACCCGATCCCCATCGTGGTCGGTACCCAATACACCCCAGCCAAAGGGTGTTCCCATTTCGATTCCAGTTCCATTAGGACACTGAGTACCCTAACGCCGTCGCCATTGGTGCCAATGAACTGACCTAGGTCATTTTCTCGTCATCTGCCAGTTCCCAGATTTTGTTGACTCGTGCTCGGTTCTGGATGGTTGCGACCTTGTGAGCTAATTTAGGCTTTATAATTGCCGATCTTGCCCGTCGAATCCCCATTTTTATCGGTCTTGAGCTGACCGTTGCCGCCGATATATGGGCATCTCCCCCACACGTTTGATAGGTGTGGTTTTTCTTTCCACAACGTGTACAATCTCCATCTCGCCTCCTTGTGTCTATCACACTCTGCAGGATACGGGTATGGGCCTAGGCAAGGTTTGTATGAGTGGTTTTTGTCACACCTTCCAACCTTTTCCTGGCCTTCTCTGGTCCATTATCCCTTTTTCACTTTCGGGGTGGGGCTCCACCTCCCTTGACATACGGTTTAGTATCCCGTTGTTGCTTTGTTTTAGAGTCCCATTGGTCTTCTCTTTTGACATCTTGAACTATTTTAGGCTTGGACGCTTGGTCTCGCCCAATTTTCTTTCTGTCTAGCAGTCCATCTTCTAACCCTCTGTATAGCCTCAGTACGTCTTCCCATTCTTTATCCATCGTATATTGCAGGGCCGACAACAGGCGGACAATTTATTCAAGAAGTTTATCTTCCACTTCCTGTCTCCAGGACTCCCCGGTCATGCGTGCATGAATGTTATGGTTGTGCATCACTGTCAGATAGCGTTCAATACTGCGGTCGTACATAACTAGCTTCATTGCACGAAGGGCTAGTCTTTCGGCTTCTACCGTGGTGAATCACTTGATCATATCATGTTCAAAGCGAGTCCATGTCGCTAATTCTGGCTGCTGGATTTCACCTTGAAGTCCGTCTATAGCCTTCCGGTACCATATGGTATAAGGAAGGACTATCTCTCCTTTTGTATGGCTGAGCGCATATATGACACGTTCTCGGGCATCGTCCCAGATTTGGGAGTTCCGCTCGAAATAGTCCGCGCATTGCAGGATCTACACATATATATCTTGTACGGGTTTATCCTCAAAGAATGGAGGTAGCTCTGATAGTTGCTTGATATTCAGCGCTATTGCGTTGGCAAGCGTTTCTGCCATTCCAGACTGTTCTGGTGTTTCTCCTTGCCTTCTCTGGCTAGGACTTCCTCTTCTTCTTCCTCACTCATTATCATCGTCATCATCGTCACTGGGATCTCCAGGGTTACCTCCCTGGTTACCTGAGGGTAATGCATCAGCGGCTTCCCGCCCTTTCCCCTTGTCCCTGCATGTAGATGGAGCATAGTACTCCTCGTAGTCAGTTTCTTGGACTGCGGGTAAGGGTCTGGGTCCAGCAGCTTCGGGACTTGGTGCAGCAGCTAACATCCTGTTTATCGACTTTGTCAATACCTTCTGGGTTTTGTTAGTCTCGTTATTTTACCGCTGCTACTGGTCCTGAGATTGGCGGATTTCCACCTGGCGAGTAGTCTGATCTAACCACATCTGTCCTAGGGTATGGTTGACCTCCCTTTCACATGTGGTGCATTGGGCACGGAAATCTACGAATTCTGCCCATAGACTGAGGACCATTTCTTCCAATGTCTGATTTCGGGCTAATGCCGCTTGACTTTCTTCCCCAAGGGTTCTGTTTAACCTCGTGGTTACCTCTTCATGTTCCTGTTGATGTCTTTCCTGGGCGTCAATCTTCTTTGCCACTTCTCGTAGCATTTCCTCTTGTATTCCCTTGATCTCTGCCTCCACGCATGCCAGCTGCATTAACAGGAGTCCAATATCATTATCGTAGACATCTTGTCCTTCGGCGATTTGCTGTTGCACCTTAATTAATTTTAAGGTGGTGTCTTGGGTGACTCCCTTCAAAGGTTTGAAGGCGATATTGGCTTGGTCGAGCGAAGTATCTCTGTCCTGCCTTATTCGACCCAAGGTTATCCCAAGACGGGCAGCCAATTTAGCCAAGTTCATAGCATGGTCTCCTCCAGGTTTGGGCGTCGGGACCCATGATATCCTATGAGTGCTCGCAGCGCTTGAGGATCGGTGAGAAGGTATATTTCCTCTCCAGAATGTGGGTTCATAAGGTGTTGATGGGGAGGGACTCCATATAGCTGAATCATCAGTTTTTTCCGTCGTATCTGGGCGGGTTTCTATTGGTTCTCCCGCCGTTATCCGTTTTCTCGGGTCTTGAGGTATCTCAGCCATTGTGATGTTTTCCAGGTATGCTAATTGCTTTAATAGCCCTGGATGAGTGATTACTGGTACTTCGTACCAGAGTTCTCGATATCCTTCAAATGGTTTAAGGAATCATATGTAAAGTATCCAGCGTTTGAGATACTCTAGCGGTGTAGGTATAAAGGGGTTCGGTTGGTCCGACTCTGGACTCAAAACCTGAATCTTCCTTTTCTGGAGGTTTAAGATGTACTTGTAGTATATATAAAGATGTGTTAGGCCTAGGCTGAGGGGATGTCGGGCCCCTGGATGACTGTACCTGCCTTTTTGTTATCGGAGTACGGGGTACTCCACACAACAAAGTTTTCTTACTTGGTGGAACTCCACTCAAAGTTCGGACCATACCAAGTACAGTATATGCAATTGAATTGATCCCTCATTGGGATCCCGAAAGGTGTGGTGAACCAGGAGGGTTCTGTGACAAACTCTTCTTCAATTTCGAATAGCTCGCAGTCGAAGATTTCTTCGAATGTTTGAATATAGATGGGACAGTGAGGTGCTACGAAGGTGTAATCGAAGTCTGAACTGAGGGTGGAGTTTGAAGTGAACCGGTAGTTCATATAGTGAGCCTTGGTAACAGGAGAAGTATCAATGTACTGTTAGGCGGACGCCTATCTCTAGTATAACTGAGGGACGTAGGCCACAATCTTTTTTCGGAGAATCTGTTGAGGAAGGCTCGTCTCAATAAAGTAAAAGTGAAATAAAGATTTATGAGGTAAAGAATTTTATATTGATAAGATCTCTTGTCCGTTGCTTGATGATGTCTGTAAAGCTCGGGAGGCACTTCGATATTTATATCCCGCGTCTGAGTGTTCGTGGGCTACTTCTAACTACTATGCTTGTGAAGTACCACTCTGGCTTTCATGCGCAAACGTCTAGAATCTTATAAGTGCGACCACCGTTTGACCCTGAAACTGATCACACCCTTTCGCAAACGCGGAATAGTATTCCTCCGTTGAGATGACTGCGCTATTTGTAATTCCAAACAGCAGTCTCTAACTTGGATGTCCACATACACTATTATATTACTTTAGTTGTGTTGACTATCGTTCCAGTAGTCTCTTTGGTCAATGAAGTGATCAAGTTCACGCCAGTCCACCTAGTGCCAATCCCAAGTCTGAGCCCAACCTGTCAACGTCTTAAGGATCTCCGACTTATCTAGGTCTTCCTTTCTGAGCATTTTTCCCTTTGGTCCGCCGGCCTCTGTAGAGGGGTCCTATTACTAGGACCAACCAACCTACAGCTGATCTCAGAAGGGTATGGGTGGATTCGGTATACCTTTAGTAGCTTCCACTACTAGGATATCCTCTTAGAGTATTTCGCCGAAAATGTCCCGTCACTTTCGGCCCATTGTTAGGAAGCCTAACTTTGAAGCCTACTATCTCAATGCGCCTCCCACAGATTTCCTCCGTCCCACTTTCCAGACGTCGCCAAATGTTCCCTCTCATACATCCTGCGAACAGCATGCGGTCGGACGGACAGCGGCGATGTATATAGTGTTATGAAGAGTACTTCATTGATGCAATATTTTAGTTATGGGACGCAACTCTCGAAATCTCGCTAATCAAGTGCGGGCCCCATAAGGGGGCCGGAGAAGGGTGTTGGCTCCGGTAAATGGAGGGTCGGTGTGCAGTTACCCTACCGTGGTTCTGTGCACATGTCTCGGATTTCCATATGCCTAACTGTCGCAAAATGCCCATTGCATTGATGCATGTTCAAGTTCCTCCTCACTCCTGCCACTGGTATAACTTCGCTGATCTCCCCAATCATTTAGGAGTTCAGTATTTCTGTAATCGATTGCATCTAGCTGTGCTTGCTCCAGGCTGCAGTCACTTCTGCATTCTGAATGAGCCCTAACGTGCTCAACTGTAAGGGCTTCAAATCGAGACATTTCGTGTTCGATAGTCAGTTCTTCGCAAGAAAGAAAGGATGAAATAGGTAAGGTAGCAGGCGAATCTTCTTCTTGTTTGGGATCCTTTGCAGTATGTGGGTAATCATCATTTTCATCATAAAGACGGGATAATATGTCTGCTAAATAGTTCTATTTTCTTGGTCTATACACTATTTTGGTGTCGTATTTCCCAATAAACCCTCTCCATCGCAGTTGTTTCTTAGTGGGTGTCCTGCTCATCTTGAGGTACATCAGAGGTAGATGATCTGTGACAATGGTAAACTTGCTTCCTGCTAGTATGTGATGAAATGCCGTCAGTGCATCGACTATTGCTAGGGCTTCCTTGTCGGTTGCGCCATAATTCATTTAGCCATTAGAAAATTTCCTGCTACGAACTGACTCTGGTCTGACATTCTCGGGAGTTTCTCCCTGTCTCACCCATGCTCCTACCCCTGTGTTGGATGCATCTGTTATTAACTGTATTGAAAGTGGCTAATCATATTGTAATAGTTTCATAACCTCGTGTTTTGAAACACTTCGCTTAACATTTTCCATGGCTTGGTCTTGAGTAGCGGTCCATACAAATTCTGCTGTTCCGGTGAGTTCCGTTAAGGGTGATGTAATAGTTGCAATATGTGGCAAAAACTGACTGATGTAGTTAACCATTCCTAGAAATTCCTATAACTGTTTCTTGGTTTGTGGCATAGTCTATTCTTCGATCTTAGCTATCTTTTCCGGTACTGGTGAGAGCCCTTCGTCATTGATAACATGGCCTAACACTTCTATACTGGTGGCGAAGAATTCAGATTTCTTCCTGCTTGCTCAGAATCGAGCTTATTTTAGCTTGTCACAAATTAGGGATATGTGTTTCAAATGCTCAGACTCTGTATCGGAAAATATGAGTATATCAACAATATACACCTACATGAAGCATCCTAAATAGTCAGCAAATAGATCGGACATAATGCACATGAATGTTCCTGGAGCATTCATATCTCCTTGTAGCATTACTTTACTGACGAAATATCCAAATGGTATTTTAACAGCGTTCTTGCTTACATTCTCTGGTTCCACTCTCGTCTGGAAGTAGGCATCACTAAGATCGATTTTGCTTCTGTATCTTGCTCTCTCCAGTGCATTCAGGATCATTGTTTGGTTAGGAATGGTTTCGACATCCTTAATCATTATCTCATTCCTTGCTGTGAGGTCCACTAATGGTCTCATATGTTTCTTATCCTTCTTTTCCTGAGCAAACATGGGTGCTGCCGACGAAACTACTTGTCGCTTGATCATTCAGGCTTTCTCTTTTTCTCTTAACCATATGCTCATGTCTGTTGCCCATCGTTCTGGTGTCAAGTAAGTGGGTAGTGAGCGCTGCTCTTTTCCTGCTTGCAGGTCTATCTTATGATTGATTTTCCTTAGGGGTGGTAAATCTTCCGGTATTTCATCAGGAAATACTTCCCAGTGTTGGCTCAAGACATCTTCGGTGCTGATCACTGCTGCTCAGATCATACTACTAGTAGGTGTACATACAATTCAGACATTCTGCTTTGGAAATAGAATAGCTAATTTGCCACATTCAATTTGAGCTTGATGTTGTTTCAGGAAAGGCATGCCTATTAGTGCATCGTATTTTGCTAGGTTGCCAACCAACATCCTGGTTCCTGGTGTGCTCAACCTTCCTGCTGATATGTTGACTGAACATTTTTTATGCACTTCAGATCGTGATCCTTTCATGGCTAGGTGTATTCTGATTGGTGTCTTCAATTCCTGACATGGAATTCCGTGCGTAGTCATAAAGGTGGCACTAATCAGGTTTGCTCCTATTGACGCGGTATCAAACAGGACTCTGGTTTCTTCGCCATTGATGTGCATCTTTCCTTCGAGAGTGTCATGGGGTTTGACATTTATTGGTCTAGCGGCCATTGTAATAATGTCTTCCTTTTCTTCCTCTATTTCCATACCATTGATAAACACCTCTTCCTCTAGTTGTTCCTGTTCCATTCTATTGGAGGTGACTTCTTTCTTCACCTTAGCTTTGCCCTTGCCTTTGCCATTGTCATCTTTGCTAGGACAGTCTCTTGCTAGATGTCCTTTACCTCCGCAGGTGTAGCAAAGACTCTTTTCTTTTCGTTCCTTCGGTTTGGAGTGGGGCTTGTTACTAGTTTTCTGATTGTCCTTCCGTCCTTCTTGTTTGGAAGTGAATTCTTTTACTGGTTTCTCAAACCTTTCCTTCCCATAAGCACCAGTACTTTTTAGAGTAGCATCTATGCTCTCCACATTTTGTATAACTTCCATAATGGTATCTGTTTCTGCATGCTGTAATTCAGCTTCTTATTGTAGCCTCGAGTGCATGCTCGTAAAGAACTGTTGAATGAAGGGATAATCGCTTATGGTGTTTGCGGGTAGGCATGATCGGAACATCAGCAAGTCGGTTGCTATAGATGATATTTTTGTATCTTGCCATTATACACTTGCATGATGTCATGGAATTTGCGGTAGGTATCGTCTTGCTGTCTCAAGGATTGGAATCTTCCTCGCAGGAATCCAACAAGGTCTTCTCTGGTCATGTCTTCACCGAAATGCTCAGCTGCTTGGAAAGCTGCTTATTTCGCTTGTCCTTCAGTATAGAGGATCCAATAGTTTCCTCCACCAACCTCGCTTGTTCGCAACCCATTTAGGCGTAAGTATAACTGTACTGAGTTATACCATCTATCGAACGCTTCCGGTTTGAGGTCATCTCCTTCACCAGTAAACTTACTAGGAGATGGTACTTTGATGCTGAGTTTAGCCGTAACAGCTGGGTTAGCCCAGGGAGTTGGTGGTCTTAGAACCCCTGGTCCTGGTGCTTTTGGTCCTGCTGGACCTGCTTCCAAAGCCATATCGTCTAATCCTTGGTCGCTATCAGAGCTATCTGGATCGTTGCTAGATAGTGGTAGAGGTGCCTGTATACCTGTAGGCTTTCTTGGGGATTCAGGGTACCCTCCAGGGGTAGTAGTTGGTGGTTCTAGTGGTTGTTGTGATGATTCTCATGCTGATTGTTCAGCGGCGTCTCTTGCTAACTACAGGGCAGCTGCGTCGCTTGTCGCTTGTTCTTTTGCTGGAGTCTTTGTGAACTGTCCTTTGGAATCCCTAGTGCGCTGTTGAGAACCTTTCTCAGAGGCCTTGGCCTTACTTGGTCCTAAAATGCCTTCTGTCTTGATAACTTGCTGAAGTTAAAAAAATGTAACCGCCTCTCGGGAGATGCGGTAAACGTAGGGTTAACGGGCTTTGTTCTTTTTACCGAAAGTGGTAACTAGCGAAGCAAAGTCCGGAGGCTTTAATTGAGGTTGTTGAAAAGACTTCTCACTATATCACGACTACTGAAGTCCCAGAGGTGTTTGGTGGATCTCAAACTAAAGATTCTCGAAGTGAACTAAAGAAGGTAACTGTTCAACCAAGTATATTGAAAAACTCTGTCTGTCCAAGTCTGCCTCTTCTAACGTGAAGAATAGCAGTTCTTAAATACACTTCTTAGGCTACCGAGAGCCTTATTCTCATAACATATAAGACTCCCAAAACGGTAGCCTTGAAACAAAATATAAACATATAGAGTATCAAACTGATACTCAAAACCAAACATAAAATATATAGAGTATCAAACCGATACTCAAAACCAAACATAAAACATATAGAGTATCAAACCCTATATTCTCAGGCTAAAAGCACGCCTCGTTTCCTGAAACAAATTCAAAATACAATCAGTATCAACTGATACCTGAAACTCCTAAACCAGTGACCTGTATCGGTTACATAGATCACGAACATTACTACAGCTAGAGCATATACATAGAGTATTTCGTTCATATTTCATGACAATGACGGAATAATTGGATATATATTTTCTTATTGCATGTGCGAGATGTTTTGGTTATTATTACTTATGTACTGCAACCTTTTCAGAAGCTGCATTTTATATTGTTTTTCCGCTTAAAATCTCTCACACCATTATGATTTATATATATTTTATTTGGGATTTACTTGGCAGTTTTTCGGGGTCAAACTTGTGCGCACTTATGTTTTTCACAAGATTTTCCCATTTATTTCTTTTCTTCGCTTAAGTATGCGCACCTGGATATATAGCTGGTTACAGGGTTGAGGGTTAGAAAGAATTAAGGAGAAGAACTACTACCACTCTGCCTTCCTACTACCATCCTCCTCGTCTAAGTGTCCCTACGGGTATATCTTTAATACTGTTAGGCAAACGCCAAGCTCAAGTATATAACTGAGGGACGTAGGCCTGAATCTTTGATCGGAGAAGCTGTCGAGGAAGGCTTGTCTCAATAAAATAGGTAAGGAAACGATTAAAGCGTAAAACAATATTATATTGATAGGATCTCTTCTCCGTTGCTTGATGATGTCTGTAAAGCTCGGGGGGCACTTGGATATTTATATCCCGTGTCTGAGTATTCGCGGACTACTTCTAATTACTGTGCTTCCGAAGTACCACTCTGGTTTTAATATGCAAATATCCAGAATCTTATAAGTGCGAACCCCGTTTGACCCTGAAACTTATCACACCCTTTCACGGACTCGGAATAGTATTCCTCTGTTGAGATGACTGCGCCATTTGTTATACCAAACAGCCGCCTCCAACTTATATGTCCATCTAGACTTTTGTCAGAGTTTAGTCTTGTTGGCTATCGTTCCTGTTGTCTCTTCGGTCATGAAGTGATCAGGTTCATGCCGGGCCACCTAGTGCCAATTGCAAGTCTGAGCCCAACATGTCAACATCTTGAGGGGCTCTGACTTATCTAGGTCTTCCATTCTGAGCGTGCTTCCCCTTGGTCCGCCGGCCTCCGTAGCGGGGTCCTATTACTAGGACCAACCAACCTACAGCTGGTCTCCGAAGGGTATGGGTGGATTCAGTATACCCCTAATAGCTTTCACTACTGGGATATCCTCCTAGAGTATTTCCTCCGAAAACGTCCTGTCACTTTTGGCCCATAGTTTAGGAAGCCTAACTTTGAAGCTTACTATCTCTATGCGCCTACGACGGATCTCCTCCGTTCCACTTCCCAGATGTCGCCAAAGGTCCCCTCTCATATGTCCTGCGAATAGCATGCGGTCGGACGGACGGCGGCGACGTATGTGGTGTTATGAAGTGGGCTTCATTGATGTGACATTTTAGTTATGGGACGCAACTCTCGAAATCTCGCTAATGACGTGCGGGCCCCATAAGGGGTCCGGAGGGGGGTGTTGGCACTCCGGTAAATTGAGGGTCTGTGCGCAGTTACCCTACTGTGGGTCAATGCACATGTCTCGGATTTCCATATGCCTAACATGAGCTCCATACTTCCAGGCTTCGCCTCGAATGCCTTTATAACCATTTTATAATTTTCTTCTAAATACATTTTAAGACTCAGTGTGGTAAGGGTAAAAAACCTTCCGCGTTTACTTGGCCACGGTAGGAAAACATTTTCCTCACTATCTTACTTCTGCTATTCCTGGCATGTCCGGATTTTCATTATGAAAATTCTCCACAACTGCCTCCGCATTTTCCATACCGGTGGCAGGCTCCCATGTGTTCTCATCTTCTGAACACCCTTGCCACTTAATGAAGTACCACAGTTCCCGCTGCTCTTGATAGCAGCCGCGTACTCGTTTACTGTAAGCACGAATTTCGCTTCTTACAATTTTTTCTACCTCCCATTGCAGATCGCCGTCAATGTCCTCCGGTTCTCTAGGGGGTTGTGGGCGATTGCCATGAACTGACTCGCGGTAGGGTTCCAATAGTGCGACAAGGAATACGGGATGAATGTTCCATTGATCGGATATGTTGAGCTTGAGTGCTCTGGATCCGCGTCTTTCCATAATTTGGAAAGGGCCGTATAGCTTTGGACTTAGCTTCATGGATTTCCGTCGGGTGCGGATGTTTTTTGCATTTAACATTACTTTGTCCCTGATCTTGAAGTCCGGCTGTTGTCGAGTTTTCCGGTCATAATATTTCAACATCCATTCTCGTGTCATTTCTAGTGACCCTCTTGCTTGTTCATGTATCGTCTTAATCCAGTTTGCGTAAAGTGTGGCTCCTGGATTTTGAGCTTCGCGCTCCTTCATCCACTCTGTTGGTGGATGGAATCTGTAGCTCGCATAGAATGGCGACATCCCATGAGCGTTGGTTGCGGAGTTGTTATAGGCATGTTCTGCTAACGGTAGCAGTTAATAGCAGTCATCTTGATCGTAATTGACAAAACTTCGAAGGTAACCTTCAAGCACTTGGTTGGTACGTTCGGTCTGTCCGTCAGTCTAGGGGTGGTATGCCGTTGACATTCTTAGCTTAATTTCCAGCACCTTGCAAAGGGATTCCCAAAGTTCTCCTGCAAACTTTGAGTCCATGTCGGAGACGATTTCAGTTGGCAGGTCCTGCAGCCTCCATACTTCTTTCAGGAATGCGTTTGCGACATCCTTGGCCGTAGCCGAGGTCTGAAGTCCGATGAAATGTGCCATCTTTGTGAATCGATCAACTACTACCATTATCTGAGTGCATCCTTGCGACTCTGGTAGTTGTGTAATGAAGTCCACTGAGATGGATGCCCATGCCGAGTAGGGTATTTGCAATGGTTGCAGTAGTCCGTACTTAGCGTGTCTAGGCGATTTGTAATGTTGGCATTCAGCGCAGGATCGTACGTAGTCGTTGACCCATGCCGCAAGTCCTTTCCAGTAGAAGTCTCTCATGATTATTTCCAAAGTTTTTTCTTGACCGAAATGTCCTGCCACTTTTGCATCGTGACATCCTTCTACAATCTTGGTATATAGAGCCTGACTATTTGATACAAATAATCGTTGCTTATAATATAGTATATCGTCGGTTAAGGTCCCGTCTTTGGGGAAATCCTTTCCTTCATCTCGTAACCTAACATGTTCTTCCCTCCATTGCCTCCACGCTGCATCTGTCCCGATAGCTGCCTGTATCTCTCTTAGGAATTCAGGATTGAATTGCTGCATACCTTTTTTCAGGATAATAGCATTTGACATTAGCACTTTTACGGGTACTTCAGAAATATCGTACCAATGTTCGTTGTCTTTAGCCGATGCCTGTAGCTAGGGGATGCTAGGTTCCTGTTCCTTGACAATCAATGATCTTTTCGCTATATCAGTACTTCCGAATCCCGTGGTGCCTGGCTCCATTTCTTCCAAGTTGTCAACTTCCATCATGTCCGAGGTGTTTACCTTTTCTACCACTAACTGGACTATGCGATCGCCCATTCTTATTTAGCAGTCGACATTTTTATGGTTGAAAAGTACGACTTTGAGTTCGCCGGTGTAATCAGCATCGATTACTCCTGCGCCGGTAGAGATTCCGCTTCGGACTGCTAATCCACTTCTTGGGGCAACTCTTCCATAAGTTCCTTCGGGTAGCCCCATGGCTATACCCGACCTTATTAGTGCTTGTCCATATTTCGGGACAATATCATATTCTATGGCGTATAGGTCATGCCATGCCGCCATTCTTCAGCCTTTTGTCGGCAAATATGCCTTCTTGCTCAATCTCTTGACCCTAATCACGGGTTCTTTTCCACCTCTTCGAGGTTCCAGATCCAAATCCTTTTCTCCATCCCAGTCTTCTCCTTCATCGCCTACCCTCGCTACTAACAACACTAAGAAATTTTCTTCTTTCAAAATTTTCTATTCGCGATGCGTAGCTCCCTCCCCCAGACGGTACTCCGGCCGTCGGCTTAATGCGTCAGGTTTTCCGCCCTTCGTGCCTGGTCGGTATGCAATACAGAAATTGTATTCTACCAACTTCTGAGCCTATCGGATCTGACGGCCACTCCAGACTTTCGAGGTGAGGAAGTATTGTAGGTTTTGATGGTCGGTAAAGACTGTAATCGGTTTTTCTATTCCGATCAAGTAGTGTCTCCATTCCTTAAAGGCTTCGAGGATTGCGAGAAGTTCTTTATCATGAAGCTCATAATTGCGCTCCGCCGAGTTTAATTTTCTTAAATGGAAAGCTACTGGATGTAATCTTTTCTCAAAGGATTGAGAAAGGATGCAGGTGAGTGCAAAATCACGGGCGTTCGTTTCTACGACCGTTTCTCATTCTGGGAAAAAATGGTGGAGTATGGGAGCTATGGTGAATCGGTGCTTTAACTCTTCAAAAGCCGTGTCCTGTTCGGTCCCCCATTTAAAATTCTTAGGATTTCGTTGTAATGTCTCGGTTATAGGCTTGCAAATCACAGAGAAGTTTTTTATAAATTTTCGCTAGAAGTTAGCAAATCCCATAAAGACTTGTACTTCTCTAACCGACTTAGGTGCTTTCCAGACCATTATGGATTCCACCTTTCGGGTGCTGATAGACACCCCATCGACCGCCACCATATAGCCGAGGAATTCCACCTGCGTGGCATGGAAGGTTAATTTTTGTAGCGATACCGCTAACTGAAAGTCTGACAGACTTTGTAAAACTTTCTTAACAGCTTCGATATGGTCCTTTTCATCCTTGGAGTAGATGAGAATATCATCAAGGTAACAAACGACTCCGACGTCCAAGTATTCCTGTAAAACCTGGTTCATCATATCTTGGAAGGTTGCCGGAGCGTTGACCAATCCATAAGGCATAATCTTATATTCGTAGTGCCCGTATCTCGTACGGAACGCTGTCTTCCATTCATCTCCTTCTTTTATGCTAATGAGGTGGTAGCCGTCCTTAAGGTCTGACTTGGTGAAGATCTTTGCGCAGGCTACTCTCTCTCTCTGAGTTCAGACATTAGTGCAAGTGGATGTTTGTTAAGAATAGTAATCTTATTTAGATTTCGATAATCCACAACTAGATGTAATCTACCATCTGGTTTAGGTACGAATAATATAGGTGCGCCTGCCGGTGATTGGCTTGGTGTGATTTTCCCTTGTTTGATCATCGTCTCCAAGTATTCTCGTAAAGACTTAAGCTGTTTTTCGGATAGTGGATATATCGGCCCCCAGGAGGCAATTGAACCTGGAATCAGTTTGATTTCATGATCGAATGTTTGTCTTGGAGCTAATTTTTCTGCCGTCTGGGCTTCAAACAAATGTTTTTAATCCCAGTATTCTTTCGGTAATGATTCGAGTTCCACCGTATTCTCAATGACCCCGATTCTTCCGATGCAGCAAGCATTAGAATCCCTAGCGACAGATTCGTCATATTCGAACATATCCACTATTCCTTCATCTTCTTCCACACAGTTTTCACAACCTTTGGCGGAGAAGGTCCAGTTTTCTGCATCTTCTATGTGAGACACTGGGTGTTCACGATGCCACCAACCAAAAGGAATTATCATTCCATAGTGACCTGCTTTAGCCACTTCACACGACACTTCAGACATGTGTCGGTTCTTTCCTATTTCCAATTTTATTGGGAGGGTGTAACACTTCCCTCCAGAGGCGGCTGACGAACCGTCAAAGACTAAGATATCAACTGAATTGTCGCGTTCAATAGAGGGAACACGAAGGTCTTCAACTAGGTCCTTGTTGATAAGGAACACATTGGATCCCGAATCTAACAAGACTTTAACTTTGTATCGCTTATCGTGTATATAGAGGTAAGCGATTCCCTCCTGACAGTTGTATCTTTTTGGTTTTAGGGCTTCTAACTCCATGCGCTTAGCGCGCCGAAGATTTTCTTGGTTCTTTCGTTTGGGCATCGTTTGTGTTGGGTGTAGGTAACAAGATGTTTGTTACTACGCCCGCGCAGTTTCGACCATTGAGGTCTCCTCAGACAAACTAGTAACTCTTTTAGCTCTAACAATCTGGGTCTACATGCTTAAGCGGCGTTTCACCGATACACAATTGCGCATGACCAGTTTTCAGGCTGGATGCCTTCTCCCTACACGCCAGACCTAGGGTCATAGCAGATTTTCACAGGGTTATTAGCCATTTTACTCCCCTGGTGTGGGGTTCCCGTATTCACCAAGTCCTTTTCCTTAGGATTTCCGTTATCCGTCCAGCTCCCTCAGAGGGGCCTTGCGCACCAAAGCGGTACATCTCTATCCCACACTCGGGCCAGAAGGCAAAATAGTCCATACGTATAATACGACTCAGACTCGTGTGGTAGGTGGAATGGCCCGCGTCGGTTGTCCTCCTGTCGTGTATTGTTATCAGGTAGATCTTGCATTGCTATGTCCCAACTTCTTCGCTATAGTAACTTGCTTGCACACGGGTAGCAGGCAACCACCAGGTGGCCCGAGGGACTTCGTACTGTTGGCTCCCGGGCCATGTGGGCAAGTTAACTATCCTCTCTTTCGATCAAGACTCCCCATATATTGATTCTTGTGTTCGAGCTCGTAAGTCCCTCGTGGGGTCCCTTCGCTTAGAGCCTACTTGCGTTGATCCTGAAAGGAGAGACTTGCTTCGCACCGCTTTGATCATTTTGAGTTTCGACTCCCGTAGTTGCACACAGACTACCCGATCCCCGTCGTGGTCGGTACCCAATACAACCCAGCCAAAGGGGGTTCCCATTTCNCCAATACACCACAGCCAAAGGGGGTTCCTGTTTCGATTCCAGTTCGCTTAGGACACCGAATACCCAATCGCCATCGCCGATGGTGCCAGTGAACTGACCTAGGTCAGTTCTTCGTCGTCTGCCAGTTCGCGGATTTTATTCACTCGGGCTGGGTTCTGCACAGTTGCGACTTTGCGCGCTAATTTAGGCTTTACACTAGCCGATCTTGCTCGTCGAATTCCCATTTTTATCAGTCTTGAGCTGACTGTTGCCGCCGATATATGGGCATCTCCCCAACACGTTTGATAGGTGTGGTTTTTCTTTCCACAACGTGTGCAATCTCCTTCTTTCCTCCGCGTGTCTATCACACTCTGCGGGATACCGGTGTGTGCCTGGGCGAAGTTGGTGTGCGTGGTCTTTGTTGCACCTCCCAACCTTTTCCTGGGCCTTTCCGGTTCATCGTCCCTTTTCCGTTTTCGTGGTGGGGCTCCACCTCCCTTGACATAAGGTTTAGTATCTCTTTGTCCCTTTGATTTAGAGTCCCGTCGGTCTTCTCTTTTGACCTCTTGGACTATTTTGGGCTTCGTCAGTTGGTCTCGCCCAATCCTTTTTCTGGCTAGCAGTACTTCTTCTGACCGTCCGCAGAGCCTTAGTGCCTCCTCCCATTCTTGATCCGTTGTATATTGCAGGGCTGACAACCTGCGGACAATCTGTTGCGGAAGTTTGTCTACGACCACTTCCCCGCAGGATTCCCCGGTCATGTGTGCACGAATGTTATGGTTGTGTATGACTGTCAGATAGCGTTCAATACTGCCGTCGTACGTGACTAGTTTTATTGCTCGAAGGGCTAGTTTTTCAGCTTCTACCGTGGCGAATCGCTTGATCATGTCATGTTCAAAGCGGGTCCATGTCGCCAACTCCAGTTGCTGGGTTTACCCTTGAAGTCCATCCATAGCTTTCCGGTACCATATGGTATAGGGAAGGACTATGTCTCCTTCGGTACGACTGAGCGCATATATGACACGTTCCGGGGCATCATCCCAGATGCGCAGCTTTCTTTCGAAATAGTCCGCGCATTGCAAAATCCACGCGTATATATCTTGTGTGGGTCTATCCTCAAAGAATGGCGGTGGCTCTGATGGTTGCTTAATGTTTAGCACCATTGCGTTGGCCAGTGTCTCTGCCATACCAGGCTGTCCTGGTGTTAGTCCTTGTCCGCGTCGGCTAGGACTTCCTTTTCATCTTCCTCTCTCATCATCATCATCATTGTCGTAAGTGGGATCCCCGGGGTTACCTCCTTGGGCACCTGAGGGGGATGCATCAGCGGCTTCTCTTCCTTTTCCCTTTTCCCTGCGTGTAGGTGGAGCATAGTACTCCACGTCGTCCGTCTCTTGGACTTCGGGTAGGGGTGCGGGTCTTGCAGCTTTGGGACTTGGTGCGGTGGCCAACACTCTGTTTATTGACTGCGTCAATACTTCTAGAGTATCGTTGGTCTTATCATTTTGCCGCTGCTGCTGGTCCTGATATTGGCGGATTTCCGCCTGTCGGGTAGTCTGATCTAGACGTATTTGTCCTAGGATACGGATGACCTCCATTTCACGCGTAGTGCATTGGGCGTGGAATTCTGTGAATTCCGACCGTAGACTGAGGACCATTTGTTCCAGAGTCTGATCTTGGGCTAGTGCCCCTTGGCTTTCTTCACCGAGTGTCCCCTGTAACCTCGTGGTTACCTCTTCATGTTCCTGTTGACGCCTCTCCTGGGCGTCAATCATCTTTGCCACTTCCCGAAGCATCTCTTCTTGTATCCCCTTGATTTCGCTTTCCACACCGGCCAGCTGCATCAACAAGATTGCAATATCGTTGTCGTGGACATCTTGTCCTTCCACGATTTGTTGCTGTACCTTAATTAACTTTAAGGTATTGTCCTGGGTTGCTCCCTTCAAATGTTTGAAGACAATGTTGGCTTGGTCGAGCGAGGTGTCTATATCCTGCCTTATTCGACCCCAGGTTATCCTAAGACGGGCAGCCAATCTGGCTAGGTTTGCAGCATGGTCTCCTCCAGATTTGGGCATGGAGGCCTGTGATATCCTATGAGTGCTGGCGATACTTGAGGACCGGTGAGAAGGTATATTTCCTCTCCGAAATGTAAGTTCATGAGGTGTTGATGGAGAGGGACTGCATATAGCCGAATCATCGGTTTTATCCGTCGTATCTGGGCGGGTGTCCATTGGTTCTCCCGCCATTATTCTCTTTCTTGGGTCCTGAGGTATCTCAGCCATTGTGATGCTTTCCAGGTATGCTAATTGTTCTAATAGCCCTGGATGAGTGATTACTGGCACTTCGTACCAGAGTTCTCGATATCCTCTAAAAGGTTTGAGGAATCGTATGTAAGGTATCCAATGCTTGAGACACTCGAGAGGGGTAGGTAAAAAAGGATTCAGTTGGTCAGACTCTGGACTCAAAACCTGAATCTTCTTTTTCTCGAGGTTTAGGATGTACTTATAGTACATATAAAAATGTGCTTAGGCCCAGGCCAAGGGGATGTCTGATCCTCGGAGGACTGTGCCTGGGGTTTCATTTTTCTTTTCTTCCGTCTTTAAAGAGCACTGGGTGCTCCAGTCGACGAAATTTTCCGACACGGTTGAATTCCACTCAAAATCCGAACCGTGCCAGGTGCGATATATACTATTGAATTGATCCCTCGTTGGGATCCCGAAAGGTACTATGCACCACGAGGGTTACTGCGTATATTCTTCTTCGATCTCAAACAGCTCGGTTTCAAATATTTCTTCGAAGGAATGAATATAGATTGGACAGTGAGGTGCTTCGAAAATGTAAGCGAAGTCTGAGGTGAGGGTGGAGTTTGAAGTGAACTAGTAGTTCATATAGTGAGCCTTGGTAACAGGAGAACTATCAATATACTGTTAGGCGGACACCAAACTCAAGTATATAACCGAGGGACGTAGGCCAAAATCTATGTTCGGAGAATCTGTCGAGCCAGGCTCGTCTCGATAAAATAAATGTAAGGTAAAGATTTATGAGGTAAACAATTTTATATTGATAAGATCTCTTCTCCGTTGCTTGATGATGTCTGTAAAGCTCGAGAGGTACTGCGATATTTATATCCCGTGTCTGAGTGTTCGCGGACTACTTCTAACTACTATGCCTCCGAAGTACCACTCTGGTTTTAATACGCAAATGTCCAGAATCTTATAAGTGCGAACACCGTTTGACCCTGAAACTTATCACACCCTTTCGCGGACTCGGAATAGTATTCCTCCGTCGAGATGACTGCGCTATTTGTTATGCCAAACAGCCGCCTCCAACTTAGATGTCCGCATAGACTTTTATATGACTTTAGTCTTGTTGACTATCGTCCAGTCGTCTCTTCGGTCATGAAGTGATCAGGTTCATGCCGGATCACCTAGTGCCAATCGCAAGTCCGAGCCCGACGTGTCAGCGTCTTAAGGGTCTCCGACTTATCTAGGTCTTCCTTTCTGAGCGTGCTTCCCCTTGGTCCGCCGGCCTCCGTAGAGGGGTCCTATTACTAGGACCAACCAACCTACAGCTGATCTCAGAAGGGTATGGGTGGATTCGGTATACCCCTAATAGCTTCCACTACTGGGATAACCTCTTGGAGTATTTCGCCGAAAATGTCCCGTCACTTTCAGCCCATAGTTAGGAAGCCTAACTTTGAAGCCTACTATCTCAATGCGCCTCCGACGGATCTCCTCCGTTCCACTTCCCAGATGTCGCCAAAGGTCCCCTCTCATATATCCTGCGAACAGCATGCGGTCGGACGGACGGCGGCGACGTATATGGTGTTATGAAGTGGGCTTCATTGATGTGACATTTTAGTTATGGGACGCAACTCTCGAAATCTCGCTAATGACGTGCGGGCCCCATAAGGGGGCCGGAGGGGGGTGTTGGCACTCCGGTAAATTGAGGGTCTGTGCGCAGTTACCCTACCGTGGGTCTGTGCACATGTCTCGGATTTCCATATGCCTAACAGCCAAACAGCGGCCTTCAATTTAGATGTCTGCAAAGACTATTATTTTACTCTAGTCTGGTTGACTATCGTTCCAGTAGTCTCTTCGGTCACAAAGTGATCAAGTTCATGCCAGGCCACCTAGTGCCAATCGCAAGTCCAAGCCCGACATGTCAATGTCTCAAAGGACTCTGACTTATCTAGGTCTTCCATTCTGAGCATGCTTCCCCTTGGTCCGCCGGCCTCTGTAGAGGGGTCCTATTACAAGGACCAACCAATCTACAGCTGATCTCAGAAGGGTATGGGTGGATTCGGTATACCCCTAATAGCTTCCACTACTGGGATATCCTCTTAGAGTATTTCGGTGAAAATGTCCCGTCACCTTCGGCCCGTAGTTTAGGAAGCCTAACCTTGAAGCCTACTATCTCTATGCGCCTCAGACGGATTTCCTCCGTTCCACTTCCCAGATGTTACCAAAGGTCCCCTCCCATATATCCTGCGAACAGCATGCCGTCGGATCCACGGTGGTGACGTATATGGTGTTATGAAGTGGGCTTCATTGATGTGACATTTTAGTTATAGGATGCAACTCTCGAAATCTCGCTAATGACGTGCGGGCCCCATAAGGGGGCCAGAGGGGGGTGTTGGCTCCTGTAAACCAAGGGTCTGTGCGCAGTTACCCTACCGTGGGTCTGTGCATATGTCTCGGATTTCCATATGCCTAACAAATACTGTATCGTATTCTCATACTCAAGCTATTAAGATTGTACCACTACATACAAATTCAATATACATCACCCTTAATGGAACTCACTAGAACTGCAGAATTTGTATGGAGTACCACCTAAGACCAAGCCATGGAAAATGTTAAGCAAATTGTTTCATAATACGAGGTTATGAAACCACTACATTATGACTTGTCACTTCCAATATGGCGAATAACCGATACATCTAACACAGGTGTAAGAGTATGGGTAGGACAAGGAGGAACACTAGAGAATGCAAGACCTGCTTTGCTTGATAGCAGGAAATTCTCTAATGCCCTAACGAATTATGGCACAACCAACAAGGTAGCTCTAGCAATAGTTGATGCACTGATGGCATTTCATCACATACTTGCAGCAAGCAAGTTTAATATTGTCACCAATCATGTACCTCTGACATATCTCAAGATAAGTACCATACCCACCAAAAAACAATTGCCATGAAGAGGGTTTATTGGAAAATACGACATTGAAATAGTGTATGGACCAGGACAATTGAACTATTTCGCAGATGCATTATCCTGCCTCTATAATAAGAATGATGATTACCTACACACTGCAAATGATCCTACACAGGAAGATGATTCATCTACACTTTTACCTTTCTCATCATTTCTGTCTTGTAAAGACCCTATTACTAAAGATAGAATGTCCCAATTTGAAGTCCTCACAGTTGAGCACATTGGTGCTCATTCAGAATACATAAGCAACTGCAGCCTGGAGCAAGCACAGCTAGATACAAATTACTATAGAACCTGTGAACACTTAAATGATTGGGGAGACCATCACAGCTATACCAGGGCTAGGTGTGAAGAGGTACTAGAATATGGATCAATACATTGAGCATTCTGTAACATACCTTTCTGTCCTGACTAGGAGAAACTGAAACCTAAAATAAAGATATATGCTGACTCAACATGCAGCAGTCCGCTGGCTATCAAAACTCTACCAAACACTGAAATGATCACAACAACAAAGATACTCAGTCAATACACCACCACCTCGATATCTGTGCTATCAAAGAATGTGTCAAAAAAGCATTAGGCTGTGGCTCTCCTATTACCAAATATTACGATCCTGAGTACCTTGAGCATACCCAAAATGAGCCCCTCTATGGAGGGCCTCTCGCATACCTGAACAAGATTCTAGTAGTAGAACTACCTACCTTACTTCACGAAAAACATGCGCTCTACAAAGTGTATGAAACACCTGATGAGAAGGAAGAGGTAATGGTATTAGAAAGGGTAGTGGATGAAAGGGATATCATCCAAGGTGTGGATGATATGAAAAACATTAGGAGAGACCAATTTGCAATAGAATTTGGAAGATCTTGGAAACTACAGCCATGCTGGTGAGGACCATTTACAGTACTCGAATTTGACAAACATATGTAAAACTACACTGTTAGCATGAATGCGAGGATGTATCAAAGAAAGAAGTGAGTTTTCTATTGTTCAGTAGTTAAATCTTACTGTTAGGCTTATGGAAATCCGAGACATGTGCACAGACTCACGGTAGGGTAACTGCACATAGACCCTCAATTTACCGGAGCCAACACCCCCCTCTGGCCCCCTTATGGGGCCCACACGTTATTAGCGAGATTTCGAGAGTTGCATCCTATAACTAAAATGTCATATCAATGAAGCCCACTTCATAACACCATATACGTCGCCGCCGTCCATCCGACCGCATGCTGTTCGCAGTATATATGAGAGCGGACCTTTGGCGACATCTGGGAAGTGGAACGGAGGAATTCCGTCAGAGGTGCATAGAGATAGTAGGCTTCAAGGTTAGGCTTCCTAAATGATGGGCCAAAGGTGACGGGACATTTTCGGAGAAATACTCGAGGAGGATATCCCAGTAGTGAAAGCTATTAAGAGTATACCGAATCCACCCATACCCTTCTGAGATCAGCTGTAGGTTGGTTGGTTCTAGTAATAGGACCCCTCTATGGAGGCCGGTGGACTAAGGAGAAGCATGCTCAAAAATGATCAAAGCGGCGCAAAGCAAGTCGCTCCTTTCAGGATCAATGCAAGTAGGTTCTAAGTGAAGGGACCCCACGAGGGACTTACGAGCTCGAAAACAAGAATCAATATATGGAGAGTCTTGATCGAAAGAGAGGATAGTTAACATGCACACATGGCCCAGGAGCCAACAGTACGAAGTTCCTCGAGTCACCTGGTGGTTGCCTGCTACCCGTGTGCAAGCAAGTTACTATACCGAAGAAGTTAAGTTATAGCAATGAAAGATCTACCTGATAACAAAACACGACAGGAGGACACCCGACGCGGGCCATTCCACCTACCACACGAGTCTGAGTCGTATTATACGTATGTACTATCTTGCCTTCTGGCCAGAGTGTGGGATAGGAATGTACCCCTTTGGAGTGCAAGGCCCCTCTGAGAGAGCTGGACGGATAACAGAAATCCTAAAGGGAAAGGATTTGGTGAAAGCGGGAACCCCACACCAGGGGAGTAAAATGGCTAATAACCGCCCGAAAATCTGCTATGGGGCTAGGTCTGGCGTGTCGGGAGAAGGAATCCAGCCTGAAAACTGGTCGTGCACAATAGCGTATCGGTGAAACGCCGGTTTATTATGTAGACCCAGATTGTTAGAGCTAAAGAGTTACTAGTTTGTCGGAGGAGACCTCAATGGTCGAAACTACGCGGGCGTAGTAACAAACATCTTGTTACAGACACCCCACACAAACGATGCCTAAACGAAAAAACCAAGAAAATATGATCCGCGCGAAGCGCATGGAGTTAGAAGCTCCAAAACCAAAACGATACAACTGTCCGGAGGGGATCTCTTACCTCCATATATACGATAAGCGATAAAAAGTTAAAGTCTTGTTAGATTCAGGATCCAACATGTTCCTTATCAACAAGGACCTAGTTGAAGACCTTCGCGTTCCCTCTATAGAACGCGACATTGCAGTTAATATCTTAGACTTTGATGGATCATCAGCTGCCTCTGGAGGGAAGTGTTACACTCTCCCAATAAAATTGGAAATAGGAAAAAACCGACACATCTCTGAAGTATCGTGTGCAGTGGCTAAAGCAGGTCACTGTGGAATGATAATTCCTTTTGGTTGGTGGCATCGTGAACACCCAGTGTCTCACATAGAAGATGCAGAAAATTGGACCTTCTCCGCAAAATGTTGCAAAAACTGTGTGGAAGAAGATGAAGGAATAGCGGATATGTTCGAATATGACCAATCCGTCGCTTGGGATCCTAATGCCTGCCGCATCAAAAGAATCGGGGCTATCGAAAATACGGTGGAACTCAAATCATTACCGCAAGAATACTGGGATTAAAAACATTTGTTTGAAGCCCAGACAGCAGAAAAATTAGCTCCCAGACAGACATTCGATCACGAAATCAAACTGATTCCAGGTTCAACTCCCCCATGGGTGCCAATATATCCACTGTCCGAAAAAGAGCTTAAAGCTTTATGAGGATACTTGGAAACAATAATCAAACAAGGGAAAATCACAGGGAGCCAATCGCCAGCAGGTACACCTATATTATTCGTACCTAAACCAGATGGTAGATTATGTCGAGTTGTGGATTATTGGAATCTAAATAAGATTACTATCCTCAACAAACATCCCCTACCACTAATGTCCGTACTCAGAGATAGAGTAGCCGGCGCAAAGATCTTCACCAAGTTAGACCTTAACGACAGCAACCACCTGATTAGGATAAAAGAAGGAGATGAATAGAAGACAGCATTCCGTACGAGATACAGACACTACAAATATAAGGTTATGCCTTTTGGTTTGGTCAACGCTATGGCAACTTTCCAAGATATGATGAACCAAGTTCTACAGGAATACTTGGACGTTGGATTAGTGTGTTACCTTAATGATATTCTCATCTACTCAAAGGATGAAAAGAAACAAATCGAAGCTGTTAAGAGAGTTTTACAAAGTCTATCAGACTTTCAGTTAGCGGTATTGCTAAAGAAATCGACTTTCCATGCCACGGAGGTGGAATTCCTTGGCTATATGGTGGGGGTCGATGGGGTGTCTATGAGCACCCGAAAGGTGGAATCCATAATGGTCTGGAAAGCGCCTAAGTCAGTTAGAGAAGTACAAGTCTTCATGGGGTTTGGTAACTTCCACCGACGATTCATAAAAGACTTCTCGGCTATTTGCAAACCAATAACTGAGACACTACAAGGAAATACTAAGAATTTTAAATGGGGGATCGAACAAAGCACTGCCTTTGAAGAGCTAAAGCACCGATTCACCACAGCCCCCATACTCCACCACTTTTCACAGAAAGAGAAACAGTGGTAGAAATAGACGCTAGCGATTTTGCTCTCGGCTGCTTCCTTTCTCAATATTTTGAGAAAAGATTACATCTAGTTGCTTTCCATTCCAGAAAATTAAACTCGGCGGAGCGCAATTATGAGATTCATGATAAGAAACTTCTCGCGATCCTAGAAGGTTTTAAAGAATGGAGACGCTACTTGATCGAAACGGAGAAACCAATCACAGTCTTTACCGACCATCAGAACCTACAATACTTCCTCACCTCAAAAGTCTGGAGTGGCCGTCAAATTCGATGGGCCCAAAAGTTGGTAGAATACAATTTTCGCATTGTATACCGACCAGGCACAAAGGGCAGAAAGCGTGATGCATTAAGCGGACGGCCGGAGTACCGTCCTGAGGAAAGAGCTACACATCGCGAATAGAAAATATGGAAAGAAGAAAATTTGTTGGTGTCGCCAGTAGCGTGGGTAGGCGATGAAAGAGAAGACTTGGATGGAGATAAAGATTTGGATCTGGAACCTCAAATAGGAGGAAAGAAACCCGTAATTAAGGTCAAGAGATTGAGCAAAAAGGCATACTTGCCGACAAAGAGCTCCAGAATGGCGGCAGGACATGACCTGTACGCCATAGAGGATGACATTGTCCCAAAATATGGACAGGCATTAATAAGGACGGGTATAGCGGGGTGCTACCCATAGAAACTTATGGAAGAGTTGCCCCAAGAAGTGGATTAGCGGTCCGAAGCGGAATCTCTACCAGCACAGGAGTAATCGATGCTGATTAAACCGGCGAACTCAAAGTCGCACTTTTCAACTATAAAGATATGGACTGCCAAATAAGAATGGGCGATCGCATAGCTCAATTAGTGGTAGAAAAGGTCAACACCTTGGACATGATGTAAGTCGACGACTTGGAAGAAACGGAGCGAGGAACCGCGGGATTCGGAAGCACCAACATAGCGACAAGATCCTTGATCGTCAAGGAACAGGAACCTAGCATCAGCTACCTACAGGCATCGGCTAAAGACAACGAACATTGGTATGATATTTCAAAGGTACCCAAAAAAGTTCTAATGTCAAATGCTATTGTCCTGCAGAAAGGTATGAAGCAGTTCAATCCTGAATTCTTGAACAAGATACAGGCAGCTATCAGGACAGATGCCGTTTGGAGGCAATGGAGGGAAGAACTCATTAAGTTACGCGACAAGGGAAAGGATTTTCCCAAAGACTGGACCTTAACCGACGATCTACTATATTATAAGCAAAGACTATTTATACCAGATAGTCAGGCGCTATATACTAAGATTGCAGAAGGTTGTCACGATGCAAAGGTTGCAGGACATTTCGGACAAGAAAAGACTTTGGAAATAATCATGTGAGACTTTTACTGGAAAGGACTTGCGGCATGGGTCAACGACTATGTACGATCTTACGATAAATGCCAACATAACAAATCGCTTAGACACGCTAAGTACGGATTATTGCAAACACTGCAAATACCCCACGCAGCATGGGCGTCCATCTCAGTGGACTTCATTACACAACTACTAAAGTCGCAAGGATACACTCAGATAATGGTAGTAGTCGATCGATTCACGAAGATGGCACATTTCATCGGACTTCAGACCTCAGCCACGGCCAAGGATCTCGCAAATGTATTCCTGAAAGAAGTATGGAGGCTGCACAGCCTGCCAACTGAAATTGTCTCGGACATGGACTCAAAGTTTGCAGCAGAATTTTGGGAAGCTCTTTGTAAGGCGCTGGAAATTAAGCGAAGAATGTCAATGGCATACCATCCTCAGACTGACAGACAAACCAAATGTACCAACCAAGTACTGTAAGGTTACCTGCGAAGTTTTGTCAATTACGATCAGGATGACTGGTATCAGCTGCTGCCGCTAACTGAACATGCCTATAACAACTCCACAACCAACGCTCACGGGATGTCACCATTCTATGCGAACTACGGATTCCATCCACAGACAGAGTGGATGAAGGAGCGTGAAGCTCAAAATCCAGGAGCGACACTTTATGCAAACTGGATTAAGGCGATACATGAACAAGCGAGAGGGTCACTAGAAAAGACACAAGAAGCGATGTCGAAATATTATGACCGGAAAGCTCGACAACAGCCGGACTTCAAGATCAGGGACAAAGTAATGTTAAACGCAAAAAACATGCGCACCCGATGGAAATCCAAGAAGCTAACTCCAAAGCTATACAGCCCCTTCCAAATTATGGAAAAACGCGGGTCCAGAGCATTTAAGCTCAACATATCCGATCGATGGAACATTCATCCCGTATTCCATGTCGCACTATTGGAACCGTACCGCGAGTCAGTTCATGACAATCACCAACAACCCCCTAGAGAACCGGAGGACCTTGACGGCGATCTGCAATGGGAGGTTGAAAAAATCGCAAGAAGTGAGATTCGTTCTTACAGGAAACGAGTACGCAGCCGCTATTAAGAGAAGCGGGAACTGTAGTACTTCGTTAAATGGCAAGGGTGTTCGGAAGATGAGAACACATGGGAGCCTGCCACCGGTATGCAAAATGCGGAGGAAGTTGTGAAGAATTTTTATAATGAAAATCCGGACATACCAGGAAAAGCTGAATTAAGATACTGAGGAAAAGGTTTTCCTACCGTGGCCAAGTAAACGTGCGAGGTTTTTTACCCTGACCACACTGAGTCTTAAAATGTATTCAGAAGAAATTATAAAAATGGTTATAAAGGCATTCGAGGCGAAGCCTGGTAGGAGGGAGCTCATGTTAGGCATATGGAAATCCGAGATATGTGCACAGACCCACGGTAGGGTAACTGCCCACAGGCCCTCAATTTACCGCAGCCAACACCCCCCTCTGGCCCCCTTATGGGGCCCGCACGTCATTAGCGAGATTTCGAGAGTTGCGTCCCATAACTAAAATGTCACATCAATGAAGCCCACTTCATAACACCATATACATCGCCGCTGTCCATCCGACCGCATGCTGTTCGCTGGATATATGAGAGGGGACCTTTGGCGATATCTGGAAAGTAGAACCGAGGAAATCCGTCGGAGGCGCATTGAGATAGTAGGCTTCAAAGTTAGGCTTCCTAAACTATGGGCCGAAGGTGACAGGACGTTTTCGGAGAAATACTCTAGGAGGATATCCCAGTACTGAAAGCTATTAGGGGTATACCGAATCCACCCATACCCTTCTGAGATCAGCTGTAGGTTGGTTGGTCCTAGTAATAGGACCCCTCTATGGAGGCCGGCGGACCAAGGGGAAGCATGCTCAAAATGGAAGACCTAGATAAGTTGGAGACCCTTAAGACGCTGGCACAGTGGGCTCAGACTTGCGATTGGCACTAGGTGGCCCAGCATTAACCTGATCACTTCATGACCGAAGAGATGACTAGACGATAGTCAACAAGACTAAAATGTCATATACTAGTCTACGCAGACATCTAAGTTAGAGGTGGCTGTTTGGTATAACAAATAGCGCAGTCATCTCAACGGAGGAATGCTATTCCGAGTCCGCGAAAAGGGTGTGATAAGTTTCATGGTCAAACAGTGTTCGTACTTATAAGATTCTGGACGTTTGCGTATTAAAACCAGAGTAGTACTTCGGAGGCATAGTAGTTAGAGGTAGTCCGCGAACACTCAGACGCGGGATATAAATATCGAAGTGCCTCCCGAGCTTTACAGACATCATCAAGTAACAGACAAGAGATCCTATCAATATAATATTGTTTCACACTTTCAATCTTTACCTACTTTACTTTATCGAGATGACCCTTCCTCACCAGATTCTCCAATCAAAGATTTCAATCCTACGTCCCTCAGTTATATACTTGAGTTTGGCGTCCGCCTAATACTTACCCCCCTAATCACCATTTTCAGTTCTCAGGATGAGCGTTTACAAAACCAGCACCCATCCTTATCAGCGAAGAACAGGAATGAGAAGTTCAATCAGTTCTTGACTATAGAGAACGGTATGGTAAAGGACAGTTCTTGGTTAGTTGGAAAGAATACCCTGCAAGCGAGAATAGTTGGGAACTAGTGGAAGGATTGGAATATGCAATGGATTTGATTCAGGCATGGTGGACAGATAATATGCTAGGAGATGAGTTTCCTGCGGTTTTTTCTGAGTATATTCCTATGTGTTATTATTCTACTAAGGACGGTTTTGAGAACTATTCAGAGGTACCTCCAGTTGACAAGAGATTTTTGGATCCTTATTTAAACTCTGATTATGATAGCAAAAATTAGGGATTTTCTTGTTATGTTTTGAAATAAGGGGTTTATTTTGTTTTTGGTGTGTAACCGGTACTGGTCACTAGTTTTAAATTTTCAAGTATCAGTTGATACTATTTATATTTTAAATTCATTTCAGAAAACCAGGAGTGCCTCTAGCCTAATAGTATAGGGTTTGATACTCTATATGTTTTAATTTTGGTTCCGAGTATCGGTTTGATACTCTATATATTTTAATTTTAATTTCGAGTATTAGTTTAATACTCTATGTATTTTAATTTTGGTTTCAAGTATCAGTTTGATACTCTATATGTTTTATTTTTGGTTTCAAGTATCAGTTTCATACTCTATATGTTTTATGTTTGGTTTCAAGACTACCACTTTCAGAGCTTTTTATGTTTTGTGATACCAGGCTTGAGGTAGCCTAACCAGTGTATTTAAGAACTGCTATTCTTCACATTAGAAGAACCAGACTTCGACTGACAGAGTTTTTTCAATATACTTGATTGAACAGTTACTTTCTTCTGTTTGCTACGAGAATCTTTAGTTTGAGATCCACCAAATGTCTTAGAGACTTTAGTAGTTGCGATATAGTAAGAAGTCTATTCAGTAACCTCAGTTAAAGCCTCCAGACCTTGATTTACTAAGTTACTATTTTCAGTAAAGAACAAGGCCCGTTAACCCTACGTTTACTGCATCTCCTGAGAAGCAGTTACACACTATCAATATGCAGTTCGTCACACTATAGCAGACGTACTCACCTCCTCTGCTATGCCAGCCCCCAAGCAGTCAGAAGAAAAACCATCTGGAAGTTCTTCAACATCGATACCAGGTGCCTAGCTTAAAGGCACCATGACTTGAATGCGGAAGGGTCTCACCTAGAGCCATCAACTCCAACACTCTATACAGTTAAAAAAACTTTCCTGCCTAGCAAACTTGTAGTATACATGAACAGTAAAGAATGTAAATAAAAAAACCCCTAATCTATCAAAATAAAGGAGACCCTGCACCCTGACAGTAGCCACAACCTGTTGCGAAAAGCCCATCCAAACAACCTAAACCCCAACCATACAGCCAAAGCCCTAAGCCACCTGCGATAAATGTATCTACAGCTAACAGGAATATACTTGGCAACGGTAGTGGGAGACCCAAGGGAAAGCCCTAGTGGAAGGCAAAAGGACCCATTGCAAGATACAGAGACCAGTGAAATCCAGGCCAGGAAACCTGAAGGTGATGCCTAAAGGATGCCGAAGTAGGTATTGTGTGTAGCAGTAGGGTCCCAGCCGATCCAACTGTAAGAAAGGAGCAGGAACCGAACACGACCATGTCAACTATAGGTAATCATGTTTGTGTCTTACTAGGTGGTCCTCAGATGGCAGGCAAAATGTTTTACCGCATCTCTCATCTTGTTCCTTGTTCTATAAGAGATAGTCTCACTTAGTGGATAAGATACTACCGCATGCTGACTGAAGAGGAGAGGTGAGATTAACTACAAAGCCTGCTGAAAGCTGTCACATACTGTAAACTGTATTTTCAGCTGTTTGTTGCGTGGAAAGTGAGTAGTCGCCAACCGTGAGGGGGGCCTCACTAAGTGAGGAGAGTGAAAGGAATAGACAGCAGAAAGCAGTATGAGAACTCAAGGGAGTAGAAGCCTCAATGCGTAAATAAGCGAAATAGGACAGTGAGGAGAGGATGAGGATGGCCATCATTCCTAGGCTGAAGCTATTACAGGAAAAGAGTGGGGGGTGGGGGGGATCGTGAGATTCCTGCATTGAGGATTGATTTCAAGCATGAGGAAATTAGAGGAGATAGAGGATGGCTCATCTCCTAAGCCCTATTGACCTCCTTTTATAGTCACTCTTCATGTTATGTTTCTTACAACTTAAACAAGTCATATGACCAAAGGGGTTACATACACAAAACTCATGACCTCTAAGCGAGATCATGTACAAAACATAACATACCCATGACTCATAACTTTGTATTATATGAAACTATTATCTGATCAAGTCATATGACCAAAATAGTCACATGCTTGAAACCCATGACCTCTAAGTAAGGTCATGTACGAAACATAACATACCTATGACTCATAACTATGAGTCACATGAAACTATTATCTAATCAAGTCATATGACCAAAATGCTCACATGTACAAAACTCATGACCTCTAAGCGGGGTCATGTGTGAAACATAACGTACCTATGACTCATAACTATGAAACTATTCTCCTCACTAAGCCATATCCATGATAATAGATAGTATCTTGATTTTACTTTAAGTTTCTTCTTATCATGTACTCTCAGTAGCCAAATTGAAGTTGAATGCTTGGTGTGAAAGTTGTCACCTCGACTGCTGGAGTACAAGTGATGCCAATGGCCAATGTTACAGCTTCATTTTATGGTGTCCTCACACTTTAACTAGCGTTGCACCGGAGGCAATTTTGTATCTTATATAGGCTAAAACATCCGAGAATGAGCAATTCTATAATAGGAACTGGCAGAGCAAACCGGCGCCGTGAGTAGCGGATTTAACGAGTAAATACGGTAGTGTTGACAATTTTCGTTCAGACAAGATAGTACAAGTGCATCCAACCGAGTGTCCTTCAGGATTTGCTATGCAGCAACATGATGCAGGCGATACCATTGGTCTATAATACAAGCGGAATTGTGGAAGCATCTTGAGTTAGTATACAGGCAGCAGTAAGCTTGAGCACAAAATTCAATATGATAATATGAATGGATTGGGATATTAGCTAATAGGTGCAGTAGGGTTTCGGCAAGCCGAGATTAGAAGAACTTCCACCATTCAGCCCCTGCCAAGACAAGCCAAAACCCGATAAACGCGGCAGAGCACCACACGACACAACACAACACAACTACCAATGGTGTAAGAATAATAAAAAAAGACCACCCATAGCATAGCAACGAGAAAGCTACGACAAAAGAGAATAATAAAAAAACGAAAAAACACCAAGAACACCACAACACCGTCGAAAAGACGAAAGCGAAACCGCCCACATTTCCCCTCCCATCCTATTCTTATATCCCCACCCTCTCCCCCTCGAGACACCCTTTGCAAAAGCAATACACACCCTCCTCCTCCGCACACCCCGAGCACACCGTCACATCGCAAGAATCGCACTGGCGCGTGCACACATAACACGTAAACCCGTCACACCTACCGCAATTCGTCACGGTAGCGAATGAAGTAGCGAACGACTGGACTCTGGAGCAGACGTGGCAGCGGGGCGCTCCTCCCGCCGCTACTACCACTCTGCCTAGGCCCAGCGGTAGTTCTACCGGGTTGTCTTGGGAGGTGTGCATATAGTCATCGTAGTCTTCCATTTCTATAGGAGGAGGGGAGGAAGCTCGGAGGCGCTTTAGCTTTGGGGCTTGAGTTGTTGTTGTTGCGGTTGAGGAGGAGGTGCGGTAGGAGAGTTTTGGTATGGTTGATTTCAGCTTTGGGGTGGTGGTGGTGGTGGTGGTGGTGTTGTGAGATGAGGTTGTCGTGGTGAATTTTGGGGCGAGGAAGAGGGAACATTTTTGAGTGTGTGTGGCAGCGCGGGATGAAGAGGATGCTTGGTGTGATTGCGCTGTGGCGATAGTAGTTTCCCGGAGGAATTTTAGATCGTTTGGTGTTTCGGTTAGGAGGTCTTCCAGCCGACGTTTCCGAGCAGCAGATGCTACGAGGAAGGAGGAGGCTTCTGGGCTTTGAACCATCGTTTTCTTTCTTCAATTGTTTGTTAGGAAATGAATTGTTGTGGGGTGTCGTTGTCTCGAGTTAGGCTCGTGGTGTGGTGTGTAGTTTTATTACGGTGGAATAAATTTGTGAAATTTGTGGCTAATTTCTTGGTGGGGACCGCCGGCAATACGTTTGCAGGGCAGAGAGAGTGGATAAACACCCCCTGTGTGTTGTCGTCGTCGTCGACGAGGAAGAATGAGTGACGAGAGTGTTGAACCCTGATGGTAGTGATGATGACGGAGGGATCACAGGAAATAATAGTCTAGAGATAGTGGAAGAGGGAACAAAAGGAGCGGAAGGGAGAGGAAGCAGAGGAATGTGAAGAGGTAGGGTAGGGCAGTCAGCAATTGGTGGACGGAAGGTCTCAGAAAAGGCGTAAATATGGCCCACTGATAATCTCGATAGCGGTTCTTGGGTCTCCTTCTGTCCGAAACCTTTTACCTAAAGGAAAAAAAAAGCCTAGTTCACAAATCCGCCGAGCCAGTCAGTGAATTCAGTAAGCCCACTACATGCATCGGGTGTCCAGATCGCCTCCCCTCTTCCTATGATGCCACATCCTTCTTCCTCTTCTCGTGCCTTTGTCCACTCCTTCCTAGGGTGGGCATCTACGTACCCTAAATGGCGACTTTCAGTGGCGGACGCCTTCCGAGACTTTTTTCCCCCTCTTCCGTTTGCCTCTTCCCGATCCACTAGTGCAGGGAGAGAACCCCATAAGCCTCCAGGTAACATTCTTAAGCCACGCATGCTGGCATCAGTGAAGTGTATTTTTCTATAATTTTCCAAAACGGTGGGCATCAGTTAGCAGGGGTCCTCCAAGCCAATGGTCCATCGGACGGATGAACCCCTTTGGTTCCGGGAGGATACATATATCGGCTGTAACAGGAATTTTACAAAGTATCACTCGAGGAAGTGTGTATGACCCGATTGGCAAGGCGGATATAGAACATACTAGTATCTGCCCAAAGGGGGAGGGGAGAAGGCCAACTCGATAACCTTGTAACACATGATTGTCAGATGCGTGTGGAGAGATATTGGATTGGTCGGAGGGCTCTTCTCAGAGTGTTTTACATTCTGTGAAGGCAGTACAAATGGGCCCGCGACTCGAGCATGTCTTTTACTTGCCACATAGACTCTCTCCCACAAGGTACGCTGCTCTGTTTGCGATAGGTGTACGGGAAGTCGGGAACAGGGGTCCATCCCTCACAGCTCATCACTCGAGTAGTCCAATGCGGCTCAAGCTCGAGTAGGTGCCCAATCTCTCCATATCACGTGGTCCCCTCACCCCGGGCTTGTCTTGGCAACTACTAACTGTTGGGAGCCCCGTCACCAATGATAAATGATTCAACCGTCACCAAGTAAGTTAAATGCTCCCTCCGTCTAAACCTCACGGTGACGCTCACTCCCCGAGCAGCGAAAGTTACAAGCAAGGCTACGGTACTATACAGTAACAACGGGCTACAAGAACGACTACTTTCGCTCCATCCTCCTGTTCGATCTTCAATGATCCTACTTCATCATGTCTTCACCACAGCAAGGAGCTTATAAGCCGCGCATGAAGAAGCCGAAGGCCACTCGCTCCGTCTCATTTTCTCTACCTGCGCTACCGTTCCCCTTAGCATCGTTTTTGCACCCGCTCCGCTCGGCTTCGTCCCAATGGCTTGTTCTACCGGTATTACTTATGGTTTCGATTCTATTCCGATGGGCTGTTGGGTTGGGCCCTTATTCCGGTGGGTTCATCTGTGCCGTTTATCGGGGGTCTCGGGGAGGGTTTTTTTGGCTGATAGAGGAAAATGTAGGAATGGCAGCACCACCGATGCACGGTGACTTTGAGGCTCAGAGACACTGGATGGAAGTCACGACGAACCTACCCGCAAAGGAGTGGTACTGGCATGATTTGGAGTGGTGGGGATTGGATTATCCTCCCCTCACGGCTTACCATAGTTGGCTTCTTGGAGTGATGTGTGGATTCACTCGGCTACGTTTGCGGGCGCTATCAGGCTGACAAAAATGTGGTTTAGTGGTGGAGTGATCAATCCGGATTGGTTTGTGCTTTTCGACTCCAGAGGATTGGACGATATCGCCTTGAAGACTTTCATGAGAGCTACTGTGCTAGCCTCCGAACTTTTGATCTATGTGCCGGCGGTGGTAATTTTTGTCCGAGCCTTTGGTAGACAGGCGGACTTGAGTAAATATGATAAAGTATGATGGTAGGCACTTATTGAGAGTTTCTGAAGGCTAACAGTGATAGGGGGTTGCGCTTGCGGCGATTCTGATGCAGCCGGCTCTCATGATTATTGATCATGGACACTTTCAGTAAGCCGAGATTTTGGCTAAGCTTTCTGATATAGGTTTTCTAATATTTATGGCCCATCGATAGGTACAACTCGGTCATGCTCGGGCTTACTCTTCTCGCAGTTGATTGCTTTATTACCGATCACATTTACTGGGGCTCCTTCTTTTTCGTCCTCTCCTTGTCCTTTAAGCAGATGGCGCTTTACTACGCACCGGTTATCTTTGCCTACCTTCTCGGACTCTGCGTGCATCCCAACACCAACATTCCAAGACTCGTTCTTCTAGGAGCAACTGTCATCGTCAGCTTTGGTCTTGTGTTTGCACCGTTAGTGGTTTTCGGAGGAAAGGAGCAGATTGCTCAATGTTTGTTCCGTGTATTTCCGTTTGCTAGAGGGCTCTGGGAAGACAAGGTTGCCAATTTCTGGTGCGCTGCCAATATACTTGTCAAGTTCCGGGAGAGGTTTGATTCGGGCATGCTCCAAAAAACTAGGTAAGACATACCCACCCCCCGTTTTAGCTTAACTAACTTTATTCCATAGTCTCGTTGCGACATTGGTGGCGATCCTCCCACCCTGCTTGATACTATTCTTTAATCCTCAAAAGCGGCTACTGCCCTTGGGACTTGCAGCGTGTGCGTGGGGTTTTTTTATGTTTTCGTTCCAGGTTCATGAAAAGAGCGTCTTGTTGCCATTGGTGCCTACCACCCTCGTGCTTGCCGGAAACTTGGACAAGAATACTGTTTCCTGGGTTTCGTGGATGAACAATGTTGCTATGTTTAGGTAGGCCTTAGCAATTTCTCTAGGTGTACTTGTTTATTAACCCATATAAACAGCATGTGGCCACTCCTCCGCCGTGACGGACTCCAACTGCAGTACACTGTTCTCACATTACTCTACGCCTGGCTAATGGGTACCTTTAAGCATCTCCCAAAACACTGGTTTGGAAAGTTAGTCCACGTGGGAAGTTACATTTCCATCCTAGCCACCCACTTTGCGGAAGCCTTTTTGTTCAAAGGCCTTCTACAGGAATACCCGGACCTGTGGGTGGTGGCCAACGTTGAAATCTCCTTCGGCTGCTTCACGGTGGCTTGGATATGGGTTCTCTGGCGACTCTGGAAAGAGAGTAGAAAGGGAAGGAAGAAGCCAAAGAGGGAGTAGGGGCGTAAAAATCATAAATATATTCGCGGCTTTTTTCCTCCCCCTCCTAATACACCTTGCTGCAGATTCGTTTGCATTAGACCCGGCTTATGAAATAAACAAGTAAATAGATGAACTCTAACAGAGTTGAACCAATAATACCCACTTCTCACTACCATTCGCCCAGAGCCCCTGTGAAGAAGTAGTCTGTATATCGTATAGTGCACTCTGTCCTCGCTCCTCCTCCCCCCCCCAAAAAAAAAATAATAAAATCTAATGTCCCATTGTACAATCTATGTGGATACCACTCACACCCTACACCTAAACGTTGAACCCGAACCCGGCCATGCAAGCCTTGTACGCGGCGACCTTGTCAAGACACTTAGTCTCTGCATGCTCCGTGAGAAGGAAGCATTCATCACGCGAGGCCTTTTCGTCTTTGCATACACCTTTGTTGAACAAATATTAACTTTAATTAATTGGCTCATCAGGATAGGGTGGCCTCGGGTTGGGTTCGGATACGTACAGCAGGGCTTTGGACTCGAAGTGGTGGGCTTCAGAACGACATTTTCTGGGGGAGGGGGGGCTGTTAGCTAGAGGCATCAATTTGGAGGAGTTGAGGTTGGGAGAGGCGAACCTGGTGCCGGGGAGGTTTGTGCTGCGGGTGTGAGGTGAGTTGGTAAAAGTTGGCATTGGGGGATCGGAGAGAGGGGGCTTACCTGTCCTGGACATTGTGGGGGTGTTGGACATTTTGAAATATGAAGGTTGGATGGACGGGTGGTAGTAGTAGTAGTAGTAGCAGTGGTGGAAGAGAGGAGAATTGGTCAGTGTTATCAATAAAAAAGAACTCGCTGAGGGATGCGGTACACTGCCGGTATCAATGCGCCTCCGGGCGGAACTACCCGATAACAACCCGTTATCATAGCACCTCAAAGCTCGGACATGTGTGTGACTTCACCACAACCCATGAGCCAAAGCTTATAAATCTCCCCTCCAACCACTCTACTTCACCCACAAAGCCCACAACAGACCAGCGGGAAAAAATAATAATAATGGGTAATGCAAAATCCACCCCCCTCAACAACCCCTACACTGGCCTCCCACGGATCTCTACCGCCAACCCATCCGCCTCTACCGACAAGCGGGACAGGGCACTAACCCACCTCCTCCGACTAAACCACCACAGCTACACCATCCTCTACTCGCAGATGCGCTTCCACAACCACCTCCCGCACGCGCTGGGCAGTGCCTACCTGCTCGACGCACCCAGCGAACACCTAACGAAGCTCTACGAAAGCGAGAGCAAACCACTAGAACCCTGGCCGCCCACAACCCCCGGTGAGATAGCACGACACGACTGGCGCGAGCACATCTCCGACCGCCGCTACCAGCGCTCATACCTAGACTTTTTCGAGGATGAATTGGTCCGGCTCGGGTACGATTGGCGAAGGGTTGCGGCGGAGTACCTATTCCAGGGACCGGAGCCGTTGATCTTCGGAGGAATAAGCGGGTTGGGTCACCCGCTCATACATTTGGGGTACGCTTTCGAGCTGGGGAGTAAAGAGGTGGGTATGGAAGCCCTCGCACTGTTCGCTACGAATTATGGCTTTTTGCACAGGTATGTCGATTCGGAGTTTCCTACTGCTGCTAGCGGCGTGCCGGTTGATTGTTCCTCGCCCCCGTTGCCCACCGACGTGCACGCCTGCCAGGACCCGCTGGAGATAATCCATAGGATTAGAATGGACACCGCGTTCCACGGAATATTCCCGCACGCCGGCGCTGACAATATTTCTCTCCTATTCGAACTCCGGGAGAAGGAGGTGCTCGCATACTACCGTCAATTCAAAATTGAATCGCCCGCCACCGCGCATAAATCTTTGAACCACCTCGCGGCGCTGCTGCTCACTTGCTCGCATGATCCCGGACGCCCGGAGTTTGACTTCTTCGTCGTTCACTTGACCACAGTTTCCTACGCTATTCGTATCCTACTGCCCGAGGTGCCCGAGGAGTATGCCCTCCCGCTAGTCAAGATGCAGTGGCTGTTTACCATCGTGGTTTACCTGATTCAGTTGAGGAGGGAGGTGCGTCCGGAGTTACTGGATGGGGTGGAGCTGCGTGGGAGAGGGTGGGGGGATGTGGTGCGCAAGGCGCTGGACATGGAGGAGGGGGGTGGGGGGGAGATGGAGGACGCACATTATTTAAAAGGTCTGTTTTTTTTTTGGTTTTTTTTTACCTCTCTCGGGACTCTTGGAGGAGGAGCTAATTTTTATTGGGGGGTGGGGGTGTAGCGGTGAGGGCTTTGAAGGACTCGGCACAGCTGTGGAAGGACCAGGAGGAGTTTTACTTGACGGCCGCTGTCAAGTTTGCTTGGGAGTTCGAGAAGTGGTCTTTTGGGGAGTGAGGGTTATCATCAACTTTGGCTGTTGCCCGTGCTAGCCTTTATATTCGTTATTAGGCATCATTATGGCATCCCCTGTAGAAATGATATTTTTCCTTTAAATATCGTTTGACACTCTTTCACATCACAAGAACTCACTCGCCCTCTGTTGAAACAAGGAAGAGAGAAAAAGTTTTTATCGTAAAGAAAATAATATTCTACAATAGTAAATCTAAACATCCCCAACATACCCATAATCCCCCTTCTCAGGCCGAGTGCCTTGAAACCTCCTACCGAGCACACGGAACTTACTCAGGAAGGCATCGGTATCGACGTATGCCCCTCTCAACCACCTCTCGCCGCTGTGGGCATCAAACTCCTTTCTGGCATGCAAAACCCTGCGATTCGCGAAGACAGCACACACGCCCTCCCTCAGCGTGACGTTGAACTGCGCTTTTGAATCACCGACACCGTCCGCGAACATCCCCAGCGCGCGGGTGAACAGCCTGAACCTCCCCGGGAAGAGTGGGTCCACTGGAGCGTCCTCGAACGCGGCCTGGAAGGGCGGGGAGTAGTTGACGTGCGCGATGCGCTTGTTGGTGCGGTAGTCTGTGTCGTCGAGGACCACGACGGGGTGCACGTTGTGGTAGTGGTGACCGCCGTTGTGGTAGTGGTACGAGACCGGGTACGTCAGCAGTGACTGCCAGAGCGAGTGGCTGGTCATTCGGACCGCTGTCGCCGCACGGAAGGAGTCGGCGAAGTAGGACTCGCCACCGGTGACCGTGTTCTTTAGGCAGTGGAGGAATTGCACGCCCGGTGGGGAGGAGAAGTACAGGAGGTCCATGTGCAGGCCCAGGCTCAGGCTCGTGTAGGCTATGTTCTTGCTGTCGGGGAGGGACTTGACGTCCCAGGTTTTTCCGTAGAATGTAGTTTTCAGGGGTCCGATTCGCTGGGCGATCTTCTCCACGGAGGATTCCTCGCTCGGCACGTCCTTCAGGAAGAACAGGCCGTAGATCGAGAGGGCTTCAAGCGCCTTGTGCAGTCCCTCGTCGTCCTCTGAGAAGTACTCTTCCCAGTCCAGCCATATCACGTCCTTCTCCATCACCTCCCGGTCCCACAGGACCACGCGCCTGTCATTGAACCGGTGCCGCACGATGTGCCGGTGGTCCGAGTACCTTAGCAGGAACTCGGCACTGTAGAGACTCGTGTGATTTTCCCTTCGCGGGTTCGTTACCGGGATGTCCGTCTCTGGATCCCAGGTTATCCGCAGCGCACCGTCCTCCAGCGTCATCGCCGCCAGGGGCCGGATGTCCTGTGGTATGTCGCTGGTTTGAAAGAGTTTTTGCTGGGTGGAGGGGTCCACGCAGTGCGCGCAGGCACAGGCGTCTCGCAGGAAGATGTTGTCGAAGGCGTAGGGCATGCCATTTAGTGTCAGGTCTACACGTTTAGTGTTAGTGAGCCGTGCACCTTTGGCTTTCGGATCACGAGCGATTGTAGTGCGGAGTTTAGGCTTTTTGGATTTGCCAGTATTCTTATAGGTGCCACTGCCGGGAGAGATGGTGGTGGAGGAGGCAGCGGAGGTTGAGCATTGGCGGGCTGGGAGGAGGAAGACTGGTGAGGCGGTTGCGGCGGTGCTTGGTGGGGGGAGGAATTGCGGTGTACGGCCGAGTCGGTGGGGGAGGAGTGATTGTGGTATTCGCCTAAAGGGTCTCATAGGTGATTGTCTATCCGAGGGAGGGAAACGGTGAAAAGGAAGGTTGGGATAAGGTGGAATTCCTATTCGGGGGGTGCTTCCTTTCTTTGCTTGAGGTGGTGTAAACGAGGAACACCTTTTTCTATCAAGTCTATAGGGGACAGGGTATACACTCGAGTACAGTAAAGTGCACTTTGCCCTTTTCGGAGAAATGAGGATCTTTTCCTGGCAATGACACCACAAGAGATAAGAGGTCTCTGGTGTTTGTAGTAAATTATTAGATGAGAGCTGGGCCGAGAATGATGTATCATACTGTGCCGGTAGAGCAGAAAACACGATAAAGTGCTCGAGTATCATCATGCCAGTAAGTTATCACCAGTTGTTCTGACTGCCGTGACCTGCCAGTAATGTGCTCGAGCATAGACTACCGGTATCAGGTTGAGGCACCGCCGGCCATCACGTGTGACTTATAGCCCATCAAGCCCCATCACAGAGGACATTTCAATTCAATGGCACATACCGGTAATAGTCTCTTGCAATGCCATGCTAGCACTCTTATATCGGCTCGAGGACAGTTGATAATTGTCTAGCTGACCGGGCATTTACTCTGATCCTGCTCGGAGGGAGGGAAATTTTTGCGCGGGGGAACTAATACCGGTATTGTGATACTAACGGCAAACGGCTATGCAGTAAAGTCCTGCCATTTTTGGAGGTTCCTCATCTCCAAATCACTCGGAATGGAATTCAATGGATGGCTGGATGGCCTACCCACCACCATATCCGAGCAGACGAGCTACTTCATTGTGGCAGCTGTTGTGGAATATGCAATATACAATGTTACAATACGTTCACCCCTCCCCTTCCTCATCTCGTCCCAATGGCCAAGCCCACCTACCGGTATTCCAATTCCTCCTCCTCTCTCTCAATGAGCGGGAAGGAATAAGACCTCATACCATTATTAATTCGCCAACGCACCGGTAGTGTGTGTGTGTTTGAAGCAGAAACGAATACCGGCGCCATTTCCCGTTTTTCTTTCTCTCCCTCCCTCTTTCAAATTATTATTCTCTTCTGAGACTGACCGTCAAACCGCTCCCTGAACTCTTGACTTGGACTACTGTGGTCGCAGCACTTACAATTATCATGACAAAGGCCGGGGGAGCCGAAGGTGTGAGTTACCCTTTCGCTTGGTTTTAGCTGGTTAGTTGGATACCTTGCTGGCTAGCTTCCCCCTTCTCTCACTCACCTCCCCTTCCCTCTGCTCTCCCCACATTCCCACTGCTGCATTGCTTTCGTGCCCCCTTCCCTGGAGAGAGAAGAGAAGATGAGATGGTTCCTATCTGACAAACATGCGATCACATAGGAATATCCTGCTTCTGCGAAGCGAGTGATGATTGCTGGAGCTTTTTCTGGTCTTTTATCACGGTATTCCTTTCCCCCTTCTTCCTGCCTCTTCTTCTTGCCCTCCAGGTTGACACTTGCTCCACGACCCCCAGGTTCGTCATAGCCCCCCTAGACGTCGTAAAAATTCGCCTCCAACTCCAGCCAATTCCAACTTTCACTCCAGCCATCCAAACCACTCCCTCCACCCTCGCATCAGCACCACCACCACCACCTCTCTACCGCGGCATCCTACCCACCCTCCTCCGCATTCTCCGCGAAGAAACAATAACCGGTCTATGGAAGGGCAATATCCCCGCAGAGCTCCTCTACATAACTTACGGTGCCGCCCAATTCCTTACATACCGACACTTGACCACAACCCTCGATTCGCCCTTCTACGCCCTCCCCCCATCGCTCAAATACTTCATCTCCGGTGGCCTCGCCGGCGCCGCGGCGACCACACTCTCATACCCATTCGACCTCCTGCGCACACGTTTCGCCGCCCAAGCCAACGGCGACCGCAGAATCTACACCTCCATCCTCCACTCCATCCACCAGATCCGCCAGAGTGAGGGCTACGCCGGCTTCTTCCGCGGCTGGGGCGCCGGGGTGACGCAGATTGTGCCATACATGGGGCTGGTCTTCATGACCCACGAGGCCACCAAGAAGTTCCTCGGTGACAAGCTCGATTCGAACTCTAAAACCCTAGATGCGGTCTCGGGAGGGCTCGCCGGAGTCGTCGCGAAGACGGGCACGTTTCCGCTGGACCTCATCAGGAAGCGACTGCAGGTTCAGGGCCCCACGAGGACTAGGTATCTCCTCGGCGACCGGTTGCCAGTTCACACTGGAGTTTTGGGGACCGCCAGGGACGTGCTCAGGGCTGAGGGCGTGCGGGGATTGTACAGAGGACTCGTGATCTCACTGGTGAAGGCGGCGCCGTTGTCCGCGGCCACGATGTGGAGCTTTGAAGTTGCCATGGGGGTATTGAAAGGATTGGATGAACGTGAGGACTAGCCACCGGTATCATAATATTCTTTTAGTTGGGGGGGGGACCGTAGATTACGAGATGCTGTTCTTTTTTTTTTTTTTCCTCCCCCCTCCTTCTCTTACACCTAGATTCATATAATGCCCGTGAACGATACATTCCCCCCTTCCCACTCCCACCATTACAAAACTACGTAATCTAGAAGTCTAATCACATAGCATCACTCGAAGTCATCGTTTTCAGATCGTGCGTACAGTACATACTATGCTGTACATACCAATCTAAACCACCGCCACATTATACCCAGCGAAAGCACACCCTTCCAATACCGAGAGAAATACATTCGTACTCCCCCACAAACAGCCAACCAGCACCCAGCAAACTTACCTGAGCCCGAAGAGTCCTGGAGCCCCTCCCGACAGGGCGGCCATAATATTCGGCCGCGCCAATCGGTCGATAGGAATACGATTGAATCGTGACCTGGGTTTTAACAATTTTTTTTTTCCTCCCGGAAAGTGTCCCAGAGACGGACTGGTCTGGTCGGCTGTTATTCCGGTAATTTGAATCGAGGGGTTTGCCATACTGACGACGGGCTATCACGGGAGTGAAGAATATAGGCATGAGTGATCAGGTCGCCAATAAATCTCCCAGCGGACCGGGGAGGGAGTGATGGGATGAGGAATGGAAGACATAACTACACAATAGAGAATGGAAGCGAACAATTGAAGAAAGGTTATTGTCGGCACCCATGCCATATCATACCATAGCTAGCCAAGGGATTACAGGCTTATCTGATTGATCGATGGTTGAATGAGGACAATGAAAGCGGAAACTAGATATGAAAAATAAAGATAAAAAGAGTAAAATAAAAAAAAAGCCAACGCCCAATCCCATCTCTCCAAGTCCCTCTCATCCCAGAACCTTTGGTTGGAAAAAATAATACTAGACCAGCAAGCAAGTGTCATGAAGACAGCAGGAGGAGAGAAGAAATAAAAATATAGTAAAATAGAGTACCACCAATTGGTGAAGGAAGGAAAGGAAAAGAGAAAAAGAAAAAGGAATGAATCAACTCCACTTTATATTCATTATACTGGCCGCCACCAGGAGTGATTCTCAGAAAAGATTATGAGAGATCGAGAGGGAGGAAATGAGAATAAAAAACAAATATGAGAGGAGCAATAAAAAAAAAAAAAAAGGAAGAAGAGAAAGAGCGAAAAAGTGTGGAGGATATGTGAGCAAGCAATAAAACAATAAAGTAATACAGCAATTGCTCCATATCATTCACATCTGTTTAGCCTTCCATCGATCTCTGGACGGATCTAAAAGTGGGATGAATGGTCAGGAAAATTGTTTGAATCCTCGGTTTCTGAACGAAACATACCTTCTTAACTTCTTGTTATACTCCCTTTTGTCCTCCTTAGATCCCCAGTAAAGCTTTGATGCTTCTTGGTTCACCTGAGTGCGGGGGTCATAAGGGGGGCTCTCTTCCTCCATGAGCTGGATAATGGCGTCGATGTGATGACGACCCTCATCATATCTTTGGGGGATATAACATGGAATACCATCAGCTAGAATTGGTGAATACTTAGTTAAGCGATTATCAAAAAGGCAGGGAGAAGCAATGAGGGGGTAATCATACTAGTTATTTGGTGGTGGTACAGAGGAGTGACGAATTTGGCCCTCGGTTGCTCATCCGGAAAGCGAGGACTAAATGCCAGGTGTATGTTAAAAAGTCCTCCGTCGAGGTTGGTCATTGGCCTTCCAAAGTAAGTCTGTATCGCCATTAGTATTTGCCATCATCATCACCTTCCTCTTCTTCTTCCGGAGAAATAGGATCGATCTCACCACACGCCAGAGAAACGGATTGTCATCCACCAGCTCTATGTCTATGGTCACGGAATCTTGCTTCTTATAGTGCTCCACAGTCTGCTCGAATTGACGTTGCAAGTTGGCCGCAACTCCGCTCTCTTTGTCTTGCAGTATCAAACCTTCGGCTGCCCAGCTAGCGGTTTCATGGTCCAATCTCTCCTTTACGAATTTAAGACGTCTTTCTAGCTCTGCATACAAAAACTTTCCCTCCATAGAATTTCCAGTGTGCTCGAATGGCATCTTAGTAAACTGCGCACCATCGGTGACCTTTTCACTCTCAACCTTGATGGAGGCAAGGTAGGTATCATAATACCAAAGGAACCGGCGTTTACAAAGATCTTTGAAAGGCTCAAAAACCGCAGAGGCCTCCGAATCCATCATGCTCGAGTCATCATCATAGATATCCTGCTCTGGAATGATTGGTGGTGGTTGGACAGTTCCGTCAGGGTTGATGCCCAAATAGTCTTCCAGCCTAGATATAATGGAAACACGGAGGGTTTCATGACGAATCTAGGTTGGAGAATAGTTAGATATAAAAAAGCACGTCAAGACGCAGATACCAATTGCCATACCTTGAGAACATAAGCTTTCTGATTATCCTTATCGTGTGGCTGGTTTGCGTTCTCAAATCCGGGCTCGTTTTCGTACGGATTAGAAGACATGAGGCTCTGGATCGAAATCAAAATTGATTCCAACCCTTGGGCGGAGGACCATTCTTCGCCACGGTCACCCCTCCAAGTACTAAATCGTAGCCGTAAGCGTCCAATGCAACTCGCAAAGATCAATCGGGCAGCACGCCTTACCCAAGAATCGATCTAAAACGCCAGAAAAGCCAGACAAGTCAGAAAGGTTCCTCAGGTGCGAGCACGTGAAGGTGGATAGTGACGTACAGACAAACTTTGCCAACGGCATATATATTCGGATTAAACCGGCACCTTCCGGAGTTGGTGGTGAGCGCAGTGACAGTCGGGGCCTTGGTGGGGTAGTCTGCAGTGCAAGTAAGTTTGACAGTCAACGGCTAACAGAGCCTGAACTTGTAGATTCAGGTTCAGGAGGAAATCAACCTCTGCCGAATTTCAACGCAAACTATAAGATGGGAGAAAAATGCCGTCAGTTATACATATGCAACAGAGCTGGTGACTATTCAACACTTGTGAGTAGATCCGCTCGCGCCATTAACTGACCTCAAAAAACCCAAATTCATAAGGAGTATCGGGTGGTCCTAATATAGCAGCCTTGACGTTACGAACGTCAGACTCCCTACAAGCCACGGCAATGGCTGGTGGAAATCTTGTGTCAGCGCAAACCGAGAAGAAAGCTGTAGTCAGGGTTCAGAGCTCACATAGATCGTTTGATTTTCTGATCTCGTTGAGCTCCTGTGAAGTGGGGTTAATGAGGGGTTCGTCTTGAGAGTTTGGAGCTCTGATTGCAACTAACCCTAGTCAATCGGATAACGGATTGGTTCATGTCTGCGATGACGGATGCAGAATCGGAGCTGGAAGAGAGAGAGACTGAACAAGAATGAGAGGCCGAGCAGAAGGGGTGCGGTGGGCAGTGTTGTATGTAGGGGTGTAGAGGTGAGGGAGTATAAGGCGGCAGCGTGGAAGATCTGGTCTGGGCAGGGCAGTAAAGTTGAAGGGAGGGGGAGGGTGGGGGGGGGGCACGGTAGCAAAGAAGAACCTGGAGAGGACGCACGCGAGCTCAAATGTAAGTAGGATGAGGTGAAAGGGCAGCTATGAAAAGGCGACGAGGCGAGCTCCGTTTGTAGATGGGTGTACGCAGGCTTAGGGTACGGGGTGGAGAGGAGCAGAGAGGTAGTCTACGAGTGCCATACTTTACGGTGCAATACGGCGTCGGCAGGAGTTACGTGCCTCAGTTAGAGCAACTCACAGGACACGGGAACAGCATCACAAAAAGCAGGACAGATATGGCTGGGGGGTAGCTCCCAGACAGTCTTGAAATTTAGACGATGGGCGAAAATCTGTGATCCTTCAACAAATGCAATCGACATGGGCTTTTCCAGTCTATTCCTCCTCACCGAATGGCCACGGGTACTGTACATTGCATCGAAGTGTATGATAGCAGGAGCACACGCTCATGACATAGTCTACCGATATGGACTGTAGTGTACTGACCGTGACGGAACTCATTCTTCATGTTCGCTCGCTTTACTCGTCCCGTCCGCGTTGCGGCCGCAATTCCACAAGGCAGGGGTGCCAACCTCTTGGCGCATGACAAAGACAATGCCTTTCCCTTATTGCTTTAAATTTACCGCGCTGCAGAATTTCTCCCCCCCAAGTTTGGGGGAGAGGCCAGGCCCTGCTGTCTGGGCTGCCAGGGCGGTGGTGCGGACCCTTCGTCCCCAAAACGAAGATGTCTGTGAAGTGTCTCTATGATAGGCGCGATACTCTCCAGTGAAATCCCTTTGTTAGGATAACACTTTTCTGTGACTTGAGATACCTTGTACTAGTGCTGTACAGCACTGGTGTCTGGCCGGTTGCCTACTCTTTCTTGGCCTCCAAATCTATTCCCGACCATGTTAACGCAAACATGAGGAAGTTTGAAATGATCATCGCAGGTACGAAGACGAAATCAAAATCCCATAGGTTGATGGGTTGAGTAGATCCAGTCCAACCGTGTACCGGTACTGTACTCCACCGTATTCCAGGGAGGCTGTTGAGAAGCGTACCATTTTATCTACCATTCTACCATTTATTATGGGGTTAGTGGGTCACTAGATGTGGATGTGTTCACCCTCTGCCAGGTGAATTCTCCTGCTTCGATTTTTGTGGTTCCTGTTTGCGGCAGACTATCTTTATCATATCAAGCACGATCTCATACCGGCACTGTTCCACGTTTAAACACAACACCGTACTCGAGTACCATAGGTCTCGTAGGGGGATTATCGACAAATTGGCATCGCATCCTATACTCGAGTATACAAGAGCAACCATCTTGTATTCATCTGGATTCTAGAACAATATCCAAAACCTTATGTGAACCCCGCCTGAGGAATTCAAATATCGCGTCAAGTGAATGATATGATAAATCTAATAATAATATTATGATATGTGCGCGCGTGTGTGTGTGTGGTCTGCAGAATTTGGGCTCTCGCCGGGCTTCGAAGGAAAACTTTTTTCCCCTTCCGCCCTCAGAGTTACTATTGTGGGAACATCGAGATTGGACTTTGCCTACGGTACCGGAAGCTTACATACTTTCATTCTTCCTAACTTGCCCAGAAACAGAATAAAAATGTGAGTGTTCAATGGTCATCATGCCATAGATTGATACCGTGCTTGCCCGTAACTTGGACATTTTTGGTTTCTCTCCTACTCGAGTGCATCACCATCTCTTTACCCCTACGAGTACCGGCACTGTATACCGGTACGGTAGTACTCGTACATTACAGAAACCTTTCTCTCTTGCTCACCCTCGCCGAACGCGAGGCCGTTAGCTCCATTTCAGGGTCTCATATACACACAACTACCCTCCACTTCCACCTTCCCCACAATCGGTACAGTAATAGCTACCGCATTTGTCGTTGAGCGTTGTCCTTAACATAGTTTCCCTGGTCGCCTCCTCTGTCCCTTTTTTTTTGTGTCCGCCTCGACTTGCTCGCTGTCTTGTCTTGCCTTGCTTGTGCCCTCTCAAGACAACCCAACCTCACACACAAAACCGCCCCCCCTCGAAAGCGAGAAGAGCCACCTCAACCACACACTTTCACGGTCCTTCAACCTTTACCCACTCCTGCTCCACCAGTAGGAACAGTACTCTTTACCCCCGAATACCGCACATTATCACTCTTGAGGTGGGGAAAGTAAACCCTTTACCTTAGGCCTTCTCCCCTAACATCTAGCATCGCCTCTGTTTTGCACGTTCATTCCATTTATTTATTCTTCACCACCCCCCGCTCGTTTGGCGTGTGCATGGGCCATCGTCGCCGAAGAAGGCTTGTTACCGGCTCCCTTGCTACTCTACAGCCACCACCCCTTTCCTCCTGGCCGTGTGCAAAATAGCAACATTTCACATTCAGTCTTTTGACGGGGAAGATCCGTGTAGCCTCTCCATCTCGCCGCAAACCAATTACTGCGGTCGCGACTTCTACCCCCTCCAATCTTCATCCGAAGCTCTGCATCTCCTCTACTCTCTCGTGCACGGCTTCGTCGTCTCGGTCGGTCCTTGAAAACACCCGCGAAAGGACCTTTCAACTTTCTACCCCTCATCCCCCAAACTGTGGTTGATCTTGCTGCAGGAAATTTCTCGCTGGTTTTAAATTTGTTCACATGTCTCACCCGTCAGATGGACGTCGGTCCATTGATTCTCAAAAACCCCTCCCTCCACTAACTACAGAACTGTCGGACCCTTCGGGTTCCTCTCTGCAGCAACAATCATGGAATAGACAGCCTGGCGAGCGGTCTCCCGTGACACCCGGGGGAGGTGTCGGAGGGGGTGTTCCTGGTCAGGCTGGGGGTATTGGTGGTTCTGGTGCTGGTGGAAATGGTGGGACTGATGGTAATGATGTTATTCCCCATGGGAACTCACCAAAATCACACACTCGGATATGCCAAAAGTGTGGACGTGTCCTTACTGGCCAATTCGTACGAGCGTTGGGAGGAGCTTATCATCTAGAATGTTTCAAGTGCAGGGTGAGTACTACTTTTTTACCCTTGTTTTTTTGATCTCTTTCTCAGATTGAACTTGCTTTCCTCAAAAGCTCAAGGGCCCCCCTTCGCTACCCGTATTTCACTAACTTTTCCTTTTCTTAGGATTGCGGTACAATAGTGGCTTCACGATTTTTTCCGATCGATGAAGAAGGTGGCGAAGGGCAGTACCCGTTGTGCGAGACCGACTATTTTCGCCGTCTAGATTTATTGTGCCATGAATGTGGTGGGGCTTTGCGCGGGTCTTATATCACTGCTTTAGAGCGCAAATACCACATTGAACATTTTACATGCTGTGTTTGCCCAACTGTTTTCGGGCCGCAGGATTCCTACTACGAGCATGACGGAAAGGTTTACTGCCATTACCATTATTCGACTCAGTTTGCGGCAAGGTGCAATGGATGCCAAACCGCCATATTAAAGCAATTTGTGGAAATATTTCGAAATGGTCAAAATCAACACTGGCATCCCGAATGTTATATGATCCACAAGGTCAGTTCCGGTCGCTTTTTTGCCGAAATAAGTAAAAGTTTCGGTTTCATACCTGCATATTCTCATCGGGTTCCTTAACCTTGTTTTTCCCAACCTTCGTCCCTCGCCATCTTCTGCGGTCGTGAGCTAATGCTTGTGCTTGGACCTAGTTTTGGAACGTGCGACTTGCGCCCGTAGATACAGGGGAGCCCAGATCTCCTACCGTCGAAGATCCTACCAATGCTCGGAGATCCCTGGTTCGGGATGCGGAGGAAAAAATGGAAGATAAAGTGTTCCGTATCTGGAGTGTTTTGTCTTCTTTCGAGGAATCCTCTGCCGCTTGCATTAGTGATATGCTTTTGCATGTTTCAAATGGTGCATACGTTGATGGAGTGTTCGTGGCAGAGAGGTTTATCTGGCATGTTGAAATTCTGTTTGGGTCTGCGGATACATTAGACGTGCAACTTTTTAGTGTGGCTGCAAAGGGTAAGTTCTTTTATTGTGTGCATGTGCAGGCTGTACGGCAGTTTTTCGTATCAGCTTAGCACTTCGGGATACTGGTTGGCCCATTATATTTATAGGACGTGAAGCTGATGAACCGATCTTGAGTTTAATTTAGGTTTGACGTACTCAAGAGAAGCCAAGTTACTCTGTAAAAAGATTGTTGCATTCTTCAGTCTTCTTTCGAAAACCCAGGATACCGGCGTTCGGAAGCTTGGTGTAACACAGGAACTTCTATCACTTGTGACCGGACTCGCCCATTATCTCAAGCTTTTAATACGTATCACGTTACAAGGTGCACTGCGACTGGTATAAAACCCCGCATCCCAAAATTTTAACATGAAAATCGTCTAATAATAAATCACTCTCCAGGAGAGGGAGCACAACAATGTGGAAGCATTAAAGATTTTTCTGGAAGAACTATCCGACTTAGAGACTGCTAAAGAGGGGAAGCAGTCTCTTGAATTAACCCAAGGGATGTCAGAGAACCTCGCGGAAGAAAACTCAGATTTATGCGTCAGCTGTCAGACGACTATTGAGGAGGAGTGTGCAAAGTGCGGGGACCGTAGATGGCATTTGAGCTGCTTGACTTGTTCTGGCTGTAAGCGCGAGTATAAGGGAAATTTGGAGGACAGGCTATGGCTCCCATCGGAGCAGCGTGTCGTTTGCCGAGCATGCGCATCTCAGATCAACGACAAGCTTGTCCCGTTTGAGCGTGCATCACGCTTGAAGCAATATGTCTATCTTCTCCGAGTGGCTCTCGCACGACTATTGTTGAGACTAAGGCAAGGAGCAAATCTACCCCACACCTCGGGTAAGACAGCGTTCGCCCCTTCTGTGATAGGTGTCATAAATGATTTTAATTCTTTAGTAGATGACCCCAATCTGCGGACGTATGATTCTAATGAAGGGCACAAAGTCGGGCTTGACCCACCTCTTCTTCGGTCCGATACCCGATCAAAGTCATATGGTGGGGAGCAAACGGACTCCTACACTAATACGATCAATGACATTCGGAGGTTACGCTCCACACGTCTCGATAGGCAGCTTGGGAGCTCGGCAAAGAAAGCTCGGCAATCGCGCATTATTGAGGGACCTGAAGCTGATAGTGTACGACCAGGGTCGTCGGAAGGTGCACCTAGTGGACCAGATAGGGACAGGCGTCGAGATACAGCCCAATTCCGGATAGTTGAGGATCGGGATATCAATGGGGAGCATGTTGTCGAACATACATTCGGCGATGATAAGATACTTACTCTAGATGATATACCTAGGATTGTCGCAGCCGAGCAAGCTCGAGAACAACGTCCAAATGCCTTTAAACACCAGAAGCATAATCCCTACGAACCCACCTTACCGGGGCAGCCGCGTCTGATTAATGGGCACCAGAGGGATATTTCAGGTGATATATTGCGTGAGATGGAGGGCCCCAGAGAGCCAGCACCGCCTACGCAACTGAGGTCCGCTAAGCGTTATTTCTCAGAGCTGTCGGCCATCGACTACTTCATTGTCCGACACATCGCGGTCTTGTCAATGGAGCCTTTGGTGGAGGGCCATTTCAACTTGGAGGAGTTATTGGGTCTTATTGAAACAAATAAGAAGACTTTTTGGGGAAAGTTTGGCAAAGCATTTACGCCCACTGAGAAGAAAAAAGGCGGCAAAAAGAAAGGTCTTTTCGCTGGTCTTGTCATACGCAAAATTGGGGTTTTGAAGCTTACAAAAACAGGTGTCTTTGGCGTGGCATTGGATCAACTCGCCGAGAGAGATGGTGCGGAATCAAGTATGGGCGTCGGCCCAGGCGCCTTACGAATACCAGCGATACTAGACGACGCAGTGGTTGCAATGCGGCAAATGGGTATGATATTTCCCCTAATTATTTTTCGTTATTCGGGCGAGGTGACTGATGCTTTGAGCAGACATGTCTGTTGAAGGGGTTTTCCGAAAGAACGGAAACATTCGAAGGCTCAAGGAACTCGCGGAGGCGATAGATAAAGGCGAGGGACATGTCGAGATGTCCTCTGAGGGCCCAGTCCAAATTGCCGCCCTTCTGAAGAAGTTTTTACGTGAGCTTCCGGATCCATTATTAACATTTAAACTCCATCGATTATTCGTCACGACCCAGAGTATGTATTTCACTCGAGTTTTGTTATTGGGGTATTGCGATTTAACGCGTGACATAGGAATCACCAATGAGGATAAGAAACGACGTATTCTTCACCTCGCATGTTGTCTTCTGCCTAAGAGCCATAGGGACTCCATGGAGATTCTTTTCTCCTTCCTTAACTGGGTTGCGTCTTTTTCACACATCGACGAAGAATCAGGCAGTAAGATGGACATTCACAACCTAGCGACGGTTATCACGCCCAATATCCTTTACTCCTCAAAGAAGGCGGAAGCCGGGATGGACGATAGTTTTTTGGCGATTGAGGCTGTGCACACACTGATACTGTGTAACGAGGCTATGTGTGAGGTAAGATCTTCGCTCATTCGCTTTAATCCTTGGTACCATTGACATGTCTTGAAATAGGTTCCCGAAGATCTGCTATCTATACTTAATGACACAAACCTATTCTCGCATGGCGCCGACGTCACCACGAAAGATATCCTCAAACGTTATGGAGATCTAGTTAACAAACCAACTCCAGCTCGCACCCCCCAGGCCACGAGTTCGCCACCAAAATCCAAGGATGGTCGACAACCCACTACACCGGTATTTCATCGCGTCGACACCGATCCCTCTCAGAATGTTGCCTGGCAGAAGGAAACTACTGCGCGCCATGTCGGGATGCCTCCCCAACAGCAGCAGCAACATTCTCAGGCACCACTAGGAGTACCCGGTGGAAATAGTGATCCTAATCAATATCACCGACGCCATGGACGTGGGGGTTCTGGCTCGAGCCAAGATGATGGGATGGGACAGAATGGTCAGCAGGGTGGCCAAAATGGGCAGGGCAATCCAAACGGCCATGGGACTCCAGGTGGACAAAACGGCTACACGGACAATCGACATCCCCATCAACAGCAACAGCAACAACAACAGCAGCAGCAGCAGCAACAGTGGAGCAGAAGACCAGACAACCAAATCCGATCACAGCCACCGCAGGGGGTTGGCGCTGGTGTAGCAGGGCCGGTTGGGAGCGTATAAAATGGAAGCTGGAATTTAGGGTGTAAAGGGGAAACCCGAGTATTTGGTCAAGTGAGGAAAGGTATTTTAGTCTCAGAGAGTATTCTTTGACTTCGTTTAATCCGCCTCTTTTTCTTCTTTTTCTTCTAATCAAAATAGCTTGCCTGTTTCCTGCATTTGGGTATCTTCGTTCTCCCGACTTGGATTTTTCCTTTCTCCTTCTCTTTTTCCTCTTCTGGCTTGGCAATTTCTTCTCTTCTTTTCTTTCACGGTTTTTTTTTATATTTTATTATAAGGTTCAGCTTTTTTTCGTGTGCAGGTGAAACTATTTTCTTTATCTTCGTTGTGATATCCATTGATTGATTGCTCGAGCCTTGCTCGCTTGGTTGCTTATTTGTTTGTTTGTTGTCAGACCTCCCGTATTCTCGTACTATTACTACTTGCCCCCACTACTACAACTACCCACTATTACTACTGCTACAGCTACAACTATTATTGCTATAGCTGCTGCTACTGTTACAGATACTGCCGCCGCCGCCACTGCTGCTACTGCCACTGCCACTATCTCCGTTCATTGATGTTATTATGGTCTTTTTCCTTTTTCCTTTTTCCTTTTTTTTCCTTTTTTTTTTTTGGCATCTGGGATTGGAGTATGGGGTACGATAACTTGGGCATTAAGAGTGGAGGGTGGGGCTTTCTTTTCTTTCTATTCCCCCGTTTTATAGGAAGTGTTTTGATTTTTTTTCAATCCTTTCACATTACTTATATTAACTTGCATACTGTACCTTTCTCCTACATCTTCTTCCCATCTTGTATGGACGCTAGAGGGATCCATACGCTCCGTTTTTCTTCCCTCCCCCTTCCTTTCTTTCCGCGTCCGAATTATCCTTTTTCCTCTACTGTGAACTAAAAATGTTAGTATCATAACTCTTTTGCTCTTCGACGCCCTCCGTCCCATCGGGTGGGTGGGTTCCATTTTGCTGTGTGGAAAAGAAGAGAAAAAATCAAAATCACGTTTGATTGTCCTTTAGTTTTATTGTATTGTGTTTTGTCCCGTTGTCCATTTTTTGTTGCTGGCGCCGCATTGAATTGCATTCGTTCGGGTTAAGGAAATTTCTTTTTTCTTGTCTGGCGGCTGGTTGATTTAGGAACAAAAAATGCGTAAAGTTATCGTACATGTTGCCATACATACATGTTGCGATGGTGTGGAGTTCTCAGTCAGGGAGGAACTAAGGAGAGTCGTCACAAGACTAGAGAATAATAGGAAGGAATGGCAAGAAGGGGAAAGGGGAAGCTTCTATGTAATTTACTTTTCTATTATACCACACTTGGGTGTGTTTTAGCAAAAACTAGTAAACTTCCCAGATGCCACAAAACAAGTCGAATACTTTCCAGCATTTATTATCAGGTAGAGTGCCGGTAGCCTGTGCCTATTTCAGAATATATTTAAATTTAAAATTGTCAATAAAAGTGTAGTATACCTTGAGAGGTACCTGCTCAGAACTTTTCAAATATTTCTGGAGGTACAATTTATTGTTGTTACAGTGCTTATAAAGCATATTAGCAAAAATAAATTCTTATGTCTTATGTGTCCTGTAAGTTGAATGCACAAAATATCAGAATGTCAATCATAATTCAGGATGTGAGTAGGCATGACAACCAGTATCAGAATACAGTCATCCAAGTACAAGATACACTGGGTACAACTAGACATAGTAATCAAATACACAGAATATAATCAGACTAGCAATCAAATGCATGAGATGTATCATGATACCATACTAGTATTTAGAGGGATATATCTATTAGGTTGAAGTCAACCCTAGTATACTTGAAAGACTTAGGCAAATATCTTTGATCAGAGAATTTGTCTGAAAGGTTCATCTTGATAAATAGATAAGGTAAAGATTAAAAGTGTAGAACAATATCATATTGATAAGATCTCTTCTCTGTTGCTTAATAATATCTGTAAAGCTGAGGAGGCACTTTAGTACATATATCTCTTGCCTGAGGGCTTACGGACTACTTCTAACTCCTTGTAACCTACTCCTAAGTGTCTCAAGAATCTCAGAGAGATTCCTGGAAACTATTAAGATAGGGGGGAGAAGAGTTGGTAAGAGTTATTCAAAGATAGTATATTAGTAAAAATAAACTCTAGCGTCCAGTGCGTTATGTACATCAGATGCACAGAACACAAGAATATGAATCACAATTTAGGACAAAAGATGACATAGTAACCATGTTCAGAACATGTGCATCCAAGTACTAATGAATTTTAAAAGTATTCAGACACCTTGGCACTAAGGCCACAGGTACTTAGTGCAATCCAAAATCTGGTATATCCAACAAAATAACTAGCTATAGAATTTGCTTCTGCCCGGCTTTACATCTATTTAGCTGTAGAACTTGTTTCTACTCTGCTGTTCAATACATTTAGCCATGACTCTAGGAAGCTTAGATATCTCTTTACTAACTTCCTGAACTGTAATCTGCTCCCATTCTTGCTGTAATACTTTCTTCATTTCACTTATACTTGTAACTCGCTCATGACTCCTCCGTATTTGTATCCTTGACTTCATCAACTGCGATAAATATACAATAGGATTAAAATTAGGTGAATTGGGAGGCCAATGCATTTTCGGTATACCTGCTTTAACTCTTTCTAAGGTAGTAAAGTCCGAGTAATGAACAGGAGCATTGTCTTCTATTAAAACAAAATCAGAATTTTGCTGTATACGTACCTTGCAAGTAGGCCAAAGCAGTGGCTGAGTAAGAGCAGTAACATATCTCCATGAATCTATCCCATGAGGGTCACTTCCTCTCTTGAGTGCCTATACCTTATACTTTTTCCCTCTCGATGACTGCATAGTCTTGATCTTAACTCCTGTTCTCTGAGTCTCAACCTTTGCCTTCTATAGTGCCTTTAACTCCTGCTCTTTTAATTCCCTCCACCCAGCGCTCAACTTCTATGAAGCATTCAACTGCTTTTCTTCTGCTGTACAATTTATATTGTAAACCCTTATAGCCTTGATAGTGTTGGCCTTTTTACCCTCTATTTCTGGTTCCTATATCCAGAATGGACCTTTCCAATTCCAACCAATCATTCCCCAGCATATCCCCATAGTTCCCCTCTTCTTCTTTGCCTCTACATAATCGTCATGCCACTACTCACGTTTCTCTTACTGTATGGTAGAGGGGTCAAAAATGCCGCCAATTTCAAAAAGACATTTCTTGGGTAAAAGCATAGTTGGCCTATTCTGTCTCCGGAAGCCAATTCACTCGAGGCATACAATAATTCTAATATTAACAGTTAGCTATTTCTTCAGTCATACTAGTAGTAGGTAAATAGAATTAACTTACTAGACATTTTGTTTTATTTTCTGCACTTAAAATGAACTTGAATACTTCCCAATAGGCAAGTATGCCACGCTCAGCCAAAGCTCTAAAAACTATTGAATCACTCACATGGCTGAAGCCAGATTCCCGTCTTATATCCCTCAGCTGCAAATGTCATGAGACAAAGCTACTTTTCACAAATTTAAGGTCATCCTTATCAGACTTGGATAAAAGTCATGGGCAGCCTGAGCATGAGGCTGGATCCAATACACTAGTCTTAATCACATCAAGGAGTGAAAATTGTTTGTTATACTCTACACGATCAGGGAGTACAGGTACTAGAGGATGTATTGCTTGAGAGAGTTGTGCGTAGCAAAGTGCTATTAGAGAGAGTATTGTTCTGAGAGAAGTGGCACTGCCAGAAGAGGGTGCTCTAAAGAAAGCACTACTGGAAGAGGCAGCACTGAAGGAAGTGCTGCCAGAAGAGGTAGCATTGAAGGAAGTACTGCTGGGGGGGGCAGTACCGAAGGAAGTACTATCAGAAGAAATAGCATTGAAGGGAATGCTGTCGGTAGAGGCAACAGGGAAGGAAGTGCTGCTGGAGGTGGTATGGCCAACTGGAGTGCTGCCTCCAGAGGCAGCACAGAAGAAAGTACCATCAGAGGTGGTAGCACTATTATAGTGGACGCCAAACTCTAGTATAACTGAGGGACATAGGCCAAAATCTTTGTTTGGGGAATCTGTTGAGGAAGGCTCGTCTCAATAAAATAGGTAAGATAAAGATTTAAAGCATAAAACAATTTTATATTAATAAGATCTATTCTCCATTGCTTGATAATGTCTGTAAAGCTCAAGAGCCACTTTGATATTTATATCTTGCATGTGAGTATTCACGGACTACTTCTAACTACTATGCCTTTGAAGTATCAGTCTGGTTTTAATACGCAAACATCCAGAATCTTATAAGTGCAAATACCTTTTAACCCTGAAACTTATCACACCCTTTCGCGGTTACAGAATAGTATTCCTCTATTGAGATGACTACACTATTTGTTATACCAAATAGCGGTCTTCAACTTAGTTGTCCACATAGACTATTATATTACTTTAGTGTTGTTGATTATCATTCCTGTAGTCTGTTCGTGTTAGGCATATGGAAATCAGAGACAGAAAGTGCACAGACCTCACGGTAGGGTAACTGCGCACAGACCCTCGATTTTCCGGAGTTCCAACACCCCCCTCCGGCCCTCGCATAAGGCCCACATGTCATTAGCGAGATTTCGAGAGATGCGTCCCATAACTAAAAGGTCACATCAATGACGCCCACTTCATAACATCATATACATCTCCGCCGTCCATTCGACCACATGCTGTTCACAGGATATATAAGAGGGGACCTTTGCCGATATCTGGGAAGTGGAACAGAAGATATCTGTGGGAGGCACATTGTGATAGTTGGCTTCAACATTAGGCTTCCTATGCTATGGGCCAAAAGTGACAGGACGTTTTCGGCAAAATACCCCAAGATGATCTCTCAGTGGCAGAGGCTATTAGGAGTATACCAAATCCACCCATATCCTTCTGAGATCAGCTGTAGGTTGGTTGGTTCTAGTAATAGAACCCCTCCACGGAGGCTGGTGGACCAAGGGAAAGCACATTCAGAAAGAAAGCCTTAGATAAGTTGGAGACCCTTAAGACGGTGACACATTGGGGTCAGACTTGCGATTAGCACTAGGTGGCCTGGCATGAACTTGATCACTTTATGACCAAAGAGACTACTGAAACAATAGTCAACAAGACTGGAGTAATATAATAGTCTCTGTGGACAACTAAGTTGGAGGCCGCTATTTGGTATAACAAATAGTACAGTCATCTCAATGGAGGAATACTATTCCGTAGCCATGAAAGGGTGTGATAAGTTTCAGGGTCAAACAGTGCTCGCACTTATAAGATGCTGGATGTTTGCGTATTAAGAACCAGAATGGTACCTTGGAGGTATAGTAGTTAGAAGTAGTCCGCGAACATTTAGACGTTGAATGTAAATATCGTAGTGCCTCCCGAGCTTTACAGACATCATCAAGCAACAGAGAAGAAATCTTATCAATATAAAATTGTTCTACACTTTAAAATATTCATTTTACCTATTTTATCGAGATGAGCCTTCCTCCACAGATCTTCTAATCGAAGATTTTGGCCTACATCCCTCAGTTATATACTTGAGTTTTGCGTCTGCCCAACATTATATTGATAGTTTTCCTGTTACCAAGTCTCACTATATGAACTACGAGTTCACGTCAAACTCCACCATCAGCTCAACCTTCGATTATATTTTTGAAGCACCTCACTATCCCATTTACATTCATACATTCAAACAAATCTTCGACACAGAACTATTCAAAATTGAAGAAGAGTTTACTCAAGAACCCTCATGGTTTACAATACCTTTTGGAATCCCCATGAGGGATTAATTCAATCATATATATCGTACCTGGCACAGGTCGAATTTCAAGTGGAGTTCTACCAAGTCAGAAGACTTCGCCGAGTGGAGTACCCAGTACTCTGAGAATAAGAAGTCAGGCACCACCATCTGAGGGCCAGAAGTCCCCTCAGCTTGGGCCTAAAAAACCCATACATGTACGACAAGTACATTTTAAACCTCAAGAAAAGGGAAATTGAGGTCAAGAGTCCAGAATCAGATTGACCAAACCCTTTTTACCTATACCTCTAGAGTACCTTAGACATTGGATATCTTACATACGATTTTTTAAACCTTTTAAAGGATATCAAGAACTCTGGTATGAAGTACCAGAAATTACTCATCCAGGGCTATTAGAGCAATTAGCCTATCTGGAAAGTATCACTAGGGCTGAAATCTCTCAAGACCCGATAAAAAGAATAATGGCGTGAGAACCTATGGACACCTACCCAGATACGACGGAAACAGATGATTCAGCTATACACAGCCCCTTCCCAGTGATACCTCAAGAGTCGGCATTCCACAGAGGAGTTCTACCGTCTCACCAATCCTCTAGTATCACAAGCACATATCGGATATTACGATCCTCCATGCCAAAGCCAGGAGGAGACCACGCTGCAAACCTAGCCAAGCTAGCTACCCATCTGGGGATAACTTTGGGTTAAATAAGGCAAGATATAGATACCTCACTTGACCAAGCCAATATTGCCTGCAAACATTTGAAGGGAGTCACCTAAGACAATACCTTAAAATTAATTAAAGTTCAACAGCAACTTGCTGATGGACAGGATGTCTACAACAATGATATCACAATCATGATGATGCAGCTGGCAGGTGTGGAACAGGAGGTTAAGGGTATCCAAGAGAAAATGCTATGGGAAGTAGCCAAGAAAATAGCTGAACAAGATCAGCAGAAGCAAGCCTATGAAAATGTAACTACCGAGTTACATGGTCGTCTAGGTCAGCAAGGATAAGAAGCCCGTGCATGGGATGAAACTCTGAGAAAATTAGTGTCTGAGCTCCGCAGTGAATTCAACCTCTTCTGTAACCAGATGGTAACTCGTGATGAAGACTTCACAGCATGGCTGGTAGATATACATGATGGTTTGAGAGAACACTAGACAAGCTTACAGACGCTGCAAAGAGAGCAAAAGAAAATGGCTGAAGAAACAACAGAAGCAGTCAAGTCTTTAGTGAAAGCCATAAATGATTTACCGGAGACATCAAAGGAATGAGTAAGACCAGTTCCGGTATTGCTATATTCAGTCCCAGAAGAAGGAAAAGATGAAGACTACTACTCCCTGCCTATGCATAAAGAAAAGGGGAAAGGCAAAGAAGCCACTGATGCATTCTCCTCAGGTGCCCAGGGAGGTGACCGTGGAGATCCTAGTGACGATGATGACGATGATGATGAGAGAGGAAGAAGGAGACGAAGTCTGAGCTGTAGCAGGCGAGGACAAACACCAGATCAGTCTGGTATAGCAGAAATACTTGCCAATGAGATGGCGCTAAATATTAATCAACCATCAGAGCCACCCCCATTCGTTGAGGATAAGTCTACACAAGATATACACGTGTAGATTATACAATGCAATGAGTATTGTGAAAGAAATCCACGAATCTGGGACAATGCTCGGGAATGAGTTATATATGCACTCAATTGTACCCAGAGAGACATAGTACTTCCTTACACCATCTGATATTGGAAAGGTATGGACGGACTCCAAGGGGAAACCCAGTAGCCAGAGTTGACTATGTGGACTCATTTTGAATATGATATGATTAAACGATTTGCCCGGGTAGAAGCTGAAGGACTAGCACTTCAAGATATAAAGCTGGTCAAGTACGAAGGAAGTATTGAACATTACCTCTTGGTCATGCACAATGATAACATCAGAGCAGGCATGACCGGAGAATCCTGGGAGGAGGAAGTCGAAACCAAACTTCCCAAACAAATTGTGTGCAGGTTGTCGGCCTTGCAGCATACAACGGATCAAGAATTAAAACAAGCTCTCAGGCTATGCGGTCGATCAGAAGAAGCACTTCTCGCTAGAAAAAAGCTTGCGAGGAATTGACTGTCCAAGCCAAAAATGGTCCAAGAGGTCAAAGCGGAAGACCAGTAGGACTCAAAACTAAAGCAACAAAAAGACAACAAACCTTATGTCAAAGGTGGTTGAGCCCCACTTCGAAAACGGAAAAGGGACAATGAGCTGGAAAAGCCTAGGAAAGGCTTAGGAGGTGCAACAAAGACCACTCACTCAAACACTGACCAGGCCCATACCGGTATCTTGCAGAGTGTTATAGATACTCAAAGGAGAGATGGAGATTGTACACATTATGGTATGAAGATCTACACCTACCAGACATGTTGGAGAGATTCCCATATATCGGTGTGGGTAATAGTCAGCTCAAGTCCGATAAAAATGGGAATTCAATGGGCAAGATCGGCTATTGTAAAGCATAAATTAACTCACAAAGTCGCCACACTCGAGAATCGAGCACGAGTTAATAAGATCTGGGAACTGGCGGACGACGAAAAACTGACCTAGGTCAGTTTATGGGCACCAATGGCAATGGCGTTTGGGTATTCAGTGTCCAGATGGAGCTGGAAACGAAATGGGAACCCCCTTTAGCTAGGGTATATTGGGTACTGACCACAATGGGGATCGGGTATCCCTTGTACAACTACGGCAGTCAAAATACAAAATGATCAAAGCAGCGCGAATGTTAGGCATATGGAAATCTGAGACATGTGCACAGACCCACGGTAGGGTAACTGCGCACTGACCCTCAATTTACCGGAGTACCAACACCCCCTCTGGCCCCCTTATGGGGCCCGCAGGTTTTTAGTGAGATTTCGAGAGTTGTGCCCCATAACTAAAAGGTCACATCGATGAAGCCCACTTCATAACACCATATACATCACCACCATCCGTCCGACCACATGCTGTTCGCAGGATATACGAGAGGGAACCTTTGGTGACATATAGGAAATGGAATGGAGGAAATCCGTGGGAAGCGCATTGAGATAGTAGGCTTCAAAGTTAGGCTTCCTAATCTATGGGCCAAAAGTGACAGGACGTTTTCGGCGAAATACTCCAAGAGGATATCCCAGTACTGGAAACTATTAGGGGTATACTGAATCCACCCATACCCTTCTGAGATCAGCTGTAGGTTGGTTGGTCCTAGTAATAGGACCCCTCTATGGAGGCCAGCGAACCAAGGGGAAGCACGCTCGGAAAGGAAGACCTAGATAAGTCAGAGCACCTTAAGACGTTGACACTTTGGGCTCGGACTTGCGATTGGCAGTAGGTAGTCCGGCATGAACCTGATCACTTCATGACTAAAGAGACTTACTGGAATGATAGTCAATATGACTAAAGTTATATAATAGTCTATGTGGACATCTAAGTTAGAGGCCGCTGTTTGGTATAACAAATAGCACTGTTATCTCAATGGAAGGATACCATTCTGAGTTTGTGGAAGGGTGTGATATGATTTAGGATCAAAGGGTGTTCGCACTTATAAGATTCTGGACGTTTGCGTATTAAAACTAGAGTGGTACTTCGGAGGCATCGTAGTTAGAAGTAGTCCGCGAACACTCAGACACGGGATATAAATATCGAAGTGCCTCCCGAGCTTTACAGACATCATCAAGCAATGGAGAAGAGATCTTATCAATATAAAATTGTTTATCTCATAAATCTTTACTTTACCTTTACTTTATCGAGACGAGCCTTCCTCGACAGGTTCTCCGAACAAAGATTTTGGCCTACATCCCTTGGTTATATACTTGAGTTTGGCGTCCGCCTAACAGTATATTGATAGTTCTCCTGTTACTAAGGCTCATTATATGAACTACGAGTTCACTTCAAACTCCACCCTCAGCTCAGAGTTTGATTACATTTTCGAAGCATCTCACTGTCCCATTTACATTCAGACATTTGAGAAAGTCTTCGACCGCGAGTTATTCAAAATCGAAGAAGAGTTTATCACTGAACCTTTGTGGTTCACAACACCTTTCGGGATCCTAACAAGGGATCAATTCAATAGCACATACCGTACGTAGTACGGTCCGGACTTTGAGTGGAGTTCTGCCAAGTCAGAAAACTTTGTTGAGTGGAGTACCCAGAACTCCGACGATAAAAACCCAGGCACCGCTATCCAAGGACCAGACATCCCCTCGGCCTGGGCCTAATATATCCTTATATGTACTACAAGTACATCTTAAACCTCGAGAAAAAGGAGATCCAGGTTCTGAGTCCAGAATCAGATAAACTGAACTCCTTTATACCTACACCTTTAGAGTACCTCAGACGTTGGATACCCTATATACGATTCCTTAAACCCTTTAAAGGATATCAAGAACTCTGGTACGAAGTACCAGAAATCACGCATCCAGGACTATTAGAGCAAGTAGCCTACCTGGAAAGTATCACAATGGCTGAGATACCCCAAGATCCGAGAAAGAAAATAATGGCGGGCGAACCTATGGATACCTGACTCGATAAGCCGGGCAAAACTGATGATTTGGCTATATGGAGTCCCTCCCCATCAACACCTCATGAACCCATGTTCCGGAGAGGGAATTTACCCTCTTACCGATCCTCTAGTGTTGCGAGCACACATCCGATATCACGAGCCTCCACGCCAAAACCAGCAGGCGACCATGCTGCAAATTTAGCAAGGCTGGCTACCCGCCTAAGGATAACGTTGAGTCGAATAAGACAAGATATAGACACCTCTCTCGACCAAGCCGACATTGCCTTCAAACATTTGAAGAGAGCTACCCAAGACAATACCTTAACGTTAATTAAGGTTCAACAGCAAATTGCCGAGGGAGAAGATGTCTACGACAATGATATTGCAATCTTGTTAATGCAGCTGGCAGGCGTCAAAAGCGAAGTTAAGGGAATTCAGGAAAAAATGCTAAGGGAAGTGGCAAAGAAGATGGACGTTCAAGATAGGCGTCAATAAGAACATGAAGAGGTAACCACAAGGTTACATGGGACACTCGGACAGGAAAGCTAGGCGGCATTAGCCCGGGATCAAATGTTGGAACAAATAGCCAACAACCTAAGGGCGGAATTGCATGAATTCCGAAATCAAAGTATCACCCGGGAAAGAGAAGTCAATTGTACCCTAGGAGAAATGCGCCTAGATCAGACTACTCGCCAAGCGGAGATTCACAGGTCATAGGACTAGTAACAGCGGCAGAATAATGAGACGAACTATGCCCTAAAGGTATTAATGGCGTCTGTAAATAAAATGTTGGCTACTGTACCAAGTCTTGAAGCTGCAGGACCTGCATCCTTACCCGCCATCCAGGAGACGGATGACGAAGAATACTACGCTCCGCCAACGCGTAGAGACAAGGAGAAAGGCAAGGAAGCCGCTGATGTATCCCCTCAGGTGCCCAAGGGAATGACCCTGGGGATCTTAGTGATGATGACGATGAAGATGATGAAAAAGGAAGAAGGAGAGGAAGTCCTAGCCGACAGAGGCAAGGACAAACACCAGAACAGTCTGATATGGCCGAGACACTTGGCACTGCAATGGCTCTGAATATTAAGCAACCATCAGAGCCACCCCCATTCTTTGAGGAAAAACCCGCACAAGATATATATGTGTGGATTTTGCAATGCACTGACTATTTCGAAAGAAACCCGGTAATCTGGGATGACGCCTGGGAACGAGTTATATATGCGCTCAGCTGTACAAGAGGAGAAATAGTGCTTCCTCATACTATTTGGTACTGGAAGGCTATGGACGGACTTCAAGGTGAAACTCAGCAGCTAGAGCTGGCTACGTAGACTCGCTTTGAACATGATATGATCAAGCAATTTGCTGCGGTGGAAGAAAGACTAGCGCTTCGAGCCATAAAGCTAGTCAAGTACGAGGGCAGCATTGAACATTACCTTATGGTCATGCATAATCATAATATTCGTGCATGCATGACTGGAGAGTCTTGGAGGCAGGAGGTCGAAGACAAACTGCCAAAACAAATTGTCCGGAGGTTGTTGGCCTTGCGCTACACTACTGATCAAGAATGGGAAGAGGTACTTAGACAAGGTGGATGGTCGGAAGAAGGACTTCTCGCTAGAGAAAAAATTGTGAGATACAAACCGCCTAAGCCTAAAGTAGTCTAAGAGGTCAAAAGAGAAGACCGACGGAACTCTAAACCAAAGTGATAATGGGATACTAAACTGTATATCAAGGGAGGTGGAGTCCCACCATGAAAGCGGAACAGGGACAATGAGCCAGAGAAGGCAAGAAAGAGGTTAGGAGGTGCGACTAAGACCACTCACACAAACTTTGATCAGGCCCATATCGGAATGCCGCAGAGTATGATAGACACACGGAGGCGAGACGGAGATTGTATATGTTGTGGCAAGACAAACCACATCTACCAAACGTGTTGGGGAGACGCCCATATATCGGTGGCAACAGTCAGTTCAAGACCGATAAAAATGGGAATTTGACGAGCAAGATCGGCTATTGTAAAGCCTAAATTAGGTCGCACAATTCCTTCCGCGCAGCCACCAGCCCGAGTGAATAAGATCTAGGAACTGGCAGACGACAAAGAACTAACCTAGGTCAGTTTATTGGTACCAACGGCGATGGCGTTTGGGTATTCAGTGTCCTAAGGGAACTGGAATCGAAATGGGAACCCCCTTTGGCTGGGGTGTATTGGGTACCGACCACGACGGAGATTGGGTAGTCTGTGTGCAACTACGGGAATGGAAACTCAGAAATGATCAAAGCAGCACGAAGTAAGTCTCTCCTTTCAGGATCAATGCAAGTAGGCTCTTAGTGAAGGAACCCCGTGAGGGACTCACGAGCTCAAACACAAGAATCAATATATGGAGAGTCTCGATCGAAAGAGAGGATAGTTAACATGCCCACATGGCCCGGGAGCCAACAGTTCGAAGTTCCTCAAGTCACCTGGTGGTTGCCTGCTACCCGTGTGCAAGCAAGTTACTATACCGAAGCAGTTGGGACATAGCAATGCAAGATCTACCTGATAACAATACACGACTAGAGGACAACCAATGTGGGCCATTCCACCTACCACGCGAGTCTGAGTCGTATTATATGTATGTACTCTCATGCCTTAGGGCCAGAGTGTGGGATAGGGATGTACCGCTTTGGTGCGCGAGGCCCGTCTGAGGTAGCTGGACGGATAACCGAAAACCTAAGGGAAAGGATTCAGTGAAAGTGGGAACCCTGTACCAGGGTAGTAAAATAGATAACAACTGCCCGAAATTCTGCTATGAGCCTAGGTCTGGCATGTCTGGAGAAGGCATTCAGCCTGAAAACTGGTCGTGCGCAATTGCGTATCGGTGAAACGCCGCTTAGTATGTAGACCCAGATGGTTAGAGCTAAAGAGTTACTAGTTTGTCTGAGGAGACCTCAATGGTCGAAACTACGTGGACGTAGTAACAAACATCTTGTTACCTACACCCACTACCAACGATGCCAAAACGAAAAACCCAGGAAAGTCTTATCCGCGCTAAGCACAAGGAGTTAGACACTCCAAAACCAAAATGATACAACTGTCCGCAGGGGATCGCTTACCTCCATATACACGATAAGTGATACAAAGTTAAAGTCTTGTTAGATTTGGGATCCAACATATTTCTTATCAACAAGGACCTAGTTGAAGACCTTCGCATTCCTTCTGTAGAACGCGACAATGCCGTTGATATCTTAGGCTTTGAGGGATCGTCAGCCACCTCAGGAGGGAAGTGCTACACTCTCCCTATTAAGTTGGAAATAGGAAAAAACCGACACATCACTGCAGTGTCATGTGAGGTGGCTAAGGCAGGTTACTCTGGAATGATAATTCCTTTTGGTTAGTGGCATCGTGAACACCCAGTATCTCACATGGAAGATGCAGAAAATTAGACCTTCACCACAAAATGTTGTGAAAACTGTGTGGAAGAAGATGAAGGAATAGCGGACATGTTTGAATATGACGAATCCGTTACTTGGGATCTTAATGCATGCCGCATCGGAAGAATTGGAACCGTAGAAAATACTGTGGAACTCGAATCATCACCGAAGGAATACTGGCATTATAAACATTTGTTTGAAGCCTAGACGGCAGAAAAATTAGCACCAAGATGAACCTTCGATCACGAAATTAAGTTGATCCCAGGAGCAACCCCCCCTTGGGGGCCGATATATCCACTATCTGAAAAACAGCTTAAGGCCTTACGAGAATACCTGGAAACGATGATCAGACAAGGAAAGATCACGCGCAGTCAGTCACCGGCAGGAGCACCAATATTATTCGTACCAAAACCAGATGGCAGACTACGCCTAGGTGTGAATTATCGAAATCTAAATAAGATTACTATCCTCAACAAACATCCCCTTCCATTAATGTCCGAACTCAGAGATAGAGTAGCCAGTGCAAAGATCTTCACCAAGTTAGACCTTAAAGACGGCTACCACTTAATCAGGATAAAGGAAGGAGATGAATGGAAAACAGCATTCTGTACAAGATACCGACATTACGAATATAAGGTCATGCCTTTTGGATTGGTCAATACTCCCGCAACTTTCCAGGATATGATGAACTAAGTACTCCAAGAATACCTTGATGTTGGAGTTGTATGTTACCTTGATGATATCCTTATCTATTCAAAAAATGAAAAGGAATATATAGAGGCTGTTAAAAGAGTTTTACAAAGTTTATCGGACTTTCAGTTAGCGGTATCGCTAAAGAAATCCACCTTCCATGTCACAGAGGTAGAATTCCTAAGCTATATGGTAGCGGTCAATGGAGTATCGATGAGCACCTGTAAGGTGGAATCCATAATGGTCTGGAAAGCACCTAAGTCAGTTAGAAAAGTACAAGTATTCATGGAGTTTGCTAACTTCTACCGACAATTTATAAAAAACTTCTGGGCTATTTGCAAGCTAATAACCGAGACATTACAGGGAAATTTTAAGAATTTTAAATGGGGAGTTGAACAGGATACTGCTTTCGAAGAACTAAAGCAATGATTCACCACTACCCTGATACTCCACCACCTTTTCCCAGAATGAGAGACTGTGGTAGAGATGGATGCTAGCGATTTTGCACTCGGCTGCGTCCTTTCCCAATACTTTGAGAAAAGATTACATCCAGTGGCCTTCCATTCCAGAAAATTAAATTCTGCGGAACGCAATTATGAGATTCATGATAAAGAACTTCTCGCGATCCTCGAAGCATTCAAGGAATGGAGACACTACTTAATTGGAATGGAAAAATGATTACAGTCTTTACAGACCAGCAGAACCTATAATACTTCTTTACCTCAAAGGTCTGCAGTGGCCGTCAAATTCGATGGGCTCAGAAGTTGGTAGAATACAATTTTTTGCATTGTATACTGACTAGGTACAAAGGGCAGAAAGCCTGATGCATTAAGCAGACGACCGGAGTACCGTCCAGAGGAGGGAGCTACGAATCGCAAACAGAAAATTTTAAAAGAGGAAAACCTTTTGGTATCACTAGTAGGGCGGGTCGGCGATGAAGGAGAAGACTGGGATGGAGACAAAGATTTGAATTTGGAACCTCGAAGAGGAGGAAAGAAACCCATTATTAGGGTCAAGAGATTGAGCAAAAAGGCATACTTGCCGACAAAAGGCTCAAGAATGGGGGCAGGACACGACCGGTACGCAATAGAGGATGACATTGTCCTGAAATATGGACAAACATTAATAAGGGCGGGGATAGCCATAGGGCTACCCAAAGGAACCTATGGAAGAGTTGCTCCAAGAAGCGGATTAGTGGTCCGAAGTGGAATCTCCACTGGAGTTGGAGTAATCGGCGCCGATTACACCGGCGAACTCAAAGTTGTACTATTCATCCACAAAAATGAGGACTGCCAGATAAGAATGCGCGATTGCATAGCTCAACTGGTGGTAGAAAAAGTCAACACGTCAGACATGATGGAAGTAGACGACTTGGAAAACACAGAATGAGGAGCCGCGGGATTCAGAAGCACTGATATAGTAACAAGATCCTTGATTGCTAAGGAACAGGAACCAAGCATCAGTTACATGCAGGAATCAGCTAAAGACAACGAACACCGGTACGATATTTCAGAAGTACCAGAAAAAGTTCTAATGTCAAAGGCGATAATCCTGCAAAAAGGTATGAAGCAGTTCAACCCCAAATTCCTAAGCGAGATACAGGCAGCTATCAGGACGGATGCAGTTTGGAGGCAAGGGAGGGAAGAACTCATTAAGTTACGAGGCGAAGAAAAGGATTTTCCCAAGGACTGGACCTTGACTGACGATCTACTGTACTATAAGCAAAGACGGTTTGTACCAAATAGTCAGGCGCTATACACCAAGATCGCAGAAGAATGTCATGATGTAAAAGTTGCAGCATATTTTGGACAAGAAAAGACCTTGGAAATAATCATGCGGGACTTCTACTGGAAAAGACTTGCAGAATGGTTCAACGATTATGTACGATCCTGTGATGAATGCCAACACAATAAGTCACCTAGACATGCCAAGTACGGATTGCTGCAACCATTGCGAATACCCTACGTGGCATGGACATCTATCTGGGTGGACTTTATCACGCAACTACTGGAGTCATGAGGGTGCACGCAAATAATGGTAGTGGTTGATTGATTTACAAAGATGGCACATTTCATTGGACTTCAAACCTTGGCTACGGCCAAGGATGTTGTAAACGCATTCCTGAAATAAGTATGGAGGCAACATGGCCTACCCACTGAAATCGTCCTGGACATGAACTCAAAGCTTGCAGGAGAACTTGGGGAGTCCCTTCGCAAAGCGCTGGAAATTAAGCGAAGAATGTCAATGGCATACCATGCTCAAACTGATGGACAAACTGAATGAACCAACCAAGTGCTGGAAGGTTACCTTCAAAGTTTTGTCAACTGTAATCAGGATAACTAGTATCAGCTACTACCGCTAGCTGAACATGCCTATAACAACTCCGCAACCAATGCTCATGGGATGTTGTTAGGTATATGGAAATCCAAGACATGTGCACAGACCCACGGTAGGGTAACTGCGCACAGACTCTCAATTTACCGAAGCCAACACCCACCTCCGGCCCCCTTATGGGGCCCACACGTCATTAGCGAGATTTCGAGAGTTGCGTCCCATAACTAAAATGTCACATCAATGAAGCCCACTTCATAACACCATATACGTCGCCGCCGTCCGTCCGACCGCATGCTGTTCGCAGGATATATGAGAGGGGACCTTTGGCGACATCTGGGAAGTGGAACGGAGGAANGGAAGTAGAACAGAAGAGATCCGATGCGGGCACATTGAGATAGCAGGCTTCAAAGTTAGGCTTCCAAACTATGGGCCGAAGGTGACGGGACGTTTTCCATGAAATACTGCAAGAGGATATCCTAGTAGCAGAAGCTATTAAGCGTATACTGAATCCACCCATACCATTCTGAGATCAGCTGTAGGTTGGGTGGTCCTAGTGATAGGACCCCTCTACGGAGGTCGGCGGACCAAGGGGAAGTACGCTTGGAAAGGAAGACCTAGATAAGTCAGAGACCCTTAAGACGCTGACACGTTGGGCGCGAACTTGCGGTTGGCACTAGGTGAACCGGCATGAACTTGATTACTTTATGACTGAAGAGACTACTGGAACGATAGTCAACAAGACTAAAGTAATATAATAGTCTATGCGGACATCTGAGTTAGAGGCCACTGTTTGCTATTACAAATAGCGCAGTCATCTCAACAGAGGAATACTATTCCGTGTCTGCGAAAGGGTGTGATAAGTTTCAGGGTCAAATGGTGTTTGCACTTATAAGATTCTGGAGGTTTGTGTATTAAAGCCAGAGGGTACTTTGGAAGCATAGTAGTTAGAAGTAGTCTGTGAACACATACACGCGGGATATAAATATCGAAGTACCTTCCGAGCTTTACAGACATCATCAAGCCATGGAGAAGAGATCTTATCAATATAATATTGTTTCACACTTTAAATCTTTACCTTACCTTTATCGAGAGAAGCCTTCCTCGACAGATTCTTCAATCTAAGATTTCGGGCCCACGTCCCTTAGTCATAGACTTGAGTCTGGCATCCGCCGAACCGATGTCGCCATTCTATGCAAACTATGGATTCCATCCACAGACAGAGTAGATGAAGGAGCGCGAAGCTTAAAATCCAGGAGCAACACTCTAAGCGAACTGGATTAAGACGATACATGAACAAGCAAGAGGGTCACCAGAAAAAACACCGGAAGGAATGTTGAAATATTATAACCGGAAAGTTCTACAACTGCCGGACTTCAAAATCAGTGACAAAGTGATATTAATTGCAAAGAACATGCGCAACCGACGGAAATCAAGGAAGCTAATTTCAAAGCTATACTCTCCCTTCTAAATCATGGAATAATGCAGATCACGAGCCTTCAAACCCAATATATCCGATCGATGGAATATTCAACCCGTATTCCATGTTGTACTATTGCAATCCTATCGCGAGTCAGTTCATGACAATCGTCAACAACCCTCTAGAGAACCGGAGGATATAGAAGGTGATCTACAATGGGAGGTTGAAAAAATCGTAAGAAGCGAGATTTATTCTTACAGGAAGCGTGTACGTGGCCACTACCTAGATAAGTGAGAACTGTAGTACTTCGTTAAAAGGCAAGGGTGTTCAGAAGATGAGAACACATGGGAGCCTGCTACTGGTATGGAAAACGTGGAGGAAGTTGTGGAGAATTTTCATAATGAAAATCCGGACATGCCAGGAAGGACAAAACTAAGATAGTGAGGAAAAGGTTTTCCTACTGTGGCCAAGTAAACTTGTGTGGTATTTTACTCTGACCAGACTAAGTCTTAAAATGTATCTAGAAGAAATTATAAAAAAGTTTATAAAGGCATTCGGGTTGAAGCCTGGAAGGAGGGTGCTCAGGTTAGGCATATCCAAATCCGAGACATGTGCACAGACCCATGGTAGGGTAACTGTGCACAGACCCTCAATTTACCGGAGTGCCAACACCCCCTTCGGGCACCCTTATGGGGCCCGCACATCCTTAGCGAGTTTTCGAGAGTTGCGTTCCATAACTAAAAGGTCACATGAATGAAGCTCACTTCATAACACCATATACGTCACCGCCGTCTGACCGACCGCATGCTGTTCGCAGGATATATGAGAGAGGAGCTTAGGCGACATCTGGGAAGTACCCCAGAGGAAGCCCATCGGAGGTGCATTGAGATAGTAGGCTTCAAGGTTAGGCTTCCGAATCAATGGGCTGAAGGTGGCGGGATGTTTTCTGGGAAATACTCTAAGAGGATATCCCAGTAGTGGAAACTATTAGGGGTATACCGAATCCACCCATACCCTTCTCAAATCAGCTATAGGTTGGTTGGTCCTGGTAATAGGACTCCTCTACGGAGGCTGGCGGACCAAGGGGAAGCACGCTCAGAAAGGGAGACCTAGATAAGTCGGAGCTCCTTAAGACATTGACACATTAGGCTCGGACTTGCGATTGGCACTAGGTAGTCCGGCATGAACCTGATCACTTCATAACTGCAGAGACTAACTGGAATGATAGTCAATACGACCAAAGTGATATAATAGTCTATACGGACATCTAAGTTGGAGGCTCCTGCTTTGTATAACAAATAGCACAGTCATCTCAACAGAGGGATACTATTCCCAGTTCGTGAAAGGGTGTGATAAGATTCATGGTCAAACGGTGTTCACACTTATAAGATTCTGGACGTTTGTGTATAAAACCTGACTGGTACTTCGGAGGCATAGTAGTTAGAATTAGTCCGCGAACACTCAGATGCGGGATATAAATATCGCAGTGCCTCTCGAGCTTTACAGACATCATCAAGTAATGGAGAAGAGATCTTATCAATATAAAATTGTTTACCTCATAAATCTTTACTTTACCTTTATCTTATCGAGATGATCCTTCCTCAACAGATTCTCCAAACCAAGATTTTGGCCCATGTTCCTCAGTTATATACCTGTGTTTGGCGTCTGCCTAACAGCGAAGCAAGTCTCTCCTTTCAGGATCAATGCAAGTCAGCTCTAAGTGAAGGGACCCCACTAGGGACTTAAGAGCTCGAACACAAGTATCAATATATGGCGAGTCTTCATCGAAAGAGAGGATAGTTAACATGTCCACATAGGCCAGGAGTCAACAGTACGAAGTTCCTTGAGTCACTTAGTGGCAGCCTACTACCTGTCCGCAAGCAAGTTACTTTACCGAAGAAGTTGGGACATAGCAATGCAAGATCTACCTGATAACATTACACGACAGGAGGACAACTGACATGGGCCATTCCATGTACTATACGAGTCTGAGTTCTATGATATGTCTGTACTATCTTGCCTTCTGGACAGAGTGTGGGACAGGGATGGACCACTTTGGTGCGCAAGGCTCCTCTGAGGGAGCTGGGCTGATAACTGAAACCCTAAGGGAAAGGATTAGTGAAAACAGGAACACCACACCATGGGAGTAAAATGGCTAATAACCACCCAAAAATCTGCTATGAGCCTGGGAATCGCGTGTTGGGAGAAGGCATCTAGCCTGAACACCGGTCGTACCCAATTGCTTATCAGTGAAATGCCACTTAGTATGTAAACCCAGATTATTAGAGCTAAAGATTTACTAGATTGTCTGAGGAGACCTCAATGGTCGAAACTACATGGGTGTAGTAACAACCATTTTATTACCTACATCCAACATCAACTATGACAAAACGAAAGAACCTAGAAATTCTTATCAGCGCTAAGTGCAAAGAATTAGACATCCCAATACCAAAACGATACAACTGTCCGTAGGGGATCGCTTACCTCCATATACACGATAAGCGATATAAAGTTAAAGTCTTGTTAGACTCAGGATCCAACATTTTCCTTATGAATAAGGACCTAGTTGAAGACCTTCACATTCCTATTATTGAACGCAATAATGCAGTTGATATCTTAGGCTTTGACAGATCATTGGCTGCCTCAGGAGGGAAGTGTTATACCCTACCTATAAAATTGGAAATTGGAAAAAACCAACACATTTCTGAAGTGTCGTGTGAAGTAGTGAAAGCAGATTATTATGGAATGATAATTCCATTTGGTTGGTGGCATTGTGAACTCCCAGTGTCTCATATAGAAGATGCAGAAAATTGGACCTTCCTTGCAAATTGTTGCAAAAAGTGTCTGGAAGAGGATGAAGGAATAGTGAATATGTTTGAATATCACAAATCGTCGCTAGGGACCTAAATACCTGTCGTATTGGACAAATCGGAGCCATCAAAAATATGGTGGAACTCGAATCGTTACGAAATGAATACTGGCATTATAAATACTTGTTTCAAGCCCAGATGGTAGAAAAGCTAGCCCCAAGATGAACCTTCCATCATGAGATCAAGTTGATTCCAAGATCAACTACCTTCTGGGGGCCGATATATCCACTATCTGAAAAACAACTTAAGGCTTTATGGGAATACTTAGAGACCATGATCAAACAAGGAAAGACCAGGAAGAGCCAATCACCAGCAGGAGTACCTATATTATTCGTACCTAGGCCAGATGGCAGACTATGTCTAGTGGTGGATTACTGAAATCTAAACAAGATTACTATCCTCAACAAACATCCCTTTCCACTAATGTCCAGACTCCGAGATAGAGTGGCCGGCGCAAAGACCTTCACCAAGTTAGACCTTAGAGACAGTTACCACTAGATTACGATAAAGGAAGGAGATGAATAGAAAATGGCGTTTTGTACAAGATACGGATACAACAAATATAAGGTTATGCCTTTTGGATTGGCAAATACTCTAGCAACTTTCCAAGATATGATGAACCAAGTACTTAAGGAATACCTTGATGTCGGAGTAGTCTGTTACCTTGATGATATTCTTATTTACTCAAAGGATGAAAAGGAACACATCACAAGGGTCAAGAAAGTTTTACAAAGTCTATCAGACTTTCAATTAGTGGTATTGCTAAAGAAATCAACCTTCCATGCTACCAAGGTAGAATTCCATGGCTATATGGTAGCAGTTAATAGGGTGTCGATGAGCACCCATAAGGTAGAATCCAAAATAGTTTGGAAAGCACCTAAGTCATTCAGAAAAGTGCAAGTCTTTATTGGATTCGCTAACTTCTACTGACAATTTATTAAAAGTTTCCCCGTCTATTTGCAAACCCATAACCAAGACATTACAAGAAAATCCTAAGAATTTCAAGTGGGGAGTTGAGCAGGATACAGTGTTTGAAGAATTAAAACACTGATTTACCACAGCTCCCATACTCCACCACTTCTTCCCAGAAAGAGAGACAGTGGTAGAAACCAACACTAGCGATTTTGCACTCGGTTGCGTTCTTTCTCAATACTTTGAGAAGAGGTCACACCCGGTTGCCTTCCATTCCAGAAAACTAACGTCTGCGGAGTACAATTATGAAATTCATGATAAAGAGCTTCTCGCGATCCTCGCAGCATTTAAGGAATGGAGACACTACTTAATCGGAATAGAAAAACCGATTACAGTCTTTACCAACAATCAGAACCTACAGTACTTCCTCACTTGGAAAGTCTGGAGTGGCCGTCAAATTTGATAGACTCAGAAGTTAGGGGAATACAATTTTCGTATTATATACTGACCAGGCACGAAGGGCGAAAAGGCTGACCCATTAAGCAGATGGCTGGAGTACTGTCCTGAGGAGGAAGCTATGTATCGCAAACAGAAAACTTTGAAACCAAAAGGTTTCTTGATATCACTAGTTGCGAGGGTAGGCGATGAGGGAGAAGACTAGGATAGAGATAAGGCTTTGGATTTGGAACTGTGAAGAGGTGAGAAGGAACCCGTGATTAGGGTTGAGAGATTGAGTAAAAAGGCATATTTGCTGACAAAGGGCTCAAGAATGGCGACAGGACATGACCTGTGTGCTATTGAGGATGATATTGTCCCGAAACATGGACAAGCATTAATAAGAATAGGTATAGCCGTAGGGCTACCCAAAGGAACCTATGGAAGAGTTGCTTCAAGAAGTGGTCTAGTGGTTCGAAGCTGAATCTCCACTGGGGCAGGAGTAATCAATCTCGATTACACTAAAGAACTCAAGGTCATACTCTTCAACCACAAAAATGAGGACTGCCAGATAAGAATGGGTGATCGTATAGCTCAACTGGAGGTAGAAAAGTCAACACCTCAGATATGATGGAAGTAGACGACTTGGGTGAAACAGAACAAGGAACCGCAAGATTCGGAAAAACTGATATAGCAACAAGATCCCTGATTGTGAAGGAAGAGAAACCTAGCATCAGCTACCTACAGGCATCGGCTAAAGACAAGGAACATTGGTATGATATTTCAGAAGTACCAGAAAAAGTTCTAATGTCAAACGCCATTATCCTACAAAGAGGTATGAAGCAGTTTAATCCTTAATTCCTAAACGCGATACAGGCAGCTATCGGGACAGATGCAGCTTGGAGGCAATAGAGGAAAGAACTAGTTAGGTTACAAGACGAAAAAAAAGATTTCCCCAAGGACTGGACCTTAACTCACGATCTACTATATTATAAGTAAAGACTATTTGTACCAGATAGTCAGGTGCTATACACCAAGATCGCAGCAGGATGTCATGATGCAAAAGTGGTGGAACATTTCGGACAAGGGAAAGAATTGGAGATTATTACGCAGGACTTCTACTGGAAAGGACTTGTGGTATGGGTTAATGACTACGTACGATTCTACGATGAATGCCAACATAATAAATCGCCTAGACACGCTAAGTATAGATTATTGCAACTACTGCAAATACCCTAAGCAGCATCGGCGGCTATCTCAGTAGACTTCATCACACAACTACCTGTGTCACAAGGATGTACATGGATAAGGGTAGTTGTTGATCAATTTACAAAGATGGTACATTTCATCAGACTTTAAACCTCGGCTATGGCTAAAGATGTCATAAACGCATTCTTGAAAGAAGTATGTAGGCTGCACGGCCTACCAAGCGAAATCATCTCGGATATGGACTCAACACTCACAGGAGAATTCTGGGAATCCCACCGCAAAATACTGAACATTAAGCGAAGAATGTCAACGGCATACTACTTTCAGACTGATGGATAGACCGAACGTACCAACCAAGTGCTAGTAGGATACCTGTGAAGCTTTGCCAACTATGATCAGGATTACTGGTATCAGCTACTACCGCTAGCTGAACATGCCTATAACAACTCCGCAACTAAGGCTCATGGGATGTCACTATTCTCTGCGAACTAGGGATTCCATCCACAAACAGAGTGGATGAAGGAGCATAAAGGGCAAAATTTAAAAGCAACACTCTATGCGAACTAGATTAAGACGATACATGAACAAGCGAGAGGGTTACTAGAAAAGATACGGGAAAGACTGTCAAAATATTATGATTGGAAAGCACGACAACAGCTGGACTTCAAGATCAGGGATAAAGTAATATTAAACGCAAAGAACACCTACAGGTGACAAAAATCAAAGAAGCTAAGTCCGAAGTTACACTGTCATTCCCCAGCCATAGAGAAGTGTGGACCAAAAGCATTCAAGCCCAACATATCCGATCGTGGGAACATTCACCCAATATTCCATGTCGTACTATTGGAACCCTATCACGAGCCAGTTCATGATAATGGCCAACAACCCCCTAGAGAACCAGAGGATATTGACGGCGATCTATAATGGGAGGTTGTGTTAGGCATATGGAAATCCGAGACATGTGCACAGACCCTCAATTTACCGGAGCCAACACCCCCCTCCGGCCCCCTTATTGGGCCCGCACGTCATTAGCGAGATTTCAAGAGTTGCGTCCGATGACTAAAATGTCACATCAATGAAGCCCACTTCATAACACCATATACATCGCCGCCGTCCGTCCGACCACATGCTGTTCGCAGGATATATGAGAGGGGAGCTTTGGCGACATCTGGGAAGTGGGATGGAGGAAATCCGTTGGAGGCGCATTGAGATAGTAGGCTTCAAGGTTAGGCTTCCTAAACTATGGGCCGAAAGTGATGGGATGTTTTCGGAGAAATACTCTAGGAGGATATCCCAGTACTGAAAGCTATTAGGGGTATACCGAATCTACCCATATCCTTCTGAGATCAGCTGTAGGTTGGTTGATCCTAGTAATAGGACACCTCTACGGAGGCCGGTGGACCAAGGGGAAGCATGCTCAGAATGGAAGACCTAGATAAGTCGGAGACCCTTAAGACGCTGACACGTCGGGCTCGAACTTGCGATTGGCACTAGGTCGCCCTGCATGAACTTGATCACTTCATGACCGAAGAGACTACTGGAATGATAGTCAACCAGACTAGAGTAAAAATATAGTCTATGCGGACATCTAAGTTGAAGACCGCTATTTGGCATAACAAATAGCGCAGTCATCTCAACGGAGGAATACTACTCCGGGTCTGTGAAAGGGTGTCATAAGTTTCAGGGTCAAACGGTGTTCGCACTTATAAGATTCTGGACGTTTGCGTATTAAAACCAGTGTGGTACTTCGGAGGCATAGTAGTTAGAAGTAGTCCGCGAACACTCAGGCGCAGGATATAAATATCGAAGTGCCTCCCGAGCTTTACAGACATCATCAAGCAACAGAGAAGAGTTCTTATCAATATAATATTGTTCTACACCTTAAATCTTTACCTTACTTTACTTTATCGAGACGAGCCTTCCTCGACAGATTCTCCAATCAAAGATTTCGGGCCCACGTCCCTCAGTTATATACTTGAGTTTGGCGTCCGCCTAACAGGTTGAAAAACTAGTAAGGAACAAAATTCGTTCTTACAGAAAATGGGTACGTGGCCACTATCAAGAGAAGCAAGAACTGTGGTACTTTGTCAAATTGCAAGGGTGTTCAGAAGACGAGAACACATGAGAGCCAGCTACTCGTATGGAAAATGTGGAGGAAGTTGTGGAAAGTTTTCATAATGAAAATCCAGACATGCTAGGAAGGGCAGAAGTAAGATAGTGAGGAAAAGGTTTTCCTAGTGTGGCCAAGTAAACAGGGGAGGTTTTTCACCCTGACCAAACTGAGTCTTAAAAAGTATGTAGAAGAATTATAATAAGTTATAAAGGCATTTGAGGCAAAGCCTGATAGGAGGGAGCTTATGTTAGGCATATGGAAATCAGAGACAGAAAGTGCACAAACCTCACAGTAGGGTGACTGCGCACAAACTCTCGATTTTCCAGAGTGCTAACATCCTCCTCTAGCCCCTTTACGGGGCCCGCACGTCATTAGCAAGATTTCGCAAGTTGCATCCCAAAACTAAAAAGTCACAACAGTGAAGCACACCTCATAACACCATATACATCACCGCTGTCCGTCTGACCGCAGGCTGTTCACAGGTAACATTGGAGGAGACCTTGGTCGACATCTGAGAAGTGGAACGGAAAAAACCCATAGGAGACGCACTGAGATAGTAGGCTATAAAGTTAGGCTTCCTAAACTATAGGCCGCAGGTAATGAGACGTTTTCAGCAAAATACTCCAAGAGGATGTCCCAGTGGCAGAGGCTATTAGGGGCATACCGAATCCACCCATACCTTTCTGAGATCAGCCGTACATTGGTTGATCCTAGTAATAGGATCCCTCCATGGAGGCTGGTGGACCAAGGAGAAGCATGCTGAGAAAGGAAGACCTAGATAAGTCGGCGACCCTTAAGACGGTAACACATTGGGCTCAGACTTGCAATAGGTACTAGGTGGCCCAGCATGTACTTGATCACTTCATGACTGAAGAGACTACTAGAACAATAGTCAACAAGACTGGAGTAATATAATAGTCATTGCGGACAACTAAGTTAGAGGCTGCTGTTTGGTAAAACAAATAGAGCAGTCATCTCAATGGAGGAATACTATTCTGTAACCGTGAAAGTGTGTGATAAGTTTCAGGGTCAAACGGTTCTCGCACTTATAAGATTCTGGACATTTGCATATTAAAAACCAAAATGGTACCTCGGATGCATAGTAGTTAGATATAGTTCGCGAATACTCAGATGAAGTATATAAATATCAAAGTACCTCCTGAGCTTTGCAGACATAATTAAGCAATGTAGAAGAGATCTTATCAATATAAAATTGTTCTACACTTTCAAATCTTTATTTTACCTATTTTATCGAGACGAGCCTTCCTCGACAGATTCTCCAATTGAAGATTTTGGCCTACGTTTCTCAGTTATATACTTGAGTTTGGCATCCGCCTAACAGTTTAGTCATGAAGTGATCAGGTTCATACTGGGCCACCTAGTGCCAATTGTAAGTTTGAGCCCAATATGTCAATGTCTTAAAATAGCCTCTGCTCTGGGGACATCCTCTTGGAGTATTTCGCTGAAAACATCCCATCACTTTCAGCCCCTTGTGTAGCAAGCTAACCCTTGAAGCCTACTATCTCAATGTGCCTCAGATGGACTTTTTCCGTTCCACTTCCCAGATGTCACTAAAGGTCCTCTTCCATATATCCTGCAAGCAGCGTGTGGTCAGATGGACAGCGGGAATGTATATGCTGTTATGAAGTAGGCTTCATTGATGTAACTTTATAGTTACTGGAAACAACTCTCGAAATCTAGCTAATGATGTACGGGCCTCAGAAGGGGGCCGGAGGAGGGCATTGGCTCCTTGGGAAATCGAGAGTCTGTGTGCAGTTACCCTACAGTGGGTTTGTGCACTTGTTTCAGTTTTCGATATGCCTAACATGAGCTTTCTTCTGCTAGGCTTCGCCACGAATGCCTTTATAACTTTTATGAATCTTGCTCAATACATTTTTCAGACTAAGTATAGTCTGGGTAAACAACCTTCTGCATTTACTTGGCTATGGTAGGAAACCTTTTCCTCACTATCTTACTTTTGCGCTTCCTTGGATGTCCGGATTTTGATTACAAAAGTTTTACACAACTTCCTTTGCATATTCCACACTGGTGGTTGGCTCCCATGCCTTCTCATCATCTGAACACTCTTACTATGTGACGAAGTACTGTAGTTCTCACATCTCTTGATAGCGGCTGCGTACCGGTTTCCTGTGAGAGTGAATCTCGCTTCTTACTATTTTTCAACCTCCTGTTGTAGATCGCTATCAATGTCCTCTAGTTCTCTAAGAGATTGTTGATGATTGCCATGAACTGATTTGTGATAGGGTTCTAATAGTGCAATATGGAATACAGGGTGAATGTTCCACCGATCAGATATGTTGAGCTTGAGTGCTTGTCATCTGAGTTTTTCAAATATTTGAAAAAAAGTGTATAGCTTTAGGCTTAGCTTCTTTGATTTCCGTTGGTTGCAAATGTTTTTTGCATTTAACAGTACTTTGTCCTTGAGCTTGAAGTTCAGCAGTTATCTAGCTTTCCGGTCCTAGTATTTTGACATTTCTTTTCTTGTCTTTTCCAGTAACCAACATGCTTGTTCATGTATCATCTTAATCCAGTTCATGTAGAGTGTTGCTACAGGATTTTGAGCTTCTCACTTTTTTATCCACTCTGTGTATAGAATCCATAGTTCGCATAGAATGGTAACATCTCATAAGCATTCGTCGTAGAATTATTGTAGGCATGTTCCGCTAGTGGTAACAGCTGATACCAGTCATCCTGGTCATAGTTGATAAAACTTCGCAGGTATCCTTGCAGCACTTAGTTAGCATATTCCATTTGTCCATGAGTTTGAGGATAGTATGCCGTTGACATTCTTCACTTAATTTCTAGTGCCATGCAAAGAGATTTCCAAAATTCCCCTGCAAACTTTGAGTAAATATCCCAGAGATTTCAGCTAGTAGGCTATAAAGTCTCCATACTTCTATCAGGAATACGTTTGCGATATCTGTTAGCGTAGCTGATATTTGCAGTCCGAGGAAATGTGCTACCTTTGTGAATTGATCGACTACTAGTATTATCTGAGTGCAACCTTGTGACTCTGGTAGTTGTGTGATAAAGTCTATAGAAATGGGCGCCCATGCTGCCTAGAGTATTTACAGTGGTTGCAATAATCCGTACTTAGTGTGTCTAGGCAATTTGTTATGTTGGCATTCATCACAGGATTGTACGTAGGTATTGACCCATTCCGCAAGTCTCTTCTAGTAGAAGTCCCATATAATGATCTCCAAGGTTTTTTCTTGTCTAAAATTTCCTGCAATCTTTGTCTCATGATATCCTTCTGCGATCTTAGTATATAGTACCTGACTATTTGGGACAAATAGTTTTCACTTATAATATAGTAGATTGTCAGTTAAGGTCCAATCCTTGGAGATATCCTTTTCTTTATCTCGTAAACTAATGAGTTCTGCCCTCTGTTGCCTTCAAGCTGCATCTATCTCGATAGCTTCCTGTATCTTGTTTAAGAATTTAGAATTGAATTGCTTGCTACCTTTTTGTAGGATAATTGCATTTGACATTAGAACTTTCTCTGGTACATCTGAAATGTCGTACCAGTATTCGTTGTCTTTAGCTGATACCTGTAGGTAGTTGATGCTAGGTTCTAGTTCTTTAATGATCAAGTATCTTGTTCTTATATCGGTGCTTCTGAATACCACAGTTCCTTGTTCTGTATCTTCCAAGTAGTCTACTTCCATTATGTTTGAAGTATTGATTTTTTCTACCACTAGTTGGGCTATGCGATTACCCATTCTTATCTGGTAGTCAATATCTTAATGGTTTAAAAGTATGACTTTTGGTTCACCTGTGTAATTGGCATCAATTACTCTAGCTTCGGTAGAGATTCTACTTCGAACCACTAATCCGCTTCTTGTAGCAATTCTTCTGTAAGTTCTTTTGGGTAGCCCTCTAGCTATCCCTGCTCTTACTAATGCTTGTCCATATTTCGGGACAATGTCATCTTCTATAGCATATAGATCATCCCCTGCCACCATTCTTGAGCCTTTAGTTGACAAGTATGCCATTTTGCTTAATTTCTTAACCCTAATCACGGGTTTCTTTCCACCTCTTCGAGGTTCCAAATCCAAATTCTTGTCTCCATCCCTGTCTTCTCTTTCATCGCCTACCCTTGCTACTAGTGATACTAAGAAATTTTCTTGTTTCAAAATTTTCAGTTGGGAATACATAGCTCCCTTCTTAGGACGGTACTCAGGCTGTCTGCTTAATGTATCTAGCTTTCCGTCTTTTGTGCCTGGTCGGTATACAATATGAAAATTGTATTCCACTAACTTCTGAGCCCGTCGAATCTGACAGCCACTCCAGACTTTTGAGGTGAGGAAGTATTGTAGGTTATGATAGTCGGTAAAGACCGTAATCGGTTTTTCTAATCTGATCAAGTAGTATTTCCATTCATTGAATGCTTTGCGGATCGCTAGAAGTTCCTTATTATGACTCTCATAATTGCCCTCTGCTGAGTTCAACTTTCGTGAATGGAATGCTACTGAATGTAGTCTTTACTCCAAGTATTGAGACAGGACGCAACTGAGTACGAAATCACAAGTTTCAGTTTCTACTACTTTTTCACTTTCTGGAAAAACATGGTGGAGTATAGGGGCTGTATTGAATTAGTGCTTTAGTTCCTTAAAAGTTGCATTCTGCTTAGCTCCCCATTTGAAATTCTTTAGATTTCCGTGCATTATCTCGGTTATGAGTTTACAGATAGCTGTGAAGTTTTTAACAAATTGTTTGTAGAACTGGGCGAATCCAATAAAGACTTGCACCTCTTTAACCAGCTTAGGTGGTGTCTAAACCATGATTGATTGTACCTTACAAGTGCGCATAGATACCCCGTCGACCGCCACTATGTAGTCCTGGAATTCTACTTCTTTGATGTGGAAGGTCGACTGCTTTAGAGATACCGCTAATTGAAAGTCTCATAGACTTTGTAAAACTATTTTGACACCTTCAATGTGGTCCTTCTCATTCTTTGAATATATAAGAATATTGTCAAGTTAACATACAACTCCCACATCCAAATACCCTTTAAGTACTTAGTTCATCATATCTTGGAACATTGCTAGAGCATTGACCAATCTAAATGGTATCACCATATATTCGTAGTACCCATACCTGGTCCAGAACAGCATTTTCCAATCATCTCCTTCTTTAATCCTACTCAAGTGGTAGCCATCTTTAAGATCCAACTTGGTGAAGATTTTGGCACTGGCTACTCAGGCTCGAAGTTTGGAGATTAATGGATAGAAATATTTGTTGTGAATAGTAATCTTATTTAGATTTCGATAATCCACAACTAGACGTAGTCTTCCATTGGGTTTGGGTATGAACAATATAGATGCTGCTGCAGGAGATCGACTTCGCATAATCTTTTCCTGCTTGATTATCGTTTCCAAGTATTTTCTTAATGACTTAAGTTCGTTTTCAGATTGTTGATATAGTGGTTTCCAAGGGGGAGTTGATCGTGGAATCAATTTAATCTCATAATCAAAGATTTGTCTGGAGGCTAGTTTTTCTTCCGTCTGGGCTTCACACAAATATTTGTAATGCCAGTATTTATTCTGTAATAATTCAAGTTCTAGCGTATTTTCGATAGTTCCGATTCTTCCCATATGACAAGCGTGGGGGTCTTAATCGACTGATTCATCACATTCGAACATATCTGCTATTCCTACATTTTCTTCCTCAGAGTTTGCACAACATATTGCGGAAAAAGTCCAATTTGCCACATCTTCTATGGGAGATACTAGGTGTTGATGATGCGACCAAATATATGGAATTATCATTATATAATGACCTGTTTTAACCACTTCACATGACACTTCAGAGATGTGTTGGTTTTTTCCTATTTGTAATTTTGTAGGTAGGGTACAACACTTCCCTCCTGAGGCAGCTAATGATTTATCAAAGTCTAAGATATCAACTGCATTGTTACATTCTACTATAAGAATGTGAAGGTCTTTAACTAGGTCCTTATTGATATGAAATACATTGGATCCCGAGTCTAATAAGACTTTAACTTTGTATCGCTTATCATGTATATGGAGGTAAGCGATCCTCTCCAGACAGTTGTATCATTTCGGTTTCAGAGCTTCTAATTCCCCGTACTTACTATGGAATAGAATTTCTTGGTTCTGGCGTTTAGGCATCGTTGGTGTTTGGGTATAGGTAACAAGATGTTTGTAGCTATACCCACTGTTAGGCGGACGCCAAACTCAAGTATATAACCGAGGGATGTAGGCCAAATCTTTGTTCAGAGAATCTGTCAAGGAAGGCTCGTCTCAATAAAATAAAAGTAAGGTAAAGATTTATGAGGTAAACAATTTTATATTGATAAGATCACTTCTCCGTTGCTCGATGACGTCTGTAAAGCTCGGGAGGTACTTCGATATTTATATCCCGTACCTGAGTGTTCGCGGACTACTTCTAACTATTATGCCTCCGAAGTACTACCCTGTTTTTAATACGCAAACGTCCAGAATCTTATAAGTGTGAACACCGTTTGACCCTGAAACTTATCATACCCTTTTGCGGACTCGGAATAGTATTCCTCTGTTGAGAGGACTGTGCTATTTGTTATACCAAACAGCCGTCTCCAACTTAGATGTCCGCATAGACTTTTTATATGACTTTAGTCTTGTTGACTATCGTTCCAGTTGTCTCTTCGGTCATGAAGTGATCAGGTTCATGCCGGGCCACCAAGTGCTAAGCGCAAGTCCTAGCCCGATGTGTCAGGATCTTAAGGGTCTCCGACTTATCTAGGTCTTTCATTTTGAGCATGCCTCCCCTTGGTCCACCGGCCTCCGTAGAGGGGTCCTATTACTAGGACCAACCAACCTACAGCTGATGTTAGAATGGTATGGGTGGATTTGGTATACCCCTGATAGCTTTCACCACCGGGATATCCTCCTAGAGTATTTCGCCGAAAACCTCCCGTCACATTCAGCCCATAGTTTAGAAAGCCTAACTTTGAAGCCTACTATCGCAATGTGCCTCTCACAGATTTCCTCCGTTCCACTTCCCAGATGTCGCCAAATGTCCCCTCTCATATATCCCGCGAATAGCATGCGGTCGGACGGACGGCAGCGACGTATATGGTGTTATAAAGTTGCCTTCATTGATGTGACATTTTAGTTATGGGACACAACTCTCAAAATCTCGCTAATGACGTGCGGGCCCCATAAGGGGGCCGGAGGGCGGTGTTGGCTCCGGTAAATTGAGGGTCTGTGCGCAGTCACCCTGCCATGGGTCAGTGCACATCTCTCAGATTTCCATATGCCTAACACCCCCGTAGTTTCAACCATTAAGGTCTCTTCAGATACACTAGTAACTCTTTAGCTCTAACAATCTGGGTCTACATACTGAGTGGCATTTCACTGATACGCAACTGTGCATGACCAGTTTTCAGAATGGATGTCCTCTCTTGACATGCTAAACCTAGACTCATAGCAGATTTTTGAGCGGTTACTAGCCATTTTACCTCACGGGTATGGGGTTCCAGCTTTCCCGGATCTTTTCCCTTCGCGTTTCGGTTATCCGTCCAACTATCTCAGAGGGGCCTTGCGCACCATACTGATACATCCCTGTCCCACACTCAGGCCAGAAGGCAAGATAGTACATATATATAATACAACTTAGACTCATGTAGTTGGTGGAACAGCCTGCCTCAATTGTCCTCCTGTCGTGTATTATTATCAGATAGATCTTACTTCGCTACGTTCCTACTTTTTCTGTATAGTAACTTGCTTGCACATAGGTAGTAGGTGGTAACCATGTAATTCGAGGAACTTCATATTATTGGCTCCCGGGCCATGTGAGTATATTAACTATCCTCTCTTTCGATCAAGACTTTCTATATATTGACTCTTGCATTTGGGCTCTCAAGTCCTCCATGGGGTCCCTTCACTTGGAGCCAACTTGTATTGATCCTGAAAGGTAAGACCTGCTTTGTGCCATTTTGATTATTTTGAGTTTCGACTCCAGTAGTTGCACATGGACTACCCGATCCTCATCGTGGTTGGTATCCAATACACCCCAGCTAGAGGAGGTTTCCATTTTGATTCCAGTTCTATATAGATACTGACTACCCAGATGCCATCGCCATTAGTGCCTATGAACTGACCTATATCAGTTCCTCATCATGTACCAGTTCCCAGATTTTATTTGTTCAGGCTGGTTGCTCGACGGTACCGACTCTGTACGTAAATTTAGACTTTATAATTGGTCATCTCATATGATAAATTCCTATTTTTATTGGTCTTGACCTGACTATTGCTACCAATATATGGACATCTCCCCAACATATCTGATATGCATGGTTTTTCTTCCCACAACATCTGCAATTTCTGTCTCACCTCCCAGTGTTTATCACACTCTGTACGATAGCGGTATTGGCCTAGTTGAAGTTTGTATAGGATTTTCTTGCTACACCTTCCAACTTCTTTCTCAGCTTCTCCAGTTCATTGTCTCTTTTCTGCTTCTATGGCGGGGCTCCACCTCCATTGATATGAGGTTTACTATCTCTTTGTCGCTTTGGATTTGAGTCTAGTCAGTCTTCCCTTCTGACCTCGTGGACTATCTTTGGCTTGGGTGGTTGGTCTCGTGCCAACCTTTTCCTAGTGAGATGTGCCTCTTCTGGTCGGCCATATAGTCTGAGCACTTTTTCCCTATTCTTTATCTATTGTGTATTGCAAGGCTGACAACCTACAGGCAATTTCTTTTAGAAGTTTGGATTTGACTTCCTCCCTCTAGGATTCTGCAGTTATGCACGCCCTAATGTTTAGATTGTACATGATTGTGAGGTGATGCATAATACTAACCTTATACTTGAGTGGCTTTATTTCTCGAAGCCCTTGTCTTTTTGGCTTCCACCTGGACAAATTGTTTGATCATATCATGTTCAGAAAAAGTCCCACTAGCCAATTCTGGCTGCTGGATTTCCCGCTTGAAGTTTGTCTATAGCCTTCCCATACTTAATAGTGTAGGGAAGCACTATGTCTCCTTGTGTATGGTTGAGCGCATATATAACTCGTTCATGGGCATTATCTCAGATCTGTGGGTTTCTTTCGAAATAGTCCATGAATTGTATAATCCAGACATATATGTCTTTCGTAGATTTGGCCTCAAAGAATGGGGTGGCTTTGATGGCCACTTCAGATTAAGCGCCATCGTATTGGCAAGTATTTCTACCATACCATACTGTTCTGGTATTTGTCCTTGCCTGCCATAGCTTGGACTTCCCCTGCTTCTACCACTCTCATGATCATCATCATCATCATCATCATCATCATCCCTAAGATCTCCTGGATCACCTCCCTGGGTACCAGAGGGAGATGCAGTAGCTGCTTCCTTCCCTTTCTCCTTTTCACTTTGTTTAGGTTGAGCATAGTATTCTTCATCATTCTCCTCCTTAACTGCAAGTAAGGGTGCTGGTCAGGAAGCTTCTTGACTTCATACGGTGACCAGTATTTTATTTACTGATACTGTTAATGCATTTATAGCATTATATGTCTCCTCGTTTTACTACCATTTTTGGTTTTGGAGATTTTGAATCTCCATCTGACAGGTAGTGTGGTCCAAATGCTATTGTCCAATGGTACAGTTGACATCCTTTTCACAATTGATTTTTTGAGAACGAAATTATAAGAATTCTATTTTGTTAGGTGGATGCCAAACTCTTGTATAACTGAAAGACATAGGTCAAAATCCTTTGTTTGGAGAATCTGTATAGGAAGGCTTGTCTCGATAAAATAGGTAAAGTAAAGATTTGTAGCGTAAACAGCACTATATTGACAAGATCTCTTCTCTATTACTTGATCATATCTGTAATGCTCGGGAGGCACTTCAATATTTATATCTCGTGTCTAAGTGTTTGTGGACTACTTCTAACTACTATTCCTCCAAAGTACTACTCTGGTTTTAATACGCAAACATCCAGAATCTTAAAAGTACGAACACTATTTGACCTGGGAACCTATCACACCCTGACGCAGTTACAGAATAGTATTCCTCCATTGCGATGACTGCGCTATTTGTTATACCAAATAGTGGCCTTCAACTTTGTTGTCTGCATAGACTATTATATTGTTGAAATTTTCTATTATTCGTTTCATAAGTATATTTCTTCTAAAATAACTTGTATTTCCCTCCTTAAGTTATATTTCTGGTTTACCTATAGATCACAAACATTACTACAGCAGGAGTATATACATGGGGTTTTTCGTTTATATTTCATGATAACAATGGATTAATTGGATATATATTTTCTTATTGCATGTGTGGAATGTCTCGGTTATTCACACTTATGTACTGCGACCTTTTTAGAAGGTGCATTGTATGTTAGTTTTCCACTTAAAATCTCTCACACTATTACAAGTTATATATATTTTATTTGGAATTTCCTTGGTAGTTTTTTGGGGTCAAACTTGTTCGCACTTATGTTTTTACAAGATTTTCCAGTTTATTTCTTTTCTTCGCTTAAGTATGCGCACCTGTATATATAGCTGGTTACCGCTCCGAGTGTTAGACAGAATTAAGGATAAGAACTACTACCAATCTGCCTTCCTACTACCATCTTCCTCGCCTAAGTGTGCCTACAGTATACCTTTAATACTGTATCGTATTCTCGTACTCAAGCTATTAAGATTGTGCTGCTACATACAAATTCAATATATATTACTTTAGTCTTGCTGACTATCATTCCAGTGGTCTTTTAGGTCATGAAGTGATCAAGTTCATGCTGGGTCACCTAGTGCCAATTCCAAGTCTGAGCCCAATGTGTCAACATCTTAAGAGTCTCTAACTTATATAGGAACGCCTTTCTGAGTGTGCTTTCCCTTGGTCTGCTGGCCTCCGTAGAGGGGTCCTATTACTAGGACCAACCAGTATACGGCTGATTTCAGAAGAGTATGGGTGGATTTGGTATGTCTTCAATAGCCTCTACTACAGGGACATCCTCTAGGAGTATTTCGGCAAAAATGTCATGCCACTTTCAGCTTATAGCTTAGGAAGCCTAACTTTGAACCCTATTATCTCAATGCAGCTCTCATGGGTTTCTTCAGTTCTACTTCCTAGATATTGCCAATGGTCTACTCTCATATACTGTCCGACTAGCATGCGGTTGGACAGACGGCCGTAATATAAATGGTGTTATCACGTGGACTCTATTGATGTGACACTTTAGTTACCGGATACAACTCATGAAATCTCACTAATGACCTGTAGGCCCCGTAAGGGGGCTAGAGGGCAGTGTTAGCTCTTCGGTAAATCGATGGTCTGTGCGCAGTTACCCTACTTTGGGTCTGTGCACTTGTCCCAAATTTCCATGTACCTAACATGTTCTTAGGCTGGTAACTATTTGCTTTAGCATCTGATCTTGGGCTAATACCTCTTGGGTTTGTTGCCTCCTGGCTTTGTTGCCCTAGAGTTCCATGTAACCTCATGGCTACCTCTTGATGTTTCTGTTGACGCTTGTCTTGTACATCTGTTTTCTTCGCCACTTCCTGTAGCATTTCCTGCCAGATATCCTTGACCTCCTGCCCTACACCTTCCAGCTGCATCAACAAGATTGCAATGTCATTGTCATGGACATCCTGTCTGTCTGCGATTTGCTGTTAAACCTACAGCAGTTTCAAGGTATTGTCTTGGGTGGCTTCCAGTAAATGTTTGAAGGCGATGTTGGCTTAAATGAGTAAAGTATCTATATCTTGCTTTATTCGACTCAAGGTAATCCCCAGATAGCTAGCTAACTTGCCTAGATTCACAGCATGATCTGCTAACTTTGGTGTAAAGGACTGCGATATATAATGCATGCTGGCGACACAGGATGATCAGTGAGAGGAAGGTGGTACTATTCCCTTCCGGCAATGAGGCTCTTAATATGTTAATAGTGATAGACTCTATATGACTGAATCAGCAGTCCCCATCGTATCCGGTCGAGTATCCATAGGTTCTCCAACGATTATATGTTTTCTTTCCATCTTGAGGTATCTCTGCCAGTGGTACCTGTTCCAGATAAGCTAACAGTTCTAATAGCCCTGGATAAGTGATTACTGGTACTTCGTACCAGAGTTCTCAGTATCCCTTAAACGGCTTAAGAAAGCGTATATATTGTATACAATGTCTGAGATGTTCTAGAGGTGTCAGTAAAAAAGGGTTCGTGTTAGGCGAACACCAAACTCAAGTAGATAACTGAGGGAGGTAGGCCAAAATCTTCATTTAGAGAATCTGTCGAGGAAGGCTCGTCTCGATAAAATAGGTAAGGTAAAGATTTAAAGTATAAAACAATATTATATTGATAAGATCTCTTCTCCGTTGCTTGCTGATGTCCGTAAAGCTCGAAAGGCACTTCGATATTTATATCCCGCGTCTGAGCGTTCGCGGACTACTTCTGACTACTATGCCTTCAAAGTACCATTCTGGTTTTAATATGCAAACATCCAGAATCTTATAAGGGTGAAAACCGTTGGACCCAGAAACCTATCATACCCTTTCGCGGATTTGGAATAGTATTCCTCCGTTGAGATGACTGCGATATTTGTTATACCAAACAGCGGCCTCTAACTTAGATATCCGCATAGACTATTATGTTACTCTAGTCTAGTTGACTATCATTCCAGTAGTCTCATCAGTCATGAAGTGATCAGGTTCATGCCGGTTTACCTAGTGCTAATCGCAAGTCCGGGCCCAATTTGTCAATGTCTTAAGGGCCTCCGACTTATCTAGGTCTTCCTTTCTGAGCATGCTTCATCTTGGTCTGCCAGCCTCCGCAGAGGGGTCCTATTACTAGGAGCAACCAACCTCCAGCTCATCTCGGAAGGGTATGGGTGGATTCGGTATACCCCTAATAACTTCCACTATTGGAATATTCTCTTAAAGTATTTCGCCAAAACGTCCCGTCACCTTTAGACCATAGTTCAAAAAGCCTAACTTTGATGCCTACTGTCTCAATGCGCCTGCGACGGAATTCCTCCGTTCCACTTCCCAGATGTCGCCCAAGGTCCCCTTTTATATAACCCGCTAACAGCATGCGGTCGGACTGACGGCGGTGACATATAGGGTATTATGAAGTAGGCTTCATTGATGTGACATTTTATTCATGGGACGCAACTCTCGAAATCTCGCTAACGACATCTGGGCCCTATAAGGGGGCCGGAGGTGGGTGTTGGCACTCCAGTAATTGAGGGTCTGCGTGCAGTTACCCTACCGTGGGTCTGCGCACATGTCTCGGATTTCCATACTCCTAACAGTTCGGGCGATTCGATTTTGGGTTTAGGATCTGAATTTTCTTTTTTCGAGGTTTAAATTATACTTGTAGTACATATATGAGTTTCTAGGCCCAAGCCAAGGAGGTGGATGGTCCTTGGCTAATATTCCCTAGTTATTTATCTTTAGAGTACTGGGTACTGTAATGGACGAGGTCTTCCGACTTGGTAGAACACGACTCATAGGTTGAACCTGTTGGGCAGATGGAAATTCAAGACAAGAAATATGCACAGACCTATGGTAGGGTAACTGTGCACAGACCTCCGATTTTTCAGAGTCTCAACACCCCCCACTGGCCTCCTTATAAGGCCCGCACGTTATTAGCGAGATTTCAAGAGTTATGTCTCATAACTAAAATATCACATCAGTGAAGCCCACTTGATAACACTATATACATCACCGCCATCTGTCTGACCATATCCTGTTGGCAGGGTATATGAGAGGAGACCTATGGCGACATCAGTGAAGTAAAATGGAAGAAATCCGTAAGGAGCGCTTTGAGACAGCAGGCTTCAAAGTTAGACTTCCTAAACTATGGGCTAAAAACAATGGGACGTTTTCGGCAAAATACTCCAAGAGGATGTCCCAGTAGCAGAGGCTATTAAGGACATACCGAATCTACCCATACACTTCTGAGATCAGCTGTAGGTTGGTTGGTCCTAGTAATAGGACCCCTCTGTAGAGGCTGGCGGACCAAGGGGAAGTACACTCACAAATGAAGAGCTAGATAAGTCAAAGACCCTTAAGACGTTGATACTTTGGGCTTGGACTTGCGATTGGCACTAGATGGCCTGGCATAAACTTGATCAGTTCATGACCAAAGAGACCGCTGGAACAATAGTCAACAAGACTAAAGTAATCTAATAGTCTATGTAGACAACTAAGTTAGAGGTCGCCGTTTGGTATACCAAATAGCGCAGTTATCTCAATGGAGGAATACTATTCCGTAACTATGAAAGGGTGTAATAAGTTTTAGGGTCAAATGGTATTCACACTTATAAGATTCTAGACGTTTGCATATTAAAATCAGAGTGCTACTTCTGAGGCATAGTAGCTAGAAGCAGTCTGCGAACACTCAGCTCTAGAATATAAATATTGAAGTGCCTCCCAAGCTTTACAGATATCATCAAGTAACGGAGAAGACATATTATTAATATAATATTGTTCTATACTTTAAATCTTTATCTTACCTATTTTCTCGAGATGAGCCTTCCTGGACAGATTCTCTCCAATTGAAGATTTGGCCTACGTCCCTCAGTTATATACTTGAATTTGGCATCCACCTAACAGTATTTTGATAGTTCTTCAGTTACCAAGACTCTCTATATAAAGTACAAGTTCACTTCATACTCCACCCTCAGCTCTTACTTCAATTATATTTTCGAAGCACCTCACTGTCCCATCCATATTGATACATTTGAAGAAATATTCAACACTGATCTGTTCGAAGTCGAAGAAGAATATATATAAAAACTCTTCTGGTTCACAATACCTTTCGGGATCTAAACGAGGGATCAATTCAATCGTATATATTGCACCTGGCATGGTCCAAACTTGTAGTGGAGTTCTACCAAGTCAGAAGACCTTGTCAATTGAAGTACCCAGTACTCTATGGACAAGAAACCAGGCACAGTCATCAAAGGGCTAACTATCCCTTCAGCTTGGGTCTGAAGCCTATACATGTACTACAAGTACATCTTAAACCACTAAAAAAGGAAATTCATATCCGGAATCCAGAATCACATCACCCAAATCCCTTTTTACCTACACCTCTTAAGTATCTCAGACATTGCATACCTTACATCCAGTTCCTTAAACCCTTTAAAAGATATCGAGAACTCTGGTACGCAGTACCAGTAATCACTCATCTAAGACTATTAGAGCAATTAGCCTATTAAGATAGTATCACAATGGGTGAGATACCTTAAGACCTGAGAAAGAAAATAATAGTGGGAGAACATATGGACACCTACCTGGATACAATGGGAATAGATAATTTGGCTATATATAGCTCCTTCCCATCGACAGCTTAAGAGCGAACATTCTGGAGAGGAGCTATATCCAATCTCTCTCACCGATCCTCTAGTATCGTAAGCACCCCTTGGATATCGAGAGCCTCTATACCCAAGCCAGAAGGAGCCCATACAGCAAAGCTAGCCAGGCTAGCCATCTGTCTAGGGATCACATTGGGTCGAATAAGGCAAGACATAGACATCTTGCTCGACCAAGCCAATATTACCTTCAGATATTTGAAAGGAGTCTTGCAAGACAATACATTAAAACTACTCCAGGTTCAACCGCAAATTGCCAACGGACAAGATATCCATGATGATAATATTGTGATCTGGTTGATACAGCTGGCAGGCATGGAGCAGGCGGTCAAGGGCATACAAGAGGAAATGCTACGTGAAGTAGCAAAGAAGATAGATGCCTAAGATAGGCATCAGCAGGAACATGAAGATGTCACCATGAGGCTGCATGGAACAATCAGGCAATAAAGTCAAGAGGCATTAGCCTGAGATCAGATGCTGAAACCAATGGTTACCAGCCTAAGAACTGAATTCTTAGAATTCTATGCTCAAAGTATCACTTGTGAAAGAGAGGTCAACCGTACCCTAGCCCCAGGATGTCTAGATAGTACTACTCAGCAGGCGGAGATTCACAGATCTCTAGACCAGCAACGACGGTGAAATGAGGAGACAAATGATAACCTAAGTGTAACCACCTCATGGAAGATGCGGTAATCATAGGGTTAACGGACCTTGTTCTGTACCAAGGTGGTAACTAGCAAATAAAGGTCTGGAGGCTTTAGCAAAGGTTCTTGAATAGACTTCTTACTATATCGCAACTACTGAAGTCTCCGAGATGTTTGGTAGGTCTCAAACTAAAGATTCTTGAAGCGAACTGAAGAGAGTAACTGTTCAACCAAGTATATTGAAAACTCTGTTTGCCGAAGTCTGCCTCTTCTAACGTGAAGAATACCAGTTCTTAAATACACTTCTTAGGCTACCAAGAGCCTTGTTCTCATAATATATAAGACTCCAAAATGGTAGCCTTGAAACAAAACATATAGAGTATCAAACTGATACTCGAAACCAAACATAAAACATATAGAGTATCAAACCGATACTCAAAACCAAACATAAAACATATAGAGTATCAAACCAGTACTCGAAACCAAACATAAAACATATAAAGTATCAAATCAATATTCTCAGGCTAGAGACACACCTTGTTTCTTGAAACAAATTCAAAACACAATCAGTATCAACTAATACCTGAAAATCCTCAACCAGTAACCTCTACCGGTTACACTAAGGGTGCTAACGGCAGTGGTATATAAGATACTGGATGCTGTACTAAGTTCGGAAGCTGCGGGACCAGCACTCTTACCTGCGATCGAAGAGGCAAAGGATGAGGAGTATTACGGTCCACCTATACGAATGGAAAAGGGGAGAGGCAAAGAAGTCGCTGATGCATCCCATACAGGTACCCTGGGAGGTGACCCAGGAGATCCTAGTGACGATGATGATGATGATGATGAGAGAGGAAGAAGGAGAAGAAGCCCAAGCTATGGCAGGTGAGGACAAATACTAGAAAAGTCTGGTATGGCAGAGATACTTGCAAATGTGATGGCGCTTAATACGAAGCAGCTATCATAGCCATCCCTATTCTTTGAGGACAAATTCACACAAAACAGATATGTCTGGATTACACAATGCACTAACTATTTCGAAAGTAACCTGCAGATCTGAGATAATGCTTGGGAACAAGTTATATATGTACTCAACCATACAAAGAGAGATGAAGTGCTTCCTCGCACTATTGAGTCTAGGAAGACTATGGATGGACTTCAAGGAGAAACACAGCAGTCAGAGTTGGTGACGTGGACTCAATTTGAATACAATATGATTAAACAATTTGCCCCGGTAGAAGCCGCAAGACTAGTCCTTCGAGCTATAAAGCTGGTCGAGTACGAAGGCAGTATTGAACATTACCTCATGGTCATGCACAGCCTAAATATCAGGGCATGTATGACTGGAGAATTAAGGAGGAAGGAAGTCAAAAACAAACTTCTTAAACAAATTGTTTGCGGGTTGTTGGCCCTATAATATACAATGGATCAAGAATGGAAAGAAGCATTCAGGCTATGCGGTGGATCAGAGGAGGCACTTCTGGCTGGAGAAAAGCTTACAAGAGACAAATCGACCATGCCAAAGATAGTTCAAGAAGTCAGAAGAGAAGACCGACGGGACTTTATGCTAAAGTAACAAAGGGATAATAAATCTTAGGTCAAGGGAGGTGGAGCCCCACCATGAAAACAGAAAAGAAACAAGGAGCTGAAAAAGCCTAGGAAGAGGTTAGGAGGTGCAGCGAAAACTACCCATACAAACTTTGACTAGGCCCATGCTGGTATTGCATAGCGTGTGATAGATACTTGGAGGTGAGACGGAGATTGTACATTTTGTGGAAAGAAAAACTACACCTACCAAATGTGTTGGAGAGATGCCTATATATCAGCAACAATGGTAAGCTTAAGGCCAATAAAAATAGGAATTGGACGCGCACGATCGGCTATTGTAAAGCCTAAATTAGCATGCTGAGTCACTACAGTCCAGCACCCAGCCTGAGTGAATTGGATCCAGGATCTGGCGGACGACAAAGAGCGAACCTAGGTCAGTTCATTGGCACCAATGGCGACAGTATTTGGATATTCAGTCTCCAGATAGAGCTGGAATCAAAATGGGAAGCCCCTTTAGCTGGGGTGTATTGGATGCCAACTACGATGGAGATTGGGTATTCCGTGTGCAATTACAAGAGTCGAAACTCAAAATGATGAAAGTGGCATGAAGCAAGTCTCTCCTTTCAAGATCAAAGCAAGTAGTCTCTAAGTGAAGGGACCCCACTAGTGACTTATGAGCTCAAATAGAAGAATCAATATGTGGAGAATCTTGATCAAAAGAGAAAATAGTTAAGTCACCCACATGGTCCGGGAGCCAGCAGTACAAAGTTCCTCGAGTCACCTGATGGCCCCCTACTACCCTTGTACAAGCAAGTTACTATACCGAGGGTGTTGGGACATATCAATGCAAGATCTACCTGATAACAATACATGACAGGTGGACAATAGAGGTAAGCTGTTCCACCTACTACATGAGTCTGAATCGTATTATACATATGTACTATCTTGCCTTCCGAGCAGAGTGTAGAGTAGGGATGTACTCCTTTGGCACGCACGACTCCTCTGAGGTAGCCCGATGGATAACCGAAGCCCTCAGGGAAAGGATCCGTAAAAGCAGGAACCCTGCATCAGGGGAGTAAAATAGCTAATAACTTCTCAAAAATCTTCTATGAGCCTAAGTTTTGTTAGGCATATAGAAAATCTGAGACAAGTACACAGACCCATGGTAGGGTAACTGCGCACAGACCCTCGATTCTCCAGAGTTCCAACACCCCCTTCCGGCCCCCTTATGGGGCCCGTATGTCATTAGCAAGATTTCGAGAGTTGCATCCCACAACTGAAATGTCACATCAATGAAGCCCACTTTATAATACCATATACGTCACCGCCGTCCGTCCAACCGCATGGTATTCATAGGATATAGGGGAGGGGACCTTTGGTGAGATCTGGGAAGTGGAACGGAAGAAATCCGTCACTGGCACATTGAGATAGTAGGCTACAAGGTTAGGCTTCCTAAACTATGGGCCAAAAGTGATGGAACATTTTTGGTGAATAACTCTAAGAGGACGTCCCAGTGGCAGAAGCTATTAGGGGCATACCAAATCCACCCATACCCTTCTAACATCAGCTGTCAGTTGGTTGGTTCTAGTGATAGAACCCCTCTATGAAGGCTGGCAGACTAAGGAGAAGCACGCTCAGAAAGGAAGACCTAGACAAGTCAGAGACTGTTAAGACATTGACACGTTGGGCTTGGACTTGCGATTGGTACTAGGTAGCCCGGCATGAACTTGATCACTTCATGACTGAAGAGACTACTGGAACGATAGTCAACTACACTAGAGTAATATAATAGTCTATGCGGACAACTAAGTTGGAGGCCACTGTTTGGTATAACAAATAGCACAGTCATCTTAACAGAGGAATACTATCCGGTAACCGCCAAAAGGTGTAATAAGTTTCAGGGTCAAATGGTGTTCACACTTATAAGATTGTAGACGTTTGTGTACTAAAACCAGTATGGTACTTCGGGGGGAATAGTAGTTACAAGTAGTCCACGAATCCTCAGATGCGGGATATAAACATCGAAGTGCCTCCTGAGCTTTACTGACATCATGAAGCAACCGAGAAGAGATCTTATCAATATAAAATTGTTTTATGCTTTAAATCTTTACCTTACCTATTTTATCGAGAAGAGCCTTCCTCAACAGATTCTCCAAACGAAGATTTAAGCCTAGGTCCCTTAGTGATATACTTGAGTTTAACGTCCGCCTAACAGTATATTAATAGTTCTCCTATTACCAAGACTCACTATATGAACTACGAGTTCACTTCAAACTCCACCCTCAGCTCAGACTTCGATTATATTTCTGAAGCTCCTCTTTGTCCCATTTACATTCATACATTCGAAGAAATCTTTTACACTGAGCTATTCGAAATCGAAGAAAGGTTTATACAAGAATCCTCATAGTTCACGATACCTTTCAGGATCCCAACAAGGGATTAATTCAATCACATATATCGCACCTGGAATGGTTTGAACTTTGCGTGAAGTTTTACCAAGTCAGAAGACTTTGTCGAGTGGAGTACCCAGTACTCTAAAAGCGATGAAAACCACGGCACTGTCATCCGTGGGTCAGACATCCCCTCTGCTTGGGCCTAAAACCTATATATGTACTACAAGTACATTTTGAACTGTGAAAAAGGGAAATTGAAGTCCTGAGTGCTGAGTCAGAACAACAGAACCCTTTCATATCTACACCTTTAGAGTACCTCAGATGTTGGATACCTTACCTATGATTCCTTAGACCTTTTAAAGGATATTGCAAGCTCTGGTACGAAGTACTAGTAATCACTCATCCAGGACTATTAGAGCAATTAGCCTATCAGGAAAGTTTCACAGCCGCTGAGATACCTCAAGACCCAGGAAAGAGAATAACGGCAAGAGAACGTATGGACACCCAACCCGATACAAGGGAAAAAACCGATGATTTGGCCATATGGAGTCTCTACCCATCAGCACCTCATGAGCCCATGTTCCGGAGAGCTGATTTACCCTCTCACCGATCCTCAAGTGTCACAAGCACTCGTCAGATATCAAGGGCCTCCTCCATACCAAAACCAAGTGGTGACCACGCTGCCAATTTAGCCAGGCTAGCCACTTATCTGGAGATAACAGTAGGGCGAAAAAGACAAGATGTAGACACCTCACTCGACCAAGTGAATATCGCCTTCAAATATTTGAAGGAATCTACCCAAGACAATACCTTAAAGTTAATTAAGGTTCAACAGCAAATTACGGAAGGACAAGATGTTCATGATAATGATATTACGATCGGGTTGATGGAGCTGGCAGGCATAAAGACAGAGGTCAAGGGTATCCAAGAGGAAATGCTATAGGAAGTGGTAAAAAGGATAGACGCCCAAGATAGGCATTAACAAGAACATGAAAAGGTAACCACAAGGTTACATGGGATACTCGGGCAAGAAAGCCAAGTGACATTGGCCTGAGATCAAACACTAGAACAGATGGTCCTGAGAGCATCACACGGGAAAGAAAGGTCAACCGTACCTTAGGGCAAATGCGTCTCCACTAAACTACTCGCCAAGCGGAGATCCGCAGGTCCCCAGACTAGCAACCGCAGCAGAATAACGTGAGGAGCAATACCCTGAAGGTATCAACAGTGTCAATATATAAGATGCTGGCTGCCGCACCAAGTCCCGAAGCTGCAGGGCCCGCACCCTTACCTGCAGTCTAAGAAACCGATGACATGGAGTACTACGCTCCGCCTACACACAGGGACAAGGGGAAAGGCAAGGAAGCCGCTGATGCATCCTCCTCAGGTGCCCAGGAAGGTGACCTGGGAGATCCTAGTAACCATGATGACGATCATGATGAGAGAGGAAGAAGGTGAGGAAGTCCTAGCCAAGGTAGGCGAGGATAAAGACCAGAGCAGTCTGGTATGGCAGAAACACTTGCCAACGCGATGGCGCTAAATATTAAGTGACTACCAGAGCCACCCCTCTTCTTTGAGGATAAACCCACACAAGACATATATGTGGGGATTATACAATAAACGTCGGCGACTATTTTGAGTAAAACCCGCGAATCTGGGACGATGCTCAGGAATGAGTTATATACGCGCTCAATCGCACGAGAGGAGACATTGTACTTCCTTACACTATCTGGTATAGAAAGGGTATGGGCGGACTTCAAGGGAAAACCGGACAGCCAGAATTGGCTATGTGGACTCGTTTTGAACACGATATGATCAAACAATTTGCCCTGGTGGAAGCTAAAAGACTAGCGCTTCGAGCTATGAAGCTAGTTGAGTAGGACGGCAGTATTGAGCATTACCTGACGGTTATGCATAACCACAATATCCGTGCACGCATGACCGGAGAGTCCTGACGGCAGGAAGTCGAAGATAAACTTCCAAAACAAATTGTCCACAGGTTGTTGGCTCTGCAGTATACAACAGATCAAGAATAGCAAGAGGCACTAAAGTTGTACGGTCGATCAGAAGAAGGACCTCTGGCCAGGGAAAAGATTGGGCGTGACAAACCACCCAAGTCCAAGGTAGTCCAAGAGGTCAAAAGAGAAGACTGACGTAACTCTAAACCAAAGTGGCAAAAGGACAACAAACCTTATGTCAAGAGAGGTGGAGCCCCACCATGAAAATTGAAATGGGACAATGAGCTGGAAATGCCTAGGAAAAGACTGGGAGGTGCAACAAAAACCACCTACACAAACTTTGACCAGGCTCATACCAGTATCCAGCAGAGTGTGATAGATACTCGGAGGGGAGACGGAGATTACACATGTTGTGCAAAGAAAAACCACACCTATCAGACGTGTTGGAGAGCTGCCCATATATTGACAGCAACAGTCAGCTCCAGACTGATAAAAATGAGAATTTGACGAGCAAGATCAGCTGTTGTAAAGTCTAAATTAGCTCACAGAGTCACAACCATCTACCATCCAGCATGAGTGAATAAAATCTGAGAACTAGTGGACGATGAAGAACTGACCAAGGTCAGTTCATAGGTACCAAAGACGACAGCGTTTGGGTATTCAGTGTCCTGATGGAGCTGTAATCGAAATGGGAACCCACTTTGGCTGGGGTGTATTGGGTACCGACCATGACTGGGATCTGGTATTCTGTGTGCAACTACAAGAGTCGAAACTCAAAATGATCAATGCGGTGCGAAGTAAGTCACTCCTTTCAAGATCAAAGCAAGTAGGCTCTAAGTGAAGAGACGCCACGAGGGACTTATGAGCTCGAACACAAGAATCAATATATAGAGAGTCTTGATCGAAAGAGAGGATAGTTAACATGCCCACATGACTGGGGAGCTAACAGTACAAAGTTCCTCGATTCACCTGGTGGCCGCCTGCTACCGGTGTGCAAGCAAGTTACTATACTGAAGAGGTTGGGATATAGCAATGTAAGATCCACCTGATAACAATACATGACAGGAGGACAAGCGACCCGAGCCGTTCTACATACTACAGAAGTCTGAGTTGTATTATACGTATATACTATCTTGACTTTGGGCCAGAGTGTGGGATTGGGATATCCCGCTTTGGTGCCCAAGGCCCCTATGAGGGAGCTGGATGGATAACCGAAACCCTAAGCAAAAGGATCATTGAAAGTGGGAACCCCACACCAGGGGAGTAAAATGGCTAATAATCACCCGAAATTCTGCTATGAGCCTAGGTTTGGCATGTCGGCAGAAGGCATGCTGCCTGAAAACTAGTCGTACACAATAGCGTATTGGTGAAACGCCGCTTAGTATGTAGACCCAGATTGTTAGAGCTAAAGAGTTACCAGTTTGTCTGCGGAGACCTCGGTGGTCGAAACTACTCAGGCGTAGTAACAACCATCTAGTTACCTACATCTAACACCAACGATCCCTAAATGCGAGAACCAAGAATGTCTTATCCACACCAAGTACGTGGAATTAGACAGTCTAAAACCAAAACAATACAACTGTCCACAGGGGATCGCTTACCTCCACATACACGATAAGCGATACAAAGTTAAAGTCTTGTTAGACTCTGGATCCAACATATTCCTTATCAACAAGGACCTAGTTGAAGACCTTTGCATTCCTACTATTGAACGCAACAATGCAGTTGATATCTTAGGGTTTGATTGATCACCAGCTACCTTAGGAGGGAAGTGTTACACTCTCCCTATAAGATTAAAAGTAGGGAAAAATCGACACATCTTTGAAGTGTCGTGTGAAGTGGCTAAAGCAGGTCACTATGGAATGATAATTCCTTTCAGTTGGTGGCATCGTGAACACCCAGTGTCTCACATAGAAGATGCAGAAAATTGGACTTTCTCAGCAAAATGTTGCGAAAACTGTGTGGAAGAAGATGAAGGAATAGCGGATATGTTCGAATATGATGAATCCGTTACTGGGGACCCTAATACGTATTGTCTCGGAAGAATTGGAGCCATCAAAAATATAGTGGAACTCGAATCATTACTGTAAGAATACTGGCATTACAAGGATTTGTTGGAAGCTCAAACGGCAGAAAAACTAGCTCCAAGATGGACATTCGATCACGAAATCAAGTTAATTCCTGGATCAACTCCCTCCTGTGGGCCAATATATCCACTATCCAAAAAACAGCTGAAGGCTTTATGGGAATACTTGGAAACAATGACTAAGCAGGGAAAGATTACTCGAAGTCAACTTCCTGCATGAGCACATATATTATTCGTACCCAAACCTGATGGAAGGCTACACTTGGTTGTGGATTACTGGAATCTAAACAAGATTACTATCCTCAACAAACATCCCCTTCCACTAATGTCCAAGCTCTGAGATCAAGTAGCCGGTGCCAAGACATTCACCAAGTTAGACCTTAAGGACAGCTACCACTTAATTAGGATTAAAGAAGGAGATAAATGGAGGACAACCTTCCAAACCAGATATGGGCACTATGAATATAAGGTTATGCCATTTGGATTGGTAAATGCGCTGACAATGTTCCAAGACATGATGAATCAAGTACTTAAAGAATACTTGGATATTAGAGTCGTGTGTTATCTTGATGATATTCTCATCTATTCATAGGACTAAAAGGAACACATCGAAGCTGTCAAGAGGATTTTACAAAGTCTATTGGACTTTCAATTAGAGGTATCACTAATAAAGTCGACGTTCCATGCCACTGAGGTAGAATTCCGCGGCTATATGAGAGCGGTCGATGGGGTATCCATGAGCACCCGCAAGGTGAAATCCATAATGGTTTGGAAAGCACCTAAGTAGGTCAGAGAAGTGCAAGTTTTTATTGGATTCGCTAACTTCTACCAACGCTTTTTACAAAACTTCTCGGCTATTTGCAAGCCCATAACCCAGACAGTACAAGAAAATCCAAAAAGTTTCAAATCAGGAGTTGAGTAGGATACGGCATTCGAAGAATTAAAACACCGATTTACTGCAGCTTCCATCCTCTACCACTTCTTCCCCGAAAGGAAAACGGTGGTAGAAATCGACGCTAGCGATTTCGCCCTCGGTTGCGTTTTTTCTTAGTATTTTGAGAAAAGGTTACATCCAGTAGCTTTCCATTCCAGAAAACTAAACTCGGCAGAGCGCAATTATGAGATTCATGATAAAGGACTTCTTGCGATCCTGGAAGCATTTAAAGAATAAAGACACTACATGATCAGAACGGAAAAACTGATTACAGTCTTTACTGACCATCAGAACCAGTAATACTTTCTCTCCTCAAAAGTCTGGAGTGGCCGTCAAATTCGGTGAGCTCAGAAGTTGGTAGAATACAATTTCTGTATTGTATGCTGACCAGGCACGAAGGGCGGAAAGCCTGATGCATTGAGCAGAGAGCCCGAGTACCATCCTGAGGAGGGAGCTACGCATCGCGAACAAAAGGTTTTGAAAGAGGAAAATTTCTGGGTATCACTGGTAGCGAGGGTAGGTAATGAAGGAGAAGACTGGAATGGAGATAAGGATTTGGATCTAGAGCCACGGAGAGGCAGAAAGGAACCCATTATTAGGGTCAAGAGATTGAGCAAGAAGGCATACTTGCCAACAAAAGGCACAAGAATGGTAGCAGGGCATGACCTGTATACCATAGAGGATGACATTGTCCTGAAATATGGACAAGCTTTAATAAGGGCAGGTATAGTTGTGGGGCTACCAGAAGGAACTTACGGAAGAGTTGCTCCAAGAAGCAGATTAGGGGTCCGAAACGAAATCTGCACTGGAACTGGAGTAATCGATTCTGATTACACCAGTGAACTCAAGGTCGTACTATTCAACCATAAAAATGAGGACTGTCAGATAAGAATGGGTGATCGCATAGCTCAGCTGCAGGTAGAAAAGGTCAACATGTCAAACATGATAGAAGTAGACGACTTGGAAGACACAGAATGAGGAACTGGGGGATTTGCAAGCACTGATATAGTGACAAGATCCTTGTTCGTTAAGGAACAGGAACCGAGCATCAGTTACCTAGAGGCATTGGCTAATGATCACAAATACTGGTACAATATTTCAGAAGTACTGGAGAAAGTTCTAATGTCAAATGTGATAATCCTGCAAAAAGGTATGAAGCAGTTCAATTCTGAATTCTTGAGCGAGATACAGACAGCTATCAGAACAAATACAGCTAGGAGGCAATGAAGGGAGGAACTCATTAGGTTACGAGATGAAGGAAAGGATTTCCACCAGGATTGGACCTTAACCAATGATCTACTATACTATAAGCAAAGACTATGCATACCAAATAGTCAGGCGCTATATACCAAGATTGCAGAAGGATGTCACGATGTGAAAGTTGCAAGACATTTCAGATAAGAAAAAACTTTGCAGATAATATTGAGAGACTCCTACAGGAAAGGACTTACAGAATGGGTCAACGATTACGTATGATCCTGCCATGAATGGCAACATAATAAGTTACTTAGACATACCAAGTAAAGATTGCTGCAACCATTGCAAATAGCCTACGCAGTATGGGTATCTATCTCGGGGAACTTTATCACTCAACTACCAGAGTCACCAGGGTGCACTTAAATAATGGTAGTAGTTGATCAGTTTACAAAGATAGTACATTTCATAGGACTTCAGACCTCAGCTATGGCTCAGGATATCGCAAACGCATTTCTAAAAAGAAGTATGGAGGCTGGACGGTCTACCAACAGAAATCGTTTTAGACATGAACTCAAAGTTTACTGGAGAATTCTGGGAATCCCTCTGGAAAGTGCTGGAACTTAAGCGAAGAATGTCAATGGTATACCATTCTTGGACTGATGGACAGGCCGAACATAGCAACAAACTGCGGGAAGGATATTTGCAAAGATTTCTCAACTATGATCAGGATGACTGGTATTAGCTGTTATCTCTAGCCGAACATGCCTATAACTCCACAACCAACGCTGATGGAAGGTTATTATTCTATGCGAACTACGGATTCCATCCGTAGACAGCGTGGATGAAGGAGCGCGAAGCTCAAAATCCAGGAGCAATGCTCTATGCAAACTGGATTAAGACGATACATGAACAAGCAAGAGGGTCACTAGAAAAGACATGGGAATGAATATCAAAATATTATGACAGGAAAGCTCGACAACAGCCGGACTTCAAAATCATGGACAATGTAATGTTAAATGCTAAGAACATTGAAACCGGATGGAGAAAATCAAAGAAGCTAAGTCTAAAGGTATGCAGTGCTTTTCAAATCATAAAAAAAGCGTGGTTCACGATCTTGCAAACTGAATATATCCGATCGATGGAAGATTCATCCTGTATTTCATATTGTACTATTGGAACCCTACTGTCACGAATGTGGCTTAGCGAGGAAGAGGTTTTCACATGATCATACTTATGAGTCATAGGTATGTTATGTTTTGCACATGACCTCATTTAGAGGTCATGGGTTTTGCACATATGACCACTTCGGTCATATGTGTTAGGTATCCTACCTATTCCCTGATGTCAATACAGGTTCTGCGACAGGCAACAGTTCTCTGTTAGTCTCTTTGTAATAGTGCGATACTTCTCTTCCTTAGTGCGCCATTGCTTCATTCCTTCTCTTTACCAAGACCTCAATTATTATTCTTAGACCGTTGTCTACATTCCTTCTTTGAACGCTAATAATCAAGTCGTATCGTGGTAGAACTCTTGAAGTGGTAGAATAGAATCTTATTCTGAATAGTATAGGTAAGAAAGTATAATAGGTGGTTGCGTGAAGAACTAACTACCAGGCTCTACTGGCCTCTTTTTATAGTTCTTCTCTCAACCCGCTTTTAAATCAAAACAACTATGAGTCATAACCATGACTTATGAAAAACATCATATGACCGCATCATTGGTCATGTGCATAAACCACCTGACCTCTTAATAGGTCATGTGCGTGAAAGTAAATCAAACTGCGCAGCCCCCTTGGCCTCGTGCACTGCCTCTATAACCTCTTAATAGGTCATGTGCGTGAAACAACATATAATCCATAAAACCTCATGATGAATATTTTCATCATGGTGAAATATCTCCTTCTACCATCTCCCACAAACATCTCCTTCCACTATCTGCCACAAACTTCTCCTTCCACTATCTGCCACAACCATCTTCTTCCACTATCTGCCATGCGACCGTGACAATAGCTCCTCTCTCCCCACGGCCTAAGTCCCTTTAGGCTATCGGGAAGTCGTCATCCTCCTTGGTTCCTGCTGTTTGCAGGATATTGCATCCTATCCGACACATCCAGCTCTTGCTTTCTTTCTGCTGGTTTTCCAACCTTCGGATCCTCGCATCCCTCCTCTTCAGTTGGGATTCTGCCTTCACAACTTTGTATTCCGCCAAACTTGCCCTGACCTGTTGAGCCGTCACCGCCCTTGCCAGTTGTACGTTCTTTTTCTCCTATTCTCTTACCTTCTGCTCCCACATCGAAGCCTGGCTTTTGTAGAGTCTCATCTCTACTTCTGCTGTCCTTTTTTGTTCGCTGATCGTGATCAGCTCCCGCTGCAGACTTTCCACTGTATCCTCCTGTATTGCCGATAAGATTGGTGACGGTGCTGGGTCCTGTTCCCAGGTGACTTTCTTGGATTTTTTGGCCCCCCTGCCCGTAGATTTTTTCCCTGAAATCTTGTTCTTGTCGCCTAGCGGAGGCGACACTGGTGGTGTCCTGTCTCTTTTTCTGTGAAAGTAATTTGTTTCCAGCTTTTCTGTGTAGTGGGTGGGGCACCCGTCGTCGTAGCACCGTGTCCATGACAGACACTTGTGTGCTTTCTCTTCCTCAATTTCCTTCGTTTTCCTGATCAGTAGGTCCACAAGTTGGACCCAGTCTTTGTTGTCAATCTCTTCCTTGATCCAAACCCTGCCTTCCATCGGGCGGAAGTCTGGGCTTGTCGGGGTAGTTTTAGTGGAATTGCCGGATGGCATCTTGAGCGTTGGTGAAGTTAGTGGCTGGATACCACTCTTGATCGTGCTCTTTCGCGTACCCTGTCCACTTGGCTCAGTATTGGAGTTTGCTGCAGTGTAGTCTTGTGTCGATGATTTCCTCAATTTCGTATTCGTCTTCGCCCTCGATTTCGATGGACCGCGGAGGAAGTTTGTTTTGTGATGCGAAGGCGTTGTCTTGGTAGGGTTCAAGGAGACTGATATGGAATGTAGGATGAGTGCAGTTCATCGAGCGTGGGAGGATGAGTTTATAGGCTCTTAGTCCGCTGCGTTCGATGATTCTGAATGGTCCTAATTTCTTGTAGTCCAGATTCCTTGACGGTCAGGTGGTCCTGATGTTCCTTGGTATCAACCGCACCTTGTTATTGACTTGGAGGTTGGGATCAGGTTTTCGGTCTTGATTGGCATATTCCTTCTGTCTTTCTGGTGCCAGTCCTATTTGTTCTCATAACATGCGGTATAATTGTTGCATATTTTTTGTTTCAATTGATTGCGCGGGTATGTTGTATTTGTTAGGCATATGGAAAATCCGAGACATGTGCACAGACCCACGGCAGGGTAACTGCGCACAGACCCTCAATTTACCGGAGTGCCAACACCCGCCTCCGGCCCGGTAATGGGGCCCGCACGTCACTAGCGAGATTTCGAGAGTTGCATCCCATAACTAAAATGTCACATCAATGAAGCCCACTTCATAACACCATATACGTCGATGCCATCCATCCGACTGCATGCTGTTGGCAGGATATATGAGAGGGGACCTTTGGCGACATCTGGGAAGTGGGACGGAGGAAGTCCGTGCGAGGCGCATTGAGATAGTAGGCTTCAAAGTTGGGCTTCCTAAACTATGGGCCACAGGTGACGGGACGTTTTCGGAGAAATACTCTAGGAGGATATCCCAATAGTAAAAGCGATCAGGGGGATACCGAATACACCCATACCCTTCTGAGATCAGCTGTAGGTAGGTTGGTCCTAGAAATAGGACCCCTCTACGGAGGCCGGCGGACCAAGGGGAAGCACGCTCAGAACGGAAGACCTAGATAAGTTGGAGCCCCTTAAGACGCTAACACGGCAGGCTCAGATTTGCGATTGGCACTAGGTGGTCCGGCATGAACCTGATCACTTCATGACCGAAGAGACGACTGGACGATAGTCAACATGACTAAAGTCATATAAAAAGTCTTTGCGGACATCTAAGTTGGAGGCGGCTGTTTGGTATAACAAATAACGCAGTCATCTCAGCGGAGGAATACTATTCCAAGTCCGCGAAAGGGTGTGATAAGTTTCAGGGTCAAACGGTGTTCGCACTTATAAGATTCTGGACATTTGCGTATTAAAACCGGAGTGGTACTTCGGAGGCATAGTAGTTAGAAGTAGTCCGCAAACACTCAGACGCGGGATATAAATATTGAAGTGCCTCCCGAGCTTTACAGACATCATCAAGCAATGGAGAAGAGATCTTATCAATATAATATTGTTTTACACTTTAAATCTTTACTTTACTGGTTTTATCGAGACGAGCCTTCCTCGACAGATTCTCCAATCAAAGATTTCGGGCCTTCGTCCCTCAGTTATATACTTGAGTTTGGCGTCCGCCTAACAGTATATTGATAGTTCTCCTGTTACCAAGGCTCACTATATGAACTACGAGTTCACTTCAAACTCCACCCTCACCTCAGACTTCGATTACATTTTCGAAGCGCCTTACTGTCCAATCTATATTCATTCCTTCAAAGAAATATTTCAAACCGAGCTTTTCGAGATCGAAGAAGAATATACACAGGAACCCTCGTGGTTCACAGTACCTTTCGGGATCCCAACAATGGATCAATTCAATAGCAAATATCGTACCTGGCACGGTTCGGAATTTGAGTGGAATTTGACCGAGTCGGAAAACTTTGTCGACTGGAGCACCCAGTACTCTTTAAAGACAAAAGAGAAGGAAAAGGAAAACCCAGGCACAGTCATCCAGGAGCCAGACATCCCCTTGGCCTGGGCCTAATACACACTTATATGTACTATTAGTACATCCTAAACCTCGAGAAAAAGGAGATTCAGGTCTTAAGTCCAGAGTCAGACCAACCGAACCCTTTTATACCTACACCCCTAAAGTGTCTCAAACGTTGGATACCTTACATACGATTCCTTAAAACCTTTCAAGGATATCGAGAACTCTGGTACGAAGTACCAGTAATCACTCATCCAGGGCTACTAGAGCAGCTAGCCTATCTGGAAAGTATCACAATGGCGGAGATACCTCAGGATTCGTGGAAGAGAATAACGGCGGGAGAACCAATGGACACCCGTCCAGATACGACAGAGAAAACCAAAGATTCGGCTATATGGAGTCACGCTCCATCAACACCTCAGGAACCCTCATTTAAGAGAGGAAATATACCTCCCCATCGATCTTCAAGTGTCGTGAGCACTCATAGGATATCACGGGCCTCCACGCCCAAACCTGGAGTAGACCATGCTGCGAACTTGGCTAAGATGGCTGCTCGTCTTGGGATAACCTTGGGTCGAATAAGGCAGGACATAGATACCTCGCTCGACCAAGCCAATATTGCCTTCAAACATTTGAAGGGAGCGACTCAAGATAATACCTTAAAATTAATTAAGGTTCAATAGCAAATCACGGATGGGCTAGATGTCCATGATAACGATATTGCAGTCTTGTTGATGCAACTGGCAGGCGTGGAAAGCGAAGTCAAGGGGATCCAAGAGGAAATGTTACGAGAAGTCGAGAAGAAGATTGACGCACAAGAAAGGCGTCAACAGGAACATGAAGAGGTAACCACGAGGTTACATGGAACTCTTGGGTAAGAGACACAAGCGGCATTAGCACGAGATCAGACTTTGGAACAAATGGTCTTCAGTCTACGGGCGGAATTCACAGAATTCCATGCCCAATGCACTACGCGTGAAAGGGAGGACAATCATACCCTAGGACAAATACTTCTAGATCAGACTACCCGACAGGCGGAAATCCGCCGATATCAGAACCAACAGCAGCAGCAAAATAAGAAGACGAACAGTACTCTAGAAGTATTGACGCAGTCAATAAACAGAGTGTTGGCCACCGCACCAAGTCCCGGAACTGCGAGACCCGCACCCCTACCCGCAGTCCAAGAAATGGACAACGGGGAGTACTACACTCCACCTACACCTAGGGAAAAGGGAAAAGGCAGAGAAGCCGCTGATGCATCCCCCTCAGGTGCCCAAGGAGGTAATCCAGGGGATCCTAGTGACAATAACGACGACGATGATGATGAGAGAGGAAGACGGAGAGGAAGTCCTAGCCGGCGGGGGCAAGGACAAACACCAGGACAGCCGGGTATGGCAGAGACACTTGCCAAAGCGATGGCGCTTAACATTAAGCGACCATCAGAGCCACCCCCATTCTTTGAGGACAGACCCGCACAAGATATATATGTGTGGATTTTACAATGCACGGACTATTTCGAACAAAGCCCACGCATCTGGAAGGACGCCCTGGAACGTGTCATATATGCGCTCAGTCGTACGAAAGGAGACATAGTCCTTCCCTATACCATATGGTACTGGAAGGCTATGGAAGGACTTCAAGGGGAAACCCAGCAGCCGGAGTTGGCGACATGGACCCGCTTTGAACATGATATGATCAAGCGATTCACCCTGGTAGAAGCCGAAAGACTAGCTCTTCGAGCAATGAAACTAGTCACGTACGATGGCAGTATTGAACGATATCGGACACTCAGGGACAACTATGACATTCGTGCACGGATGACCCGGGAATCCTGGAGAGAAGTAGTTGAAGACAAACTTCTGGAACAAATTGTCCGCAGATTGTCGGCCCTGCAATATACATCGGTGAAGAATGGGAGGAGGAACTAAGGCTATGCGGACGGTCAGAAGAAGCACTGCTAGCCAGAAAAAGGATTTGGCGAGACCAACCGTCGAAGCCCAAAATAGTCAAAGAGGTCAAAAGAGAAGACCGACGGGACTCTAAATCAAAGCGACAAAAGGATACTAAACCGTATGTCAAGGGAAGTAGAGCCCCACCTCGAAAATGGAAAAGGGACGATGAACCGGAGAAGTCCAGGAAAAGGTTGGGAGGTGCGACAAAGACCACCCACACAAACTTAGCCAAGGCACACACCGGAATCCCGCAGAGTGTGATAGACACTCAGAGGAAAGAAGGAGATTGCACACGTTGTGGAAAGAAAAACCACACCTATCAAACGTGTTTGGGAGATGCCCATATATCGGCGGCAACGGTCAGCTTAAGGCCGATAAAAACGGGAATTAGCCGAGTAAGATCGGCTATTGGAAAGCCTAAATTAGCTCGCAAAGTCGCAGCTGTTCAGCACCCAGCCCAAGTGAATAAAATCTGGGAACTGGGAGACGACGAAGAACTGATCTAGGTCAGTTCATTGGTACCAACGGCGACGGTGATTGGGTATTCAGTGTCCTAAGGGAACTGGAATCGAAATGGGAACCCCCTTTGGCTGGGGTGTATTGGGTACCGACAACGACGGGGATCGGGTAGTCCGTGTGCAACTACGGGAGTCGAAACTCAAAATGATCAAAGCGGCGCGAAGCAAGTCTCTCCTTTCAGGATCAACGCAAGTAGGCTCTAAGTGAAGGGACCCTAGGAGGGACTTACGAGCTCGAAAACAAGAATCAATATATGGAGAGTCTTGATCGAAAGAGAGGATAGTTGACTTGCACACATGGCCCAGGAGCCAACAGTACGAAGTTCCTCGAGTCACCTGGTGGTCCCCTGCGACCCGTGTGCAAGCAAGTTACTATACCGAAGAAGTTGGGACATAGCAATGCAAGATCTACCTGATAACAATACACGACAGGAGGACAACCGACGCGGGCCGTTCCACCTACCACACGAGTCTGAGTCGTATTATACGTATGTACTATCTTGCCTTCTGGCCAGAGTGTGGGATAGGGATGTACCGCTTTGGTGCGCAAGGCCCCTCTGAGGGAGCTGGACGGATAACCGAAATCCTAAGGGAAAGGTCTCGGGGAAAGCGGGAACCCCACACCAGGGGAGTAAAATGGTTAATAACAGCCCGAAAATCTGCTATGAGTCTAGGTTTGGTGTGTCGGGAGAAGGCATCTAGCCTGAAAACTGGTCGTGCGCAAGAGCGTATCGGTGAAACGCCGCTTTAGTATGTAGACCCAGATTGTTAGAGCTAAAGAGTTACTAGTTTCTCTGAGGAGACCTCAATGGTTGAAACTACGCGGGTATAGTAACAAACATCTTGTTACCAGCACCCAATACCAACGATGCCTAAATGAAAGAACCAAGAAAGTCTTACCCACGCCAAGCACATCGAACTAGACGCTCCAAAACCAGGGCGATACAACTGTCCGCAGGGGATCGCTTACCTCCATATACACGATAAGCGATACAAAATTAAAGTCTTATTAGACTCAGGATCCAACGTGTTCCTTATAAATGAGGACCTAGTTGAAGACCTTCGAGTTCTCTCAGTAGAACGCAATAATTCAGTTGATATCTTAGGCTTTGACAGATCGTCATCCGCCTTTGAAGGAAAGTGTTACACTCTCCCAATTAAATTGGAAATAGGAAAAAACCGACACATTTCTGAAGTGTCGTGTGAAGTGGCTAAGGCAGGTCACTATGGAATGATAATTCATTTTGGTTGGTGGCATCGTGAACAACCTGTGTCTCACATAGAAGATGCAGAAAATTGGACCTTCCCCGCAAAATGTTGCGAAAACTGTGTGGAAGAAGAGGAAGGAATAGCGGATATGTTCGAATAGGACGAATCTGTCGCTTGGGATCCAAATGCCTGCCGTATCGGAAGAATCGGAGCCATCTAGAATACGGTGGAACTCGAATCGTTACCGCAAGAATACTGGAATTACAAACATTTGTTTGAAGCATAGACGGCAGAAAAACTAGCCCCTAGACGGACGTTCGATCATGAAATTAAGTTGATTCCAGGATCAACTCCCCCCTTGGGACCGATATATCCACTGTCCGAAAAACAGCTTAAAGCCTTACGAGCATACTTGGAAACGATGATCAAACAAGGAAAAATCACAGCTAGCCAATCCCCAGCAGGCGCACCTATATTATTCGTACCTAAACCAGATGGTAGACTACGCCTAGTTGTGGATTATCGAAA
>JACCEG010000052.1:304054-314185 GCA_014065205.1 Tuber brumale
TACCACCTGATTAGGATAAAAGAAGGAGATGAATGGAAGACAGCGTTCCGTACGAGATATGGACACTACGAATATAAGGTTATGCCTTTTGGATTGGTCAACGCTCTGGCAACCTTCCAGGATATGATGAACCAAGTTTTACCGGAATACTTGGACGTCGGAGTCGCGTGTTACCTTGATGATATTCTCATCTACTCCAAGGATGAAAAGGAACACATCGAAGCTGTTAAGAAAGTTTTACAAAGTCTGTCAGACTTTCAGTTAGCGGTATCGCTAAAGAAATCGACCTTCCATGCCACGGAGGTGGAATTCCTGGACTATATAGTGGCGGTCGATGGGGTGTCTATGAGCACCTGAAAGGTGGAATCCATAATGGTTTGGAAAGCGCCTAAGTCGGTTAGAGAAGTACAAGTCTTTATGGGATTTCCTAACTTCTACCGACGATTTATAAAAAACTTCTAGGCTATTTGCAAGCCAATAACCGAGACATTGCAAGGAAATCATAAGAATTTCAAATGGGGAATGGAACAGGACACTGCGTTCGAAGAACTAAAGCACCGATTCACCACAGCCCCAATACTCCACCACTTTTTTCCCGGAAAGGGAAACCGTGGTAGAGACGGACACCAGCGATTTTGCACTCGGCTGCGTCCTTTCTCAGTACTTTGAGAAAAGATTACATCCAGTAGCTTTCCATTCAAGAAAATTAAACTCAGCGGAGTGCAATTATGAGATTCATGATAAAGAACTTCCCGCAATCCTCGAAGCCTTTAAGGAATGGAGACACTACTTGATCAGAAGAGAAAAACCGTTTACAGTCTTTACCGACCATCAGAACCTACAATACTTCCTCACCTCGAAAGTCTGGAGTGGCCGTCAAATCCGATGGGCTCAGAAGTTGGTAGAATACAATTTCCGTATTGAATACCGACCAGGCACGAAGGGCGGAAAGCCTGACGTATTAAGCCAACAGCCGGAGTACCGTCCTGAGGAGGGAGCTACGCATCATGAACAGAAAACTTTAAAAGAAGAAAGTTTCTTGGTATCACTAGTAGCGAGAGTAGGCGATGAAGGAGAAGACTGGGATGGGGATAAGGATTTGGATTTGGAACGTTGAAGAGGTGGAAAGGAACCCATTATCAGGGTCAAGAGATTGAGCAAAAGGGCATACTTGCCAACAAAGGGCTCACGAATGGCGGCAGGACATGACCTGTATGCCATAGAAGATGATATTGTCCCGAAATATAGACAACCACTAAGAAGGGCGGGTATAGCCGTAGGGCTACCCGAAGGAACTTATGGAAGAGTTGCCCCAAGAAGTGGATTAGCGGTCCGAAGCGGAATCTCTACCGGCGCAGGTGTAACCGATGCTGATTATACCCGTAAACTCAAAGTCGTACTTTTCAACCACAAGGACGTGGACTGCCAAATAAAAAGGGGCGATCACATAGCTCAATTGGTAATAGAAAAGGTCAACACCTCGGACATGATGGAAGTCGACGACTTGGAAGAAATGGAGCGAGAAACCGCGGGATTCGGAAGCACCGATATAGCGACAAGATCCTTGATCGTCAAAGAACAGGAACCTAGCATCAGCTACCTACAGGCATTGGCTAAAGACAACGAACATTGGTACAATATTTCTGAAGTACCCGAAAAGGTTCTAATGTCAAATGCTATTATCCTGCAAAAAGGTATGAATCAATTCAATCCTGAATTCCTAAGCGAGATACAGGCAGCTATCGGGACAGACGCAGCGTGGAGGCAATGGAGGGAAGAACCTATTAGGTTACGAGATGAAGGAAAGGATTTTCCCAAAGACTGAACGTTAACCGACGATCTACTATATTATAAGCAACGACTATTTGTACCAAATAGTCAGGCTCTATATACCAAGATTGCAGAAGGATGTCATGATGCAAAGGTTGCAGGACATTGCGGGCAAGAAAAGACTTTGCAAATAATCATGAGAGACCTTTACTGGAAAGGACTAGCGGCATAGGTCAACGACTACGTACGATCCTGCGATGAATGCCAACATAACAAATCACCTAGACACGCTAAATACGGATTATTGCAACCACTGTAAATACCTTACGCAGCATGGGCGTCCATCTCAGTGGACTTCATTACCCAACTACCAGAGTCGCAAGGATGCACACAGATAATGGTAGTAGTCGATCGATTCACAAAGATAGTACATTTCATCGGACTTCGGACCTCAGCTACGGCCAAGGATGTCGCAAACGCATTCCTGAAAGATGTATGGAGGCTGCATGGCCTACGAACCGAAATCGTCTCCGACATGGACTCAAAGTTTGCAGGAGAATTTTGGGAATCCCTTTCCAAGGCGCTGGAAATTAAGCGAAGAATGTCAACAGCATACCACCCTCAGACTTACGGACAAACCGAACGTACCAACCAAGTGCTGGAATGTTACCTGCGAAGTTTTGTCAATTACGATAAGGACGCCTGGTATCAGCTACTGCCGCTAGATGAACATGCCTATAACAACTCCGCAACCAACGCTCATGGGATGTCACCATTCTATGCGAACTACGGATTCCATCTACAGAGAGAGAGGATGAAGGAGCGCGAAGCGCAAAATCCAGGAGCGACAGTTTACACAAACTGGATTAAGACGATACATGAACAAGCAAGAGGGTCACTAGAAAAGACACGCGAGGAGATGTCGAAATATTATGACCGGAAAGCTAGACAACAGCCGGACTTCAAGATCGGGGACAAAGTAATATCAAACACTAAGAACATCCGTACCCGACGGAAATCCAAGAAGCTAAGTCCAAAGCTATACGGCCCTTTGCAAATTATGGAAAGACGCGGATCCAGAGCATTCAAGCTCAACATATCCGATCGATGGAACATTCATCCCGTATTCCATGAACCACTATTGGAACCCTACCGCGAGTCAGTTCATGGCAATCGCCAACAACCCCCTAGAGAGCCGGAGGATATTGACGGCGATCTGCAATGGGAAGTTGAAAAAATCGTAAGAAGCGAAATTCGGTCTTACAGGAAATGAGTACGCGGCCGCTATCAAGAGAAGCGGGAACTGTGGTACTTCGTTAAGTGGCAAGGGTGTTCGGAAGATGAGAACACATGGGAGCCTGCCACCGGTATGGAAAATGCGGAGGAAGTTGTGGAGAATTTTCATAATGAAAATCCGGACATGCCAGGAAGGGCAGAAGTAAGATAGTGAGGAAAAGGTTTTCCTACCGTGGCCAAGTAAACTCGGAAGGTTTTTTACCCTGACCACACTGAGTCTTAAAATGTATTTAGAAGAAATTATAAAAAAGAATTATAAAGGCATTCGAGGCGAAGCCTGGAAGGAGAGAGCTCATGTTAGGCATATGGAAAATCCGAGACATGTGCACAGACCCACGGTAGGGTAACTGCGCACAGACCCTCAATTTACCGGAGTGCCAATACCCACCTCCGGCCCCCTTATGGGGCCCGCACGTCATTAGCGAGATTTCGAGAGTTGCATCCCATAACTAAAATGTCACATCAATGAAGCCAACTTCATAACACCATATACGTCGCCGCCGTCCGTCCGACCGCATGCTGTTCGCAGGATATATGAGAGGGGACCTTTGGCGACATCTGGGAAGTGGAACGGAGGAAATCCGTCGCAGGCGCATTGAGATAGTAGGCTTCAAAGTTGGGCTTCCTAAACTATGGGCCAAAAGTGACAGGACGTTTTCGGAGAAATACTCTAAGAGGATATCCCAATAGTAAAGCTATTAGGGGGATACCGAATCCATCCATACCCTTCTGAGATCAGCTGTAGGTTGGTTGGTCCTAGAAATAGGACCCCTCAACGGAGGCCGGCTGACCAAGGGGAAGCACGCTCAGAACGGAAGACCTAGATAAGTTGGAGCCCCTTAAGACGCTGACACATCGGGCTTGGATTTGCGATTGGCACTAGGTGGTCCGGCATGAACCTGATCACTTCATGACCGAAGAGATGACTGGACGATAGTCAACATGACTGAAGTCATATAAAAAGTCTATGCGGACATCTAAGTTAGAGGCGGCTGTTTGGTATAACAAATAGCGCAGTCATCTCAACAGAGGAATACTATTCCGAGTCCACGAAAGGGTGTGATAAGTTTCAGGGTCAAACGGTATTCGCACTTATAAGATTCTGGACGTTTGCGTATTAAAACCGGAGTGGTACTTCGGAAGCATAGTAGTTAGAAGTAGTCCGCGAACACTCAGATGGGGGATATAAATATCGAAGTGCCTCCCGAGCTTTACAGACATCATCAAGCAACGGAGAAGAGATCTTATCAATATAATATTGTTTTACACTTTAAATCTTTACTTTACTTATTTTATTGAGACGAGCCTTCCTCGACAGCTTCTCCAATCACAGATTTCGGGCCTACGTCCCTCAGTTATATACTTGAGTTTGGCGTCCGCCTAACAGTATTTTACCAGTTCGTATATTGGATTATATCCATAGTTTACGAAGAAGGGTGTCATTTTGGTCGCTTGTTATTTTCCATTATTGTATGCGAACTCGGCAGTTGCTAGCATGTCGGCCCAGCCATCTTGCTGATAATTGACGTATGCCCTCCGATATTGTTCCAATATGGCGTTTGTCCTTTCTATTTGTCCATCTGTTTACAGGTGGAATGCCGTGCTGAGTTTCCTTTTGATATGCTACTGTCTTGTGATCTCTTTTCAGATATTTGCTGTAAATAGTGATCCTCTGTCTGATATGATATCTTTCGGTAGTCCGTGGATTCTGAACACCTGATCTTTGGAGAGGTGAAAGAATTGTTGCGTATCCATGTCTGTTCTGCAGGGTATAAAGTGGGCCATTTTTGTCAGACGATCAATAACGATCCATATTGCGTCATAACCTTTCGATTCTGAAAGTCCAGTTATAAAATCTATGGCAATAGATTGCCATGGTCTTTCAGGAGGTTCGATAGGTTTTCGCAATCCGTATGGCACGTGACGTACTACCTTCATCCTCTGGCATATCTCGTAGTTTTTGACATATCTCCTGACGTCCTCCCTTATCGTCGGCCAGTAGTATGATCTCCTGATCAGTTCCGTAGTTTTGGCCATTCCGCCGTGTCCCGCTTGTGGTATATCGTGGTTTCTTCTTATCGTTTCTGTTCGTAGGGGTTCGTCGTCAGGGATCCTTATCTTGTTGTCGTACCAAAGGTATCCTTTTTTTACTTCGCATAGCCCGAGTGCTATCTCCTTCATTTCTTTTTGTTTTTCGTTTAAGGCTTTCCCGATCACTCGTATTTCCATATCCTTTTCCAACGTGCTCCGTCTCCACTCTGTGTGGTCCTCGTTGGATAATATTGCTGTTTCCATCTTGTTGATAGATTCGTTTCTTCTGTTTTCTTTTTCCTCTTTGACGGACCTTTCCTTTGGTAAGAGAATCCTTTTTCTCCGTTGGATCCTTTCGTCCTCTTTGGTAGGTAGGTCTTCTTGTCTCCTGGTAAGGGCGTCGAGTTGTCCTCCTTGTTTTCCAGGTCGGTACTCAATCTTGATGTGATATTGAGATAGAGGTTCACTGCATCTGATTTGTCGTTGATTGAGTTCTTTGGTGGTGGTAAAGGCGAGAAGGCTTTTGTGGTCAGTTACTACCCTAATATCGTGTTCGCTTCCCAGTACATATTTTCTCCACGCCTTAAGTGCCTGAACTATGGCCAACAGTTCTTTATCGTAGATGTCATAGTTGCATTCAGCTTTGGTTATAGTCTTCGATTGGAATGCCACTGGGCGCCATAGCTTGTCGTCGCTTAACTGTGATATAATCCCCGAGCAGACATAATTCAACGCATACGTTTCGATCATGATTGGCAATTACGGATCACAGTGTCGCAGTATCAGTGCCGTGGTGAGTTTGTTCCTTAATTTATCGAATGCTGTTTGCTACTTGCCCGTCCAGTTCCATCTGGTATCCTTTTTCGTTGTTTCATATAGTGGTTTCGCCACTCTGCTGAATCCTTCAATGAATCGGTGATAAAAGTTGCAAAAGCCCAAGAAGCTTTTTACTCCCTTTACGATCTTTGGTGGTTTCCATTCGTCGATCACTGCTGTCTGGACCGGGTCGGTTCGTATTCCATCAGGGTTGATGACAAACCCCAAATATTCAGTTTCCTGTTGACGGAATTCGCATTTCGTTGGTTTCAGTTTGATCTTTGCTTCCCTTAGGGCCTGCATAATATTTCGGATGTCATTCTGGTGTTGTTCCATTGTCTTTGAATATATGAGGATATCGTCCAAGTAGACGATACAGCATATATCCAAGAACCTGCTGAGTTTGGTATTGATCTATCTTTGGAACATTGCTGGTGCATTGGATAGTCCAAACGGCATTACCAGGTATTCGTATAGCCCGTATCGTGTTCGAAATGCCGTTTTCCATTCGTCCCCTTCGAATATTCTGCTATTGTGGTAGGCATCCTTGATGTCTAGTTTCGTGTAGTATTGGGCTTTCCTCAATCTATCCAATGCTTCATCGATCAACGGTAGTGGATATCGGTCCTCCTTGGTGACTGCATTCAGTCCACGATAATCCATGCATAGTTTGAGCTTTCCGTCCTTCTTCTTGACGAATAATATTGGTGCTCCTGCTGCTGACGAGGATGGCCGTATCCATCCTCTCACCAGGTTCTGTTGGAGATAATCTTGTAGAGCCTTCAACTCTTCTTCTCTCAATGAGTAAAGTTTCATGAACGGTGCTCTGCCCACTAGGTCGATCCTGTGGTCCTCTTCTCTGTGCTCTGGCAAGTCCATCCTTTCTCCTTCTTCGAACATGTCTAAGAAGTCATGGTATTCGCTTGGTACCAGCTGTCTTAGAGTCGCTTTCTTTTTTGTTGCTTCCTGTCATACCGCTAACCTGGCACTGATTGTCGAGGTTTCCGTAATTGTCGTTCCCTTTTCTTCTTGACCCTATTTGAGAACACCTGTTTGTTCTCCTTTCCGATATAGCTTTCCGAAGGTGTTGGCTGATATAATGTCGATATCAACGCCTCGTTCTTCGGGTCCTTTGAGCGTGTTTTTTCCAATGCTTCCAAATCTACGATCTTGTCTTCCTATTCCGTTGAGGCTGTCTACTTCTCGTAGTCCTCTATTGTCGATCTTTTCGACAATCAACTCTGCGATCCGATCTTCTTTCTTGACTTCGTAGTCTTCTTCTTTAAGGTTCATCAAGAGAACATTGATTTCTCCGTGATAGTCTGCGTCTATCATCCCTGCACCAGTGTTTAGGCAATGCCTGGTCGCTAATCCACTTCTTGGGGCAATTCGTCCATAGGTGCTACCCGGTAGTCCGATCGCTATTCCTGTCTTAATCATCGCTTGCCCTCTGGCCAGGATGATTTTCTCTTGGATGCTGTACAGGTCATGTCCAGACACTCCCTTTGACCCTTTGGTCGGTATCTTTGCTTCAGGATCCCACCGTTGGATCCGAATATCCTCTTTTTCGCTTTTTGTCTCGGTGATTCGACTTTATTCGTTTTCCCATCTCGCCAGTTTGGTAGGGACTGCGTTGATCTTTGATGATTCATTTAGGCATACTTGGGTACAACTCTCACTTCCGAAGTCAATCTATTTTTTTCCCAATCGATATTCAGGTTGTGTTTCCTTAGCCATGGTATTCCCAGGATAGCAGTATGTTTGACCATATTTGCTACCTGTAATATTATCATTTCTTGATGAGATCCTGTTCTTATAGCTATTTCGGCCATGTGGGTAATGGGGCCCGCCTTGCTCTTTTCTCCATTAACCACATAGATGTTTCTTGGTTTGTCGATTTTTGTGAGGGGTATCCGGTAGGTATTGCAGAATTTTCTGTTGATAAAGTCTTCTGTTGCTCCCGAATCGACCATTGGGTTGGTTTCGGTAATCCCGCTTTTTTCTGAGTATTTTGATTTTTATCATCACTGGATCTGATTCGTCATCATCATTATCCGTTGTGTTGATCTGTGCCTTGTAGTCCGTTGCCGTCGATATTTGTATAATCCTAGTGGTTTTTTCATGCCGGTCGTCACTCAGACCACCCTTTACTGGGAACTGTTGTCGTTTAAAGCCTCCTCCATTTCTTCCGATTCTTGGCCCCCTATCTCCCGAATCTTGGCATTCTTGTCTGGGCATTCGATTGCTCGATGTCCTGCCTTTCTGCAGCGGAAGAATAAATTGCTGTCACTACGCTTCTGAAACTCTTCCGCTGTTATCCTTGGAAGGTTCGGCCGTATTGGTCTCCAGTTTTGTCTGAACCTTTGTCCTGGTCTCTGGAATTGCTGGGTTGTTCCTCTCACTGCGTTAAGGTCCATCGCCTCTGCTCCCTGATTGGTCGTTAGGGCCCTTGGTAGTCCATTCTGTTGTCGGGTCAGTCTCTCCCAGTTGCTTGGTCCATGGTTCTTCCTGTTCTCGAGCTCCGCTAACCACTGGGCTAGTTCTTCAGTCGTGTTGAATACTCGATCCGAGTTGGTCCATGCTTCGTGTAGCTCTTTGTGGACCCCTCTTAAAAGCTGCCGCCGCAGAGTATGCATATCGTATTCGGCGTCCGGGACTAACAGTTGTATGTTGTGCCAGAATTCGATAACCGTATTCTTTCCTTGAACCATTTCCTCGATCTGGTTCCTTGCTCCCTGTCGTTTGTCCTTATCCTCGAACTGAGCTCTTAGGTCTCTCTCGAACTCTTCCCATTCGTGCCACTCCTTGGGGGTAGTTCCTTCCACAATTGGAGTGATCCATTTCTCCGTTGTTCCCCTGAGTAGAGTCTTTGCGAACCTGATTTTCTTGTTATCATGTTCGCACGTCCACTCTTTGGCTTCATAGTACAGTTGAAGCTGTACCAGGAATCCTCTGAGCCTGGTCGGTTCTCAGTCGAAGACGTCAGGATTCCTCAATTTGAGTCCTTCCGACGTCCGTGGAGGTCTGAGTCCTGCTACCATGTATTTCAATTGTTCTCCCGTCATGCTCAGTACGTTCAATGGTGCTGGTGGGGCCGGGGTCATCCCCGCCCCTTCTCCTGCTTGTTCCGCTTCCATGTTGCTGTTCGGTGTCGCTGTTGAGACGCAACCAAATGTTAGGTATCCTACTTATTCCCTGATGTCAATACGGGTTCTGCGACAGGCAACAGTTCTCTGTTAGTCTCTTTGTAATAGTGCGATACTTCTCTTCCTTAGTGCGCCGTTGCTTTGTTCCTTCTCTTTACCAAGACCTCGATTATTATTCTTAGACCATTGTCTACGTTCCTTCTTTGAACGCTAATAATCAAGTCGTATCGTAGTAGAACTCTCGAAGTGGTAGATTAGAATCTTATTCTTAATAGTATAGGTAAAAAAGTATAATAGGTGGTTGCGTGAAGAACTAACTACCAGGCTCTTCCGGCCTCATTTAATAGTCCTTCACTCAACCCGCTTATAAATCGAAACAACTAGGAGTCATAACCGTGACTCATGAAAAATATCATATGACCGCATCATTGGTCCTGTGCATAAACCACCTGACCTCTTAATAGGTCATGTGCGTGAAAGTAAATCAAACTGCGCAGCCCCCTTGGCCTCGTGCACTGCCTCCATGACCTCTTAATAGGTTATATGCATGAAACAACATATAATTCATAAAACCTCATGATGAATATTTTCATCATGGTGAAACATCTCCTTCCACTATCTGCCACAAACGTCTCCTTCCACTATCTGCCACAAACTTCTCCTTCCACTATCTGCCACAAATATCTCCTTCCACTATCTGCTACACGACTATGACAATATGCTATGGTTATGATGATATGTTATGTTTCGCACATGACCTCATTTAGAGGTCCTGAGTTTCGCACATGTGACCACTTTGGTCATATGACTAGTTTATGAGGTTTTGAGTTGACTCACAGTTCTGAGTCATATGTGGCACGTAACTTGAGGAGTGAGTCACAAGGGCATGAAAGGCAACTATATAAGGAGGCCATCAGGGCTGAATAGATAGGCCATCCTCCGTCTCCTCTACACACCAGGCGATTGAAATCAACCCTCAACGCTAGGTTTTCACGAACCATCCACCCCCCCTCTCCTCCCACGATGGCTTCGGCCTAGGAGTGACGGCCATCTCCCTCCACCCCTTACTGCC
>JACCEG010000052.1:344531-429746 GCA_014065205.1 Tuber brumale
TTTAAATCTTTACCTTACCTATTTTTATCGAGACGAGCCTTCCTCGACAGATTCTCCAATCAAAGATTTCGGGCCTACGTCCCTCAGTTATATACTAGAGTTTGGCGTCCGCCTAACAGTATCGTACTTTCCAATAAACCCTCGCCATTGTAACTGTTTTTTGGTGTGTGTTCTGCTTGTCTTGCGGTACGTCAGAGGTAGGTGATCTGTGACGGTAGTAAACTTGCTTCCTGCAAGTATGTGATGAAATGCCGTCAGTGCATCAACTATCGCTAGAGCTTCATTGTCATTTGTGCCATAATTCATTTGTGCATTAGAGAATTTCCTGCTATGGAGCGAAGCAGGTCTGGCGTTTTCTGGTGTTTCTCCTTGTCCTACCCATGCTCCCACACCTGTGTTAGATGCATCGGTTATCAACCATATTGGAAGTGACGAATCATATTGTAGTGGTTTCATAACCTCGTATTTTGAAACAAGTCGCTTAACATTATCCATGGCTTGGTCTTGGGTGGCAGTCCACACAAATTCTGCAACTCTGGTGAGTTCCGTTAGGGGTGATGTAATGGTTGCAATATGTGGCAAAAACTGGCTGATGTAGTTGACCATTCCTAGAAATTCCTGTAACTGTTTCTTAGTCTGTGGCGTAGTCCATTCTTCAATCTTCGCTATCTTTTCTGGTGCTGGTGAAAGTCCTTCGTCATTGATGACATGGCCCAACACTTCTATGCTTGTGGCGAAGAATTCAGATTTCTTCCTGCTAGAATAAAAACGTGCCTCCTTGAGCTTGTCGCAAATCAGAGATATGTGTTTCAAATGTTCAGACTCTGTACTGGAAAAAATGCGTATATCATCAATATATACCCACATGAATCGCCCTAGGTAGTCGGCGAATAGATCGGACATTATGCGCATGAATGTTCCTGGAGCGTTCATATCTCCCTGTAGCATTACTTTGCTAACAAAACATCCAAATGGTGTTTTAAAAACATTTATACTCACATCCTCTAGTTCCACTCTTGTTTGAAAGTAGGCATCGCTAAGATCGATTTTACTGCGGTATCTTGCCCTAGCTAGGGCATTCAGGATCATCTTTTGGTCTGGAATGGTTCCAACATCTTTGATTGTAATCTCATTCCTCGCTGTGAGATCTACTAATAGCCTCATTCATTTCTTGTCCTTTTTTTCTTGAGCAAACATAGGTGCTGCCGATGAAACTGCTTGTCTCTTGATAATTCCGGCTTTCTCCTTTTCTCTTAGCCATATGCTCATGTCGGTTGCCAATCGTTCCAGTATCGAGTAAGTGGATAATGAGCGCTGCTCTTTCTCGGGTTGCAAATCTATCTTATCATTGATCTTTCTTAGGGGTGGTAAGTCTTCCGGTATTTCATTGGGAAATACTTCTGGGTATTGGCTCATGACATCTTCAGTGCTGATCACTGCTGCTCGGATCATGCCACTAGTAGGTGTGCAAATAATTCAAACATTCTGTTTGGGAAACAGAATGGCTAATTTGCCACATTCAATTTGAGCTTGGTATTGTTCTAGAAAAGGCATTCCTATTAGTGCATCGTATTTCGCCAGGTTTCCGACTAACATTCTGGTCTCTGGTTGTCACGAACGTGGCTTAGCAAGGAAAAGGTTTTCACATGACTCATAGTTATGAGTCATAGGTATGTTATGTTTCGCACATGTGACCACTTTGGTCATATGATACGGTTATGATGTTATGTTATGTTTCACACATGACCTCGTTTAGAGGTCATGGGTTTTGCGCATGTGACTATTTTGGTCATATGATTAGTTTATGATGTTTTTGGTATGACTCACAGTTGTGAGTCATACGTGACGTGTGACTTAAAGGATGAGTCACAAGGGCGTGAAGGGCAACTATATAAGAGGACATTAGGTCCGAGTAGATAGGCTCTTCACGCTTCGTTCTAAGTTATTTCCTTACTTATTACTTTATGCTTTTACGAATATAAAACCTTTACGCTCTTTACGAATACCTACCTACGAGACGGGGACTCTGATACAGAGTCGAGTTGAAGAAAGAGTACGATAGGCGTTAAGGACTAGAGACACGAGAGTCTCTCCCACCTTATCGTAGGCATAGGCCTAAGAACTATCGTCGAGAGAGAAAGAGAGAAGTATCGTCTACCCGTTGCTAAGAACTAATACCGGTTAGGGATCGTAACACTGGTGTGCTCAGCTTTCCCGCTGATATGTTGACAGAATATTCTTTATGACCTTCGGATCGTGATCCTTTCATAGCTAGGTGTATTCTGATCGGTGTTTTCAATTCCTGACAAGGAATTCCGTGCGTTGTCACAAAGGTAGCGCTAATTAGGTTTGCTCCTATTGATCCGGTATCAAATAGGACTCTGGCTTCTTTGCCATTGATGTGTATTGTTCCTTCAAGAGCGTCATGGGGTTTGATGTTTGTTGGTCTCGCGCCCATCGTGATAATGTCTTCCTCTTCTTCGTCTATTTCTATACCATTGATAAACACCTCTTCTGCTAGTTGTTCTTGTTCCATTCTGTTGGAGGTAACATCTTTCTTTACCTTAGCCTTGCCCTTACCTTTGCCCTTCACATCTTTGCTAGGACAGTCTCTTGCTAGATGTCCTTTACCTCCGCAGGTATAGCAACGACCTTTTTCTTTTCGTTCCTTAGGTTTGGAGTGGGGCTTGTTGCTAGTTTTCCGATTGTCCTTCCGTCCTTCTTGTTTGGAAATGAATTCTTTTACCGGTTTTTCGAACCTTTCTTCCCCATAAGCACCAGTGCTTTTTAGGGTAGCATCTATGCTTTCCGCATTTTGTATAGCTTCCATAACAGTGTCAGTTTCAGCATGCAGTAATTCCGCTTCTTGCCGTAGTCTAGGGTGCATGCTTTTGAAGAACTGTTGAATGAAGGCATAGTCGCTTATGGTATTTGCAGGTAGGCGTGATCGAAACATTAGCATGTCGGTTGCTATGGTTGATATTCACTGTACCTTGCCATTATGCACTTGCATGATTTCATGGAACTTGCGATAGATATCATCTTTCTGTTTTGAAGACTGGAATCTTTCTCGTAGGAATCCAACAAGGTCTTCTCTGGTCATGTCTTCACCGAAATATTCTGCTGCTTGGAAAGCTGCTTCTTGAGCTCGTCCTTCTGTATAGAGGATCCAATAGTTTCCTCCTCCGGCCTCGCTAGTCCGTAGTCCATTAATCCGTAGGTATAACTGTACTGAATTATACCATCTATCGAACGCTTCCAGTTTGAGATCATCTCCTTCACCAGTAAACTTGCTGGGCGAAGGTACTTTGATGCTGAGTTTAGCTGTTACAGCTGGGTTAGGCCTAGGTGTCGGTGGTCTAGGGACCTCTGGTGCTGGGGCTCCAGACCCTGAGGGTCCTGCTTCTGAAGCCATGTCGTCTGATCCTTTATCGCTATCCGTGCTATCTAGATCCTTACTTGGTAGTGCTGGAGGTACTTGTGTACCTGTAGGCTTTCTTGGGGATTCTGGGTACCCTTCGGAGGTAGTGGCTGGCGGTTCCAGTGGTTGTTGTGATGATTCTCCTGTCGATTGTTCAGCAGCGTCTCTGGCTAACTGCCTAGCAGCTGCTTCGCTGGCTGCCTGCTCCAAAGCTGGAGTCTTTGTGAATCATCCTTTGGAATCCCTGGTACGCTGTTGAGAACCTTTCTCAGGGGCCTTGCCCTTGCTTGGTCCTGAAACGCCTTCTATCTTGATAACTTGCTGAAGTTAAAAAAATGTAACCGCCTCTCGGGAGATGCGGTAATCGTAGGGTTAACGGGCTTTGTTCTGTACCAAGGTGGTAACTAGTGAATCAAAGTCCGGAGGCTTTAGCCAAGGTTGTTGAATAGACTCCTTACTGTATCGCAACTACTGAAGTCTCCGAGATGTTTGGTAGGTCTTAGACTAAAGATTCTTGAAACGAACTGAAGAAAGTAACTGTTCAACCAAGTATATTGAAAACTCTGTCTGCCGAANAAGATGGTAGCTAGCGAATGAAAGTTCGGAGGCTTTAGCCAAGGTTGTTGAAATGACTTCTTACTGTATCGCAACTACTGAAGTCTCCGTGATGTTTGGTAGGTCTCAACTAAAGATTCTTGAAGCGAACTGAAGAGAGTAACTGTTCAACCAAGTATATTGAAAAAACTCTGTCTGCCGAAGTCTGCTCCTTCTAACAAGAAGAATAGCAGTTCTTTAAATACAAATCCTAGGCTACCGGAAGCATTGTTCTCATAACATAATGGACTCCAAAACGGTAGCCTTGAAACCAAACATAAAACATATAGAGTATCAAACCGATACTCAAAACCAAACATAAAACATATAGAGTATCAAACTTTATACTATCAGGCGAGAGGCCCACCTCGTTTTCTAAAACATATTCAAAACTCAAAAAATATCAACTGATACATGAAATTCCTAAACCAGTAACCAGTACCAGTTACAGTCCTAGTAAGAGGACCCCTCCATGGAGGCTGGCGGACCAAGGGGAAGCACACTCAGAAAGGAAGACCTAGACAAGTCAGAGACTGTTAAGACGTTGACACATTGGGCTTGGACTTGCAATTAGCACTAGGTAGTCCGGTATGAACTTGATCACTTTATGACCGAAAAGACTACTGGAACGATAGTCAACTAGACTAGAGTAATATAATAGTCTATGCAGACTACTAAGTTGGAGGCTGCTGTTTGGTATAATAAATAGCGCAGTCATCACAACAGAGGAATACTGTCTCGTACCCGCAAAACGGTGTGATAAGTTTCAGGATCAAATGGTGTTCGCACTTATAAGATTCTGGACATTTGCGTACTAAAACTAGGATGGTACTTCAGTGGCATAGTAGTTAGAAGTAGTCCACGAACACTCAGACGCGGGATATAAATATCTCAGTGCCTCCCAAGCTTTACAGACATCATCAAGCAACAGAGAAGAGATCTTATCAATATAAAATTGTTTTACGCTTTAAATCTTTACCTTACCTATTTTATTGAGACGAGCCTTCCTCAACAGATTCTCTAGACAAAGATTTAGGCCTACATCCCTCGGTGATATACTTGAATTTGGCATCCACCTAACAGGTTTGTCATGTCAGGAGAAGGCATCCAGCCTGCAAACTGATCGCGCACAATTGTGTATCAGTAAAACACCACTTAGTATGTAGACCCAAATTGTTAGAGCTAAAGAGTTACTACTTTGTCTGAGGAGACCTCAATAGTCAAAACTACGTGGGTGTAGTAACAAACACTTTTTTTACCTACACCCAATATGAGCGATGCCTAAATGCAAGAACTAAGAAAGTCTGATCCGTACTAAGCGCATAGAATTAGACACTCCAAAACCAAAATGATACACGTATCTAGAGAGGATCACTTACCTCCACATACACCATAACCGATACTAACTTAAAGTCTTGTTAGACTCGGTATCCAACATGTTTCTTATCAATAAGGACCTAGCTGAAGACCTTCATTTTCTTATTATTGAACGCAACAGTACAGTTGATATCTTAGGCTTCAATGGGTCATCACCTACCTCAGAAGAAAAGTGTTATACCCTACTTATTAAATTGGAAATAGGAAAGAACTGATACATCTCTGAAGTATTGTGTGAAGTGGCTAAAGTAGGTCATTACGGAACGATTATTCCATTTGGTTGGTGGTATCAAGAACACCCTGTGTCTTATATAGAAGATGTAGAAAATTGGATCTTCTCTGCAAAATATTGTGAAAACTTTGTAGAAGAAGATGAAGGGATAGCGGACATGTTCGCATATGATGAGTCAGTTGCTTGGGACCCTAATGCATATCGCAGTAGACAAATCGGAGTCATCGAAAACATGATGGAACTCGAATCGTTTCCAAAAGAATACTGGCATTACAAATATTTGTTTGCAGTATGGACTGCAGAAAAACTAGCCCTCAGACAAACCTTCGATTATGAAATTCAGTTGATTCCTGGATCAACTCCACCTTGGAGGCCAATATACCCTGTATCTAAGAAACAGCTCTTGGCTTTGAGAGAATACTTGGAAACGATGATCAAATAAAGAAAGATCACCCAGAGTCAATCACCAGCAGGAGCACTAATATTATTCGTACCTGAACCAGATAGCAGATTATGTTTAGTTGTTGATTACCGAAATCTAAATAAGATTACTATCCTCAACCAATATCCTCTTTCACTAATGTCCAAATTCCGAGACCGAGTATCCAGTACAAAGCTCTTCACTAAGTTAGACTTTAAAGATGTTTACCACTTGATTAGTATGAAGGAAGGAAATGAAAGGAAAATGGCGTTCCATATAAGGTACGGATACTATGAATATAAGGTCAAGCCTTTTGGATTGGTTAACACTCTGGCAATATTCCAAGATATGATGAACCAAGTGCTTAAAGAATACCTTAATGTCGGAGTCGTATATTACCTTGATGATATTCTTATCTACTCAAAGGATAAAAAGGAATACGTCGAAGCTGTTAAAAGGGTTTTATAAAGTCTATCCGACTTTCAACTAGCGGTATCGCTAAAGAAATTAACCTTGCATGCTACAGAGGTAGAATTCCTTAGCTATATAGTGGCAGTCGATGGGGTGTGTATGAGCACCTATAAGGTGGAATCTATAATAGTTTGGCAAGCACCTAAGTCGGTTAGAAAAGTGCAAGTCTTTATTGGATTCGCTAACTTCTACTGACAATTTATAAAAAACTTCTCAGCTATTTGCAAACCCATAACTGAGACATTACAAGGAAATCTTAAAAATTTCAAATAGGGAATTGAGCAGAACATGGTGTTCGAAGAATTAAAACACCAATTCACTACTGCTCCCATACTCTACCACTTCTTTCTGGAAAGAGAAAAAGTAGTGGAAACTGACACTAGCGATTTTACACTCGCTTGCATCTTTTCTCAATACTTTGAGAAATGGTTACATCCAGTAACGTTCTATCCCAGAAAACTAAACTCGGCAAAGCACAATTGTGAAAAATTCATTGTAAAGAACTTCTCGCGATCCTAGAAGTATTTAAGGAATGGAGACACTACTTGATAATGACAGAAAAACTGATTACACTCTTTACCGACCATCAGAACCTATAATACTTCCTCACCTTGAAAGTCTAGAGTAGCCGTCAAATTGGATAGGCTCAGAAGCTAGTGGAATACAATTTTTGTATTGTATACTGACTAGGCATGAAGGATGGAAAGCCTGACACTTTAAGCAGTCAGCTGGAGTACCGTCCTGAGGAGGGAACTTCACATTGCAAATATAAAATTTTGAAATCAGAAAACTTCTTGGTATCACTAGTAGCAAGGGTAGGCAATGAAGGAGAGGACCGAGATGGAGATAAGGATTTGGATTTGGAACCTCGAAGAGGTGGAAAGGAACTATTAATCAGAGTTAAAAGATTGAGCAAGAAGGTATACTTGCCAACAAAGGGCTCAAGAATAGTGGCAGGACATGACATGTACTCTATTGAAGATGACATTATCCCGAAATATGGACAGGCATTAATAAGGATAGGTATAGCCGTAGGGCTACCCGAAGGAACATACGGAAGTGTTGCTCTATGAAGCAGTTTCGCGGTTCGAAGCAGAATCTCTACTTGTGCCGGATTAATCAACGCCGATTACACCGGAGAACTTAAGGTCGTACTATTCAACTATAAAAATGAGGACTGCCAGATAAGAATGGGCGATTGCATAGCTCAACTGGTAGTAGAAAGATTTAGTACCTCGTACCTGATAGAAGTAGATGACTTGGAAGATACAGAACAAGGGACAGTAGAATTCAGAAGCTCCAATATAGCAACAAGATCCTTGATTATCAAAGAACAGGAACCTAGCATCAGTTACCTACAGGTGTCAGCTAAAGACAATGAACACTGGTATGACATTTCAGAAGTACCAGAGAAAGATCTAATATCAAACGCCATTATTCTAAATAAAAAATAGGTATGTAGCAGTTTAATTCTGAATTCTTAAACGAGATACAGGTAGCTATCAAGGTAGATGAAGCTTGGAGGCAACAGAGGGAAGAACTCATTAGGTTGCGAGACGAATGACTTGACTTCCTCGAGGACTGGACCTTAACTGACGATCTACTATATTATAAGCAAAGACTATTTATACCAAACAGTCAGACGCTATATACCAAGATTGCAGAATGATGTCACAATGCAAAAGTTGCAGGACATTTTAGGCAAGAGAAAACCTTGGAGATCATTATGCAGGACTTCTAATGGAAAGGACTTGCGGAATGGGTCAACTCCTATATTTGATCCTGCAATGAATGCCAATATAACAAATCGCCTAAATAGGCTAAGCATGGATTATTGCAACTGTTGCAAATACACTACGCAGCATAGGCGTCAATCTCAGTGGACTTCATCATACAACTACAAGAGTTGCAAGGGTGCACTCAAATAATAGTAGTAGTTAATCAGTTCACAAAGATGGCACATTTCATAGGACTTCAAATCTCGGCACAGCCAAGGATGTCGCAAGCGCATTCCTGAAAGAAGTATGAAGGCTGAACTGCCTGCTAACTGAAATCATCTCAGACATAGACTCAAAGTTTACAGGAGAATTCTGGGAATCCCTTTGCAAGGGGTTGGAGATTAAGTGAAGAATGTCAATAGCATACCATCCACAAACTGATGGACAGACGCAATGCACCAACTAGGTGCTGGAAGGATACCTTCGAAGTTTTGTCAACTATGATCAAGATGACTAGTATCAGCTGCTAACACTTGCTGAACATGCCTATAACAACTCCGCTACTAACGCACATGGGATGTTGCCATTCTATACGAACTACAGATTCCATCCACTGATGGAGTGGATAAAGGAGTGTGAAGCTCAAAATCCAAGTGCAACACTCTATACGAACTGGATTAAAATGATACATAAACCGGCATGCGGGTTACTAAAAAAGACAAGACAAGAAATGTCAAAATATTATGACCGGAAAGCGCGACAACAGCTGCACTTCAAGATCGGGGAGAAAGTAATATTAAATGCAAAGAACATTCAAACCCGATGAAAATCAAAGAAGCTAATTCCAAAGCTTTACAATCATTTCCAAATCATAGAAAAAGGCAGATCATGAACCTTTAAGCTCAACATATCCAATCACTAGAAGATTCACCCTGTATTTCATGTCACACTATTGGAACCCTATCGTCAATCAGTTCATGATAATCACCAGCAACACCCTAGAAAACTGGAGGACATTAACAGCGATCTACAAGGTAAGGTTGAAAAAATAGTGAGAAGCGAGATTTACTCTTACAGAAAACAGGTATGTGGTCACTATCAAGAAAAGCGAGAACTTTGGTACTTCGTCAAATGACAAGGGTGTTCAGAAGATAAGAACACATGGAAGCCAGCTACCCGTATAGAAAATGGGGAGGAAGTTGTGGAAAATTTTCATAATGAAAATCTGGACCTGCAAGGAAGGGCAGAAGTAAGATAGTGAGGAAAAGGTTTTCCTACCGTAATCAAGTAAACATGGGAGGTTTTCACCCTGACTACACTGAGTCTTAAAATGTATTTAGAAAATTATGAAAAGTTACAAAGGTGTTCGAGGTGAAGCCTGATAGGAGGGAGCTTATGTTAGGCATATAGAAATATGAGACAAGAAATGTGCACAGACCCATGGTAGGGTAACTGTGCACAGACCCCCAATTTTCTGGAGTATCAACACTCCCCTTTGGCCCCTGTATAGGGCCTACACATCATTAGCGAGATTTCAAGAGTTGTGTCCCATAACACAAATGTCACATCAATGAAGCCTACTTCATAACACTATATACATTGCCACCATCTGTCCGACCATATGCTGTTTGCAGGATATATGAGAGGGGACCTTTGGCCACATCTGAGAAGTGAAATGGAAGAAATCTATAGGAGGCGCATTGAGATAGCAGTTATCAAGGTTAGGCTTCTGAAATGATGGGCTGAAGGTGATGGGACGTTTTCGATGAAATACTCTGGATGGATGTCCTAGTAGCAGAGGCTATTAAGGACATACCAAATCCACCCACACCCTTCTGAGATCAGCTGTAGGTTGGTTGGTCTTAGTAATGAGACCCCTCGGTAGAGGCCAGTGGACCAAGGAGAAGCACGCTCAGAAAGAAAGACCTAGATAAGTCGGAGACCCTTAAGATGTTGATACATTTGGCTCGGACTTGTGATCGGCACTAGGTGGCCCAGCATGAACTTGATCACTTCATGACCGAAGTAACTATGGGAACAATAGTCAATGAGACTAAACTAATCTAATAGTTTATGCGGACAAGTAAGTTAGAGGTCACTATTTGGTATAGCAAATAGCATTGTCTTCTCAACGGAGGAATCCTGTTCTGTAACTGTGAAAGGGTGTGATAAGTTTCAGAGTCAAATGGTGTTCGCACTTATAAGATTCTAGATGTTCGTGTATTAAAATCAGAGTGGTACTTCGCAGGCATAGTAGCTAGAAGTAGTCTGCGAACACTCAGATGCAGCCTATAAATATCATAGTGCCTCCTGAGCTTCACTAATATCATCAAGCAACGGACAAGAGATCTTATCAATATAATATTGTTCTACACTTTGAATCTTTATCTTACTTATTTTATCAAGACAAGCCTTCCTCGACAGATTCTCCAAATGAAGATTTGGCCTACGTACCTCAGTTATATACTTGAGTTTGGCATCCGCCTAATAGAATCATGCCAGCTGCAATATATGTGATTGTATTGGTCCCTGATTGGGATCCCAAAAGATATTGTGAACTAGGAGGGTTCTTGTGTAAACTCTTCTTCAATTTCGAATAGCACAAAAAGATAAGCACTACCAGGTAAGTCCTGAGTAAGTGAAACTAACATCAAGCTAGCTAAAGAAATAGGGAAAACAAAAGGATTTCGTTACAGAACTCTTCTTTCCTTCCTGCTCTCCCGCATGCACTCTCTCCTCCTATTTTAACAGGAACCTCCCCCGACCAATATCCCAGGCACCGGCACTAGTAATCAACAACATCCTGATCCCGCCCCTGCATCCGCCTGCCTCCCAGAGGTAATTGGTCAGCCCTTACATAAAACCCCCTATATCCGATATTCCAACTTTACTCAACCGGTCCTAAAGCCTCTTCCAGTCACATATCCTCTCCCGTCAACCCATACCCCCGAACAGTGTCCCACTCGTACCCTTCTGTATTTCTTGTCGCTGGCAGCGGTCTCAGGATCCTTCTCGGTCAAGATAGGTTAAATCTGTCAATTGGAGTTGTCATGAATGTAATGTTGCATTATGTCGCTCATTTTTTTCTCTCTCTTCCATGCACTTGGTAGTTAGCCTTGTTAGACCCTATCTGAATTTGATATCACGTGAGGGTTATCATTTCCCTATAAGGCTAGTGTTCAACATTTCAAATCGAGCTGGAATGTCTCAGCGGCCGAGGGGATAACTCAGGAGGTTCAAAATATACACCGGACTGGAGGGAAAAGAAAAAAGAAAAAAGATTTGTTGTTACATGTGGCTGTGCAAATTTGGGTGCCAATAACCGATACTTGTATTATATCATACTCCAGTATGATAATATTATAATACCGGTACAGTACTTGATTTTGAGAGGGGTTTCATGATTAATAAACGAAGAATGTACGGCTGATAAAACATTTTTTGACATCCTCCAACCTAAAATTTTAAACCTTTTCGCACTCGAGTAGTAACTTTTATTTTTTTTCTTTTTTCTTGTAAACCCCCCCCACCCTCCTCTAGCTATTAAATTTATTTATTCTCCTCCTTTCGTCCCTATACTCCCGTGGTTTTTTTTTTTTTTTTTACCCCCATTCAGCTTATCTGGTGGTTTTTTCTTTCCCCCGTCGACCTGTGTGAGGTTTTTGGTGTACTGTTCTATTACTGTATATATTATTAATACATCCAACCTCACGTTAACCGGTATTCATATACTGTACTGTACCGCAGTGTAGAGTACCCCATCGCGCTAAATTTATAACAGTAAGTATACCGTACAGTACAGTACCATGTCCGCATCGGGGTGAAAAATGTGGTTTGTTGGAAATTAAATTATCTTTGACTTTTTGAAAATGCTCTTTCGCAAAAATGTCGCTTTCCGCGCGTTGTGGAAATCTGGTCCGACCGGACTTGATTGACGTCAATGAGAGAAAAAAGTGGGGGGTGGAGTAGGAGTCTTTTTTTCTTCTTCCTTCCTTCCTTCCTTCCTTTCTTCTTCGTTCGAAGTGTCGAGTGATGGGCCGAGATTCTGGGATTCTACGTTTCTTGTATGATGATGATGATGCCTTTGGTGGCTACTACTACTGTACGATGCATAGTAGTGTTCAATCTGTTGTCTTCGCTAATGGGTCGTCCCCTTCGCGCATTCTTATGTGCTGGCCGGCGAGTACCGTACTCATAACTTGCGAGTGCGGGTGCGAGTAGATGCCACTACCTACGGTAACTAAACCTCGAAACTCTGATCGCAATTTCAATCCCATCCCGAGCTTGTCCGGGTTGGTCTACCGTTGCCTGTTCATTGTGTCTAGGCGTGACTTGGCTTGCTTGCCTGCCTTGCCTGCTTTGTTTGGCTAGGCATAAGGTGGAGTCTGGTATTATGTTTATATGATAATGCCCAGACATGGGCAGGACTGCTCGTGTTTGAGCCTTATCGTGGACTAGCCTACTCACACGCATCGGCCGAGGGAGAGAGAGAGGGATGTGGTGGTAAATGTTACACTCTTGCACACTCCTATGCAATTGAAGGAAGAAAGGGGAAGGATAGATGTAAGATGTAAACCTTTCATACACCTGAAAAGAAAGAAGCCCAGAACGCCTTCGCTATTACATGAATGGAATGTGAGAATACTAGCACCGTGGATGGGTGCGCGGGGGGGGGGGGTCGTGGTTATGATACATGTTAAAAAAGAGAGGAGAGAGGGGACGGGTATTGTGGGTTTACCTGATGGCCCACACATACTTCGTGCGCCGTCCGCCGCCGCCAAAGATATGCCTCCGGTCCGGTTGGGCTTTCCATCCACTCCTTTCCCATATAGAGATCCCCCTAGTCTGTCGGTTTTACTTGTTCGCTTTTTCTCTCCCCCTTTGCCTTTCCCCTCCCACCCCGACTGCGCCGTATCACACCCAACGTCGCCATTACCACGTCCTTCCAACGACACCCTTTCTTGGTTCCTCCACTACCACGGCCCGTCGGATTCCCATCTTACACCGTAGTATTTCTCTTCTCCGACAATTTCTTCGTAGCTAGATCCCGTTCAATTAGTGCCCCCCTTCCCAACCAACCAACCCGACAATCCCAGATAAAAAAAAAATTGGACCAGAGCAGAGAAAAACCTACCACCCAACCACTCATCACTCTTCCCAACCTGCCCCTCCTTCTCAGCATAGCCAGCAACCCTCCTCATATCCGCGGCCTGCGGCCCACGAAACCACTCCACGAGCGCATCCACGGCCTCTGTATCGTCGTCATCGGGATTGTTGAATATGTTTATCGGCCGGAGGAGACCAACGTGCTCCATCGCCATGCGGGCGTCTATCAACTCTGCCTGCGTGCGGCCGCCGGACTCGGCAAAGTTGCGGGTTGTAGTGCCCAGGAGGGTGAGGTAGCGGGCTAGGAGGTCTGGCGGTTGTATTAGCGAGGTAGTAGAGCAGAGGGGGAGGGAGGGAGGGAGGAAGACCTGTGAACGCGTCGACGACGGAGGGCTTCGCTGCGGTTATGCCAGCGGAGCGGAGAGTTTGTGCAGCCGATACCCGGAGGAGGGTGAAGTAGACTTCTGAGTCTGTCATATTTTTATTTTTATTTTTTTTATCTATCTTTCGAAAACGGAACTCGCTCACCCTTTTCCCTCTCTTTCCCTCTTGTGATGTGTGCTGGTAGGAGGAGGAGGAGGAGGAGGAGGAGGAATGGACGGAGGATGAGTTACCGGTAGGTGGGGGGGGGATATGTTTGTTGGGCTATGAAGTGTTGTCGTTAGCTATGATCCAGTGATGAGACAACCAAAAAAATATATATATCACGTGATTAACGAGCGCTTAACCAGATAAATAGTACGATATCATACCAGTAAATTTATGGGCTCAACCGCCCTTATCTTGCTACGAGTACCGGTAGACTACCGTAGCCCAAAAATTTTTAATTTTTTTTTTTCGGATCGAGGAATCAATCGTTGGGACAACCCTCCCAAGCAATATTGTAATAAAGATAACAGTAATAATAAATAATGGTAGCAACTAAATTAACAACCCCCCTCCCCCCCCAGCAACCAACTCAAATAAGTTCCAAATAGTACACATATATATATTATAATATTATATATATGCAGAAGCATTATGATAACCTTACGAGAAAGTATGATATATACGCCCATCTTTTGTTCAAGAACCCCTCCCCCCATAACACCATTGTTAATCAAACATTTTGATATGTATGATAGTTATAGTGAGCTAGCACCCCCCAACCTTGCATGGCGGGCGGGAAGCTTCTAACAACAAGGACGGTATTTACACATCATTGTATAATATCAATTCAATTCAAACTAATCTATCGGCGGCTCCCCCCCCCCAAGACCTCTTCTTTGGGAAGAAGAACTCGTTTTTTTCCCTTTCTTTCTAGATTTCGGCCGTGCTCACGTACCTATATACTGTGGGGCCGCCGTTGGGGGTAGTAGTGGGCCTTACTGGTGGTGGGTGGATTTCTTTCCCCTTGTGCATTGAAAAAAACTGCTGGTCGAATTCGCGGGTAAAAGTACCACACGGCGGTTATCTGTGATTGAGATGTATGATATAAATTTAGAAGTTTAGACCAAGGGAAGGTGTGACATCATATGCAGTATCATAGGGAGTTTAGGTTTAGATTTGGGCTTGGGCTTGGGCTTGAGGGCAGAGTGCTATGGTATCATATCATATCATACCTCTCCCAATACAGTAAAAAAAATGGTGGGATAGCAAGGAGGGACAAGCACAGTAGAGCATGATATAATAGGTGTTACTTTAGATGTGGGGGGATCAATAGTAGGGCTTGATAGTATCGCTTGTGTGTGGTATGATAAGTATGATTTTTGCGTATGGCTAAAAGACATAGAGAGGGAGTGAAGGGATGACAGTACCATATTTGTACTGTGCTCGCTGGGTAGACAGTGTACCATACGCTGATAAACGAACGTCAAGGAGGGGAACAAACGACAGACGACAAACAGGCAGGCAGGTAGTGCGATTTGGCGGAGGAAGCTAACATCGTCATGAGAAAGTAAGAAGCAAAAAGAAAAAGAAAAAAAAGAAAAGCAGACTCATAAACATGGTAGGGTCCTTTCCCGAAAGAATACTCAACTTATCTACCAGCACCAGCACCCCCACCACCACCAAACTTCTTCGTAATAATCTCATACAAGGCATCATCAACCTCATACTCCTCGACAACCGCTCCGAATCTAAAATTGAGCCACCACACCAACCTGTCAGCAAGAAAGAAAGAAAACAAGGCATAAGGGTATAGAGTCCTTCACGGAGGTGTGGTTCCAGACACCTATAAACCCTTACATATTATATATTATACATATACGTACCCATGACACTTGACCTTATCCAAGAGGGCCTCCTCGAGCGCCTTGAAGTCCGCCATTTCGAGATCGGCGAACCTTTCGTGTCTCGTGACGTGAGCCCATACACTGATTTTCACACCACTCGCTCGGGTTATTTATTTGTACATTGTTGAGTAAAATCAATAGAGAGGTATGAGAGTGAGTGAATGAGAGTGAGAGATGGAGAGATGTGGAGAAAGAGAGTGGGTTCCAAAAGATATTCCTTGATCTGTTGATTTGATTTTTTTTTTTTTTTTTTTTTTTTTTTTTTTTCGCTTTTTTCTTTCGACGCTACGGATTTCACATTTCCAGCGCCAAAATAAAAAACAGCATCATTATAAAGAGCACAAAAAAGCACACATAAACTCCGCGCAACAAAAAACAATTGTAGTAAAAGAACAAAGTGAAAAACTTGAAACGAAAACGAAAGAATGAAACAATATATAACTCGAACTTACGCGATTGGCGTCAACTCTCCATCCAACTCTAGTCGATTGGACAAATTAAACAAAATTGATAATTCACTAGCCCCCACATCTAAAGTCTTACTACCCCACGGTACCTCGGCGTGGCGTAAAATGTGGCTTTCAGAAGGACAGGAAGCCATCAGTGCATGTCCGTGGAAATCCGGCGCAGAGCTCGTCATAGAATTGGCAGTCAATATTTGGATGTGGTCCATGCACGGCTTCTCCAGACTATCCGTGTCTTAGCGGTTTACCGGTCAGCCTCTCTTTTTATCTCTACCAGGGCTGGGGGAAATAGGGTTGCAGGGGGAGTTTAGGTTTTGCGGGACCGGGGCGGGCATGTTCCTTCTACAAACAATACCGGGGGTGGGGGTAACCATAGGCCTATGATATTGCCAGTGAACATACCGAGATAAACCACACCACTGCGGGATTCTATTGAATGAGTCCGGAGCGGTACGATTATTTCTGTACTCCAAATAGCAACACCGTACCATCCCCGCCCCATAATTTGGTATTGAATATATTGGGCTAAAGACCAGAAAGAAAAAAAGAAAAAGAAAATCAAGAAAGGAAATGAACAATAATAAAAATACAAAAAAATCACGGGAAGAATAGGAAGTGCTTACGCCAGGACAAAATCGATCCCAATCTCATCGTAGCTCAGTTGATACTCATCGTGTCGTGGTTGCTGTCCAACGTTGGGGGAGACGTCTTGAAGATTGTAGGGAATTCTATGAGCATCAAGAATAGCTCTCAGTCGTCTATTCTCCTCCGTCATAGCAGTCTTCTCTCTGGTGATCATTGTGAATGCTTCTCGTAGACTAGCTAGGTGTAAGGCTTCGCTATACCCTATCTCTGTAGAAGTGAGTGGTGACCTACCGAGCAACCTCCTCTTCGATTGATTTGATATACCGTTCCTTTCGTTCACGGTGCGTCCTGAAGAGTAAGAAGGTCGGGAATTAGCAGGTGTTGGATTCATGTTTGCAGTGCTTCGAGGATAGAGGGGATTTCTTGGGAATTGAAGGTAACAGGATGTGGAAACTGGACAAAATTATATATTATTTATATATTTTAAAACGCACCTCTGCGCTTGCCTGTTTAATTCTTGACGCCTTGTCAAAGCGGGCTTTGAGTCTGGTTTCGGCCCACGGCGTTTTGGTTTCTCTCCATCTGTACAGTAACTCGCATCGTTAGTAAGTTGACAAATGCTTTCTGGGGAGAAAACAGCTATCCATAGCAATTTGTGATATTTGCGGCCACCCGTGTGTAGAGAAATTCACTATCAAGGAATGATGCAATAGTTCTCTGGCCGTTTGAATGATCTGGAAGAGCAGTGTGCATCTCGCCGATGCAACTCTTGCAAGGAAACCTGAGACACGACTGGGGGGTTCGAGATAGAGTAAAACAGTTAGGACAACGAACCCTTGTTCCACGGTGACCCAATCTTAAGGGACCCGAGGCTAAATCTGGATGAAGAGGATCCTTCTGAGTCTGTAGAAAAAGGTTTTTGCCGTTAGCAAAATCTTTATTCCAGCCCTATCTTTCTATCGAACTGTCCCGGGAGAAATATTCTCCCTCAGGCCAGAGCAAAGAACACAATTCCCTACTCACGTTCTGCAGGACTCGCTCTATCCGAGCCCGGCGATTTCGATTGCGGAATGTCGTATACATGGCTTCGTATGTGAGCGGGGAAATCGCGGGGGTCCATGTCTCCTATGGTTGCAGGTATTGATACGAGCTGTGGCGGGCAAAGTTGTCCACTTCTGGTACAGTGTAGAGCCACCGAGGATAGTTAAAATTGTTGCCTTAGGTTGATTTGTTATCGAAATGATTTGGAATTACCTGACCTGAATCCCAACCGAGAGGAAGAGAGGCTGTAGAGAGTGCAAATCAGAAGAATCACAAGCTTCTGTAAGATGTGCAGCGTTTTTATATGAGTGAGTATGCCTTTGAGGTTTGCTGGTCCCTAGGTGTGGGAGAGCGGGGAGCTTTCGAAATTCTTGGAAGGCGAATGAGATGCTGATGTAGTTCCCCGACCTTTTCTCCAAGATTGGCTGGAAATGTCAAAGCTGATTTGATCGGAGCGCCTGGTCAATAAGTAGTTGTAATATCCAACGGCCAAGAGCTCTTAGACATCCAACACCTTCTCCAAGATTTCCCTACTTCGATTGGAGCCTCACAGGAACATTAAATATACCACCGGCGCGAGCCCTCTACTTTGACAAGAGGACAAGGTCAACGATGTGGGGGGGGGGTGGCCAAGAGAAGTTCGTCCCTCTCTCTGCCTCTCAGCCTTGGTGATGGGATAGGGATTGTGAAGGAGGGTGGGAGGGGGGTGTGGGGGGTGAGGAGAGTGGTTGACTGGGGTGGGCGAAGAGGGTGTGTACGAGGGGAGGAGGGAGGGGGGTGTAAGTACGAGAGAAAGGACGATGATGCGAGCGATGCGGGCTCATGCGGGCACTGTGGTACGGCACTCTTACTTTCCCCTCACGCCCGGCACCCACCACATCCTAAACAAGTGAGCAAGCGTGACTCGCCCGCTACTGGCTGGCCCCATCTTGCTCCCCCCCCTCCTCGCGGACACTGCACTCTCACGCACAAGATCCAGTAACGGTGCACTCGCATCCGCAGAATTCTCGTAGCACCTTAGGTACCTACCAACTCCAGTTCTTGATAGCAAGACGGGGACGACTCTTTTTCGAGAAATCTTTTTTTAATCTAGTAATGGCAGATTCTGTAGAGGATATTCACTTTTTTTTCTTCTTCCCGTAAATAGCTTCTGCAATCCTCCGGTTGAAGACTGCCAAGACTTTGCGGACACTGCAAGAAACTTTGCGGACACGAGTGTGCTGGTTGGTAGATTCGAAGCCGGGAACAGCGCGTGGTAGAAGCTATGCGGATTGACAAATTTGTCCCCCCTTCAACGATCGAGAAGCTCAGTCAGGACAGGAGGAAGAAGAGGAGAGCCGAATACATGTAACCCGCAATACGAAACCCGGAACTTTGCCGTGACGATTATCGATCGGCTCAACCATCGCTAGGCTACAAGTATCATACCGGTAGTCAAGCTCCTACGGACAGAGTTGATAGCTCTAACCGAAGGAGGTTTGGAAAATTTACGCTGCATTAACGCCTTAAGAGCCATAGCCGAGGGGAGAGATCAAAATTAAACTCGCTCGGTAAACGCCCTTCGATGATGGTCGGCCTCAGTCATTATACCGCCAAGCGAAACGTAGGGAGGAGGGGAAAAGGAAATCCCGGAACAGATGGGGCCAAGATCCAAACTGGAAGCTCTTGCCTAGAAAGGAGGTGCGTGTACGAAGACTGGATACTTTGAGGGCATATAGCACTGCTCCACATGTACCCGAGTATTAGAAGCAAAACTTGCCTAGTTTTCGAGCAGATGCCCGGTGGTGCACTGCCGCCATTTGTTTCCCAAAATTCATCCTATCTCACCGCATTTCTGACTGAAACCCTGCAGGTGAGATGGTCTACATACTTGTATCGCAACCAGGAGAATAGGTTCGGGGCCCAACGAGAACAATCATTCATGGGTTACAGCTCTGCTTGTACCCTAGATAGCACCGAACTAAGTTTTCTTTGTGGACCTGTTACTGTAAAGAGCCTTCCTGCGATTGAATGGATGTCCGGACTGTGCTCGGCGCTTTTTGGCGCGCATCCCCGAAAGCCTATGAAAATAAGGACTATGAGTAGAGTAGAGCTGTTTACTGGTTCGGGAGATCCCTGGGAAAACCCCCGCTTCCGGTACTGTACCGTACTAGTACAGTACATACCGTACTGCACTGGCTAAGCTGCGATCGCTGGGGGCCCAGATACGCGGTCTCCACCGATCAGCGTTGGGTTGGCATTACTAATATTTGACCAATTGGTAGCGACTGTGTACCGGTACCGGTACCTGGACAGACCAACACGTTAATGTGAGACAAGAAACTAACCTCCAGCCAATATCAAGGTGCCGTCAGGGAAGTTATCGGAGGTTCTCGTGGTACGATAGCCTGAGCACTGCCTAGTAACAGGCCTCTCGGAACAATTATTAAGGGTCACCGTGTACTTGTACCCTAGTACCTGTACTATATCATACCGTATCATACCCAGGCAACCCAGACCGGTAATCCAATCATCCACAGGTCCATCCAACGCCACCAGGGCCCTATCACCACCTCATCATATCATATTTCCCCCTCTAAGCCCTGATATGGCCGACTTACCGTGCCCCAGATCGATGTTCGGGAAAAACCCCTCCCTTTCAGGGTCCTTATTGGGGGAGGGGGGGCGGACAGAAAAAACGGGGAAAAATAGCTAGATTTCACCATTACTATCAGCGTACTCGTAGGAATTCCCCTCCTGGAATCTGGAATGTTAGGTAGATGGTTGGTCTATCACATCAGCCCATGATGATCTGATCCAGCGCAGCACTGGCAAACCACTTTCTTCCCTTCACTCTGCTCCATCCCCCAAGACGGCATCCAACCAAAGAAGTCCCGGCTTGACCTCTCCAATCCACATAACGAACGGTGAGGCTAACCCCCGAAAAGGAAAGTAGTATGAAGTGGTATTGCTGCTAGAACCCATATCGGGGCGCGCGCTTTTGTCACCGTATGCAACCTATATTGTTTTTATTTTATTTATTTTTTCTTCTTCTCCTGTGCCATTTCCTGCACACAGACACAAGTCTCCTCCTCGTACCGGTTTGACCGGTGCAATATCACAACTCTTTCTTTCCCCCAGGTGCAGCAGCACTGGGGGGCGTAACTGCGGTCGGGTTGACCAGGGGCCGGTGTCCGCTACCCACGTCCAAGCCTATCCGAATATCCTTCATTTATTATTATATTACAAGTATTATTATCATACATGCAGATTGTGAATGGATTCGTTTAATGCTACCGGGGTGACGTACTGCGGGTAGGCACTTTCGACATACCCGCTGAGCCTCGATGGAAAAAGAAACTGGTGTAAGAGAAATCAACTATCGCATCTTTTTCCCTTCCTCCACTTTTTCAGAAAGGTATAGCATAAGTAGAGCATTCTCATTAAATGAAAATGAAAATGAAAAAAAAAAAAACTGCATTAGAACTCTCATTACCTAGCCAAGTTACCACCAATATAATGAAATCTGTACGTACTGGTAGAGAATGAGCCTATAGGATATTAGCGTTTAGGGTTGCTTTATTTATTAAAGTTAGACTAGATCGGCCTGGTACAGTTCTGTAACTTACATACAGAGCCTCAGCCATGATAACGGGAGTGATCTCCGTACTCTATTAACAGCTGGTATGACTGCTTGTTTGGGCCGATGCCCAGTAACCCAGAAGTGACGGGGAGCGAGCGAATCAGAAGGAGAAAATCAAAACGGACCGACAAGCACTTGTGCAACCAAGCGGGCGGCGGAAAGGGAGGGATCTAAAAGAGGAGCGGTAAAAGAGCCTCGTCCATGAGGGGAAAGCAAGTGATACATCACTCGCCTCAGATCCGGGGCTTTTAGCAGCGGTAGTGGTGCCCTATTCTCTCCCGTACTTCCCTTGCACTGTCACTCTCGACAAGGGTTTATGGGGGGCTATCAAGGGGAAAAGACAAAAGTTTCCTTTCCCCCCCCCTTCCACTCCATGCAGGATCATATCACATGGCAACGGCAGTGGCGTAAAGAAGCTTATGAATGAGCCCCTTCATCCTGATCCAGAAGGAGGACGGGGAGGGGGGTGTTGCGGTAAAGTGAGCTTCTGGGGGGTGAGATGTACCGTATAGCGGCCCAATCTGATATTGGTATTTAGCCTTTGAAACATCAAGCTTAATATGGAAGCATTTGGAAAGAATTCAGCATACCGTAAAACCGAAATAATTGGGCATCACGCTAGGACATCGGAGTTTCCTCTCCCAGTAAGGCCTGTTGTATTTTTTCTTTTTATTTGTCTCAGCTGAGGGCTGAAAGATAATCTTTTCGCTGTATTTTTCCCCCCTAATCCAGAGGGGGAAATTCTGGACGTCCTAGCGCCATTGCCAATTATTTCGGTTTTTACGGTACGCCAAGTAAGCAAGCATGGTAGGCGAATCTCGGGGCCCAGGGGGAGATTAATAAGAGATATCAAGCTACGACCAACCACACCACGCCATGCCACTGAGATGAGGCAAAAAAAAGTTCAAGCATTGTAGTGGTCAACTGCCTTCGCCGCTTGCTCGAATAGTGCGAGCAGGGGTGCGATCATGAGATTGTGGGGGAGAGACATGAATCCGTTAGTCCAGAGCCGCGATCGTGTTCCACACACCAAAAAAACAAGTTTTTTTTTTTTTGACTATCTTCCGCGCGCGTCTCTAGAAATTTAGCAACCACACCTTTGTCACCGATAGTCACTCGGGATTTCCGTGATGTCCACTAAAGTGCCTTTGTTTTCTCTCGACAGGACCCCACCACCACGACACAACGAAGCCTCTACATAGCAATACACCACTTGTCAAGTTGGGGGTCCCCTTTCTGTCAAATGCGCCATCTTCGGAAAAGAAGTAAATAAAATAAAACTCCCGGCCGGAAGTGCGGCTCTTTTTAAGCCCTTGTCAATCGACAGGGAACTTCTCCCCCCCTCGGTGCTTGTACTCCCCGTGATCCTTCCCAGTATGTTTCCGCGAGGAGGGCTGTTTGTGTTGAGCACTTTTAGCCCCATCCTCCTGCTCAATTGCCGCCCCGATACCTGTATCATGTACATGGACTCCGAGGAGGCACAGTTAGGGCACAGTGGGTGACAATTTGGTTTATCGAGTGGGGGCCGCTTAGGACCTGTCTTTAGGGAAAGCGAAAACTGCCAGGGGCGTTGGAGGTGAACGAGAGCGATCTGTCAATTAGGAAATCGGTACAAATTAACATCGACCACGCAGTGCTGGGCAAAATGGTGTTGGCTATTCTCTTTTTTTTTTGCGGGGGATGATTCGTCTACTGATAGAAAATAGACAAAAAAAGCAGGATTAGTGGATTAGTTATCCACCGTCCACTCCACTATCACGCCAACTTCCGGTTCCCCAATACCGGTAGGACTGTTTTGTGTGTTCCGGGGATTACTGTGCAAACGGGAGCGATGAGTCAGCCAGCCTAGGACTGCGGCTCAAAGATCGGGCAATCAAATAACTAGCTTATCGGCGGCCTATATTAACCCTTGCTGATCATGTCTCTTGGCGGCTTGCCAACGAGACAGCAACTCGGGAAAATCAGGAACAAGTCCGGAATCGAACAGGCCAAATACATAGCAGGCCCCACAACGGTATGAGAGGGGTGGCCCGGGTGGGTGCTCATGAGGCCGGAGGGAAATTGCACATTCCGACGAACATCCATAAAGTGCAGAAAGACGGAATCAAGAGCTATGGCCTGAGGATCCGAATCCGGAGAAAAGTTGGAGGGATCGAAAGAAGGGAGCTATTCTGTCGTGGAACGCACTTTGGCTTGCCAGATCTTCAGGCACGTGTGCGGTTTGCGAACCGGGTCGCTTGGTGTCACGTTTTAGCGGATAGCGGTTACAAGTACGGATTTAATAAGGATGACGGGAGTCGGGGGGTCCGTGGGTCGATGAGAGCTTGACATCATACCCACTTATCTCAATCAATTCGAGCAATAACATCCCGCAAGCCTTTGAACGACAATTGACAGTGCGCCCGCTCCGAAGTATCACGAACCGCCAAACAAGGGCACACCACGGCGTAACCACCGGAGCCAACAAACCATCCACCAACTCCCCAAACGTCTGCAAGAACGGCGGCAAGCAAAGAGCCCACCAACCCTCCTGACTCCTCCACCCCGTGGGGCGTCATAGAAGACCACCAAGACGCGCGTCCATATCCTATCCTCCCTCCCCTCCCCTCCCCTCGTCTCCTGACCCCCGGATCTTTAACCCCTCCTCCCCCCCCCCACTCGTCTGCCGGCTTCACGCCGTCCGCTGAACCCGCCGTGCGCACACCGTGCCACAAGGTAATACGAAAAATGCAAGAAACCTGAGCCTCGGTGCAGAAAGAAAATCATATTTCTACCGCCTCGCCAAATTTTCCTGTATTCAGATGGTTAACCCCGTTACGCGAGTAGATCGAAGAGCGCCAGCACTATAAGTATCATAAAAGTGACGTTATAACTTGGCAGCCAGCCAAGAAAAATGAGAGAGGCGGAGATAATCCTTTACCGCAAGTCCCGAACTGTGCAGTAGTTTAGGGTAGTGATGGCAGGATCCGTCAGTGCCAAGTTCCTATGGTACGAGTACTCTATGTTCCGGGGCATGGACGTGGGTTATCGGACGGCGAGGGATTCTGCGGGCCTGACCGTACTACTGCATTGACCGTTCAAATTCGGCCCGCTGCTAACGAGAACTTGCCTCCAATAAGCTTAGAGCCCTCTATCCACTTGTATGGCAATGCCAGTACCGGTACCATTACCAACTCTGCACTCTGTTACTGTTCTTTGCCCGCCATACTGAACCTTCCACAGTGTAGTGTCCAGTAGTGGCGGGTCGAATTTGAGCAGTCAATGAGATATGATACCCTCATAGGAAATAGAAGAATGAATTCAGTATGGAGATTGCCCAAACAAGCAAGAAGCTTTGATAGCTCTAAGTTAATCCCTAGCAGTCCAATCGCCCACGTCGATATCCGAGTAAGGCACCGTAATGTGAGCGCAGTGAGACGGGACTAGGGTTGGTAACTGGTGCTTCCAATCGCCCAGCCCTCGTCTTGGACTGGGCAACGCCAAGGATGTCTAGGCGACAAGGACAAGGACTACCGTACTCGAGTAACGCCGTCCGTCCGCAGTCGGCAGCTACCTGACGGCCCCAGGACTACCTACCGATAGCCTAATCCCCCGTTCCGCTCCTGGGACTCCACGAGACCGCAAACAGAAAGCACATGCCTCCGCAATTATTCTTGTTATGTGTCATCGTGCTCATAGACCCAGAGGGCTACGAAGTGGTAAATATAATGGATGACTAGGGGATACTAATCTGTCAAAATTTGTCGAGGAATCCACCTCAAACGAGTCCAGGAGTGTTACATCTTCGCCGTTACCCTACAGTCCCCAACGGGGGGGACCTGTCGAATACCAGGCCGTGACGAGCAAGGGTAACTTAGACTATTTGGCAAGGCAAAAAGAAAGTGAACCCGTCAAAGTAGGGGTAACGAAAAATACCTATCACTAATCCTTGTTCGTCACGGCCCCGTTGGACGATTGGAGCCTCCAATTTCGCTTCATGCCTATTATAACTTCATGTTCTCCCTTGCTGGCTAGCAGTGCCATCATCCATCACGTGTTTTTGCAGGTACTATGCTCGAGTGCAAGTATGCGGTAATAAAAGTTATATCATATTTAGTTACGGATTGAACTTTCTTCTTTTTTCTTTTAACATGTTTCCTCATTGTTTAACTGCATTTGTCATGTTTGTGCTCATGCCGCTAGGTAGAAGTTGGACAACCCCAAGTTAGAAAGAGTCTAGATTCAACTCGGTCGCCTTACTTGTAGAAGTGCAGTTACAGTTTTTTTTTTTTTTTTTTTTTTACCACGACTTGCCGCAGTGCTAGTGTGTACTCGAGTACCGTACCGTATTTACGAGTACTCGGACAATCCACTATCTCCGTCAGGTCTCTAATCTCCCCAATCAGAAACAAAAACACCCCCAACAAGGACTAGTGTTTACCTAACGTGGTATAGCTTGTGCGAGTTGGGCTGGTGCATGAAATTACGCACACCAGTCAATGCGATCTGGTAGTTTCATCCTGATCAAACCATACTGCATTAGGTAAACACTAGCCCTACTTGGGGTTTTGTCGCTGATCATTGAGATTAGAGACCTGACGGAGATAGTGGATTGTCCGAGTAAATACGGTAGAGTACCGGTACCTCACACTTGGTATATCGAGGCAATTCTCCTCGAGTTGTCGTTTACACTCGACTGCTAACTAGCCACCTTGTCTGAAGACGAAACCTTGTCTCGCCTTTCTGTCCCCCCCCGTCTCAGAGGGGCTTGATGACTTTGACTACCGTAGAAGCACTACGGTATAGTATTCATACAGTATCATATCATACTAATCCACCCACCAGAAACCTCCCCAAATTCCACCACATAAAAAAATTAAAAAAACTATTATCGCATAATACAACAAGAACAACCGTGAGCACGTTCTGGAATCATTACACGGAAAAGGGATTAGTAAAAACGGTGACACGATGTTGTCACCGTTCACGGGGAAAAAAAAAAAATCATAGGTTTTCCCCGTGAAAGGTTAATTATATATAAGGCACCGGTATCCTATACAGTACGGTACGACCCCCCCCCCCACCGTGGTAGTGGGTACCGTAGTCCCATACAAACCTTTACGTAGCCTACCACACCATTCCCCCCCCCCCCATCCCATCTCCATCCTTCCGAATAGCCGGGTATTGGATACTAGCGGCGGATGTCTATCGTGTGCGTGCGTGCTTGCGTGCGTGCTAGTGCTGCTTACGAGTGAGATTTTGTGTGCGGGTAAGTGAGTGGGCTATCACAGTATCATACCAGGTTGTGAGGGAGAGTAATATGCTTTATTTGGTTAGGGCACCGGTGCTCCGGGAATTACAGTAGTTGGTTGCGCGCTTTACGTGAGATCTTTAGATCCTCGGCCCGAGCCGGACCCCCCCCCCTTTTCCACCCCGCTAGTAATGGGCGCAGGGAGGCTAGTATCCATTCCTCCCGGCTCCGGGGGGGTTTGGTGGGCGTCTGGTAGTGACGACGGTGATGATAGTACCACATGTGTCATAGGTTACAGACAGGGTGTAGACTACTCTGTAGCTATCTTCGCACATCTGCGTTGGCTCCCTATATGTCAAAAAACGACGGCGGTGCACTGTGTACCCAGTCACTAAACTAGCTAGGTATTGGAGACGTTACGTTACATAAAACAGTATAGAGGGATATCGTACTGACAAGGATGAGTGTATTCTAAAACGGCCAGTAAACACAGGAACGAAGGAAGGAACAATGATTGAGTAACAAAGAACGCCATCCGGCTTTTTTGGGGGGGGGGATAGGGTAGGGGATTAAGAAGAGAATTTCAAAGATAGACAAGACAAAACGCAAACACCATCTCCCCCCGCCCGTTCCCACGCCGATGACACGAGAAAGAGTAAATTTCGCCTCACCGTAGTACGAGATTCGGGAACAACATTTTCTTTTTTTATGCAATCTTTGCTCCACCGAGTAAGTCTGCGAGGGCATCGACCTTCTTGTCCTTCTCCTGTGGAACCTTTGCATCCTCCGCTTCCTCGGCCTGTTTGACGACGTCTTCGCCCTCGTCGCCCTCGTCCTCCTCGTCGGTTTCCTCCTCCATATCGCTAAGGGAGTCTAGTTCGCCAAATCCTCTATCTCCAAAGATTTCCCGCATTTGTTCGACGACTAACTCATCCTCCGAGAACTTGTTTCCATTAAGCTCTAACCGCTGAAGTTTCGGGAGAGAAGGGTTAATAGCCCTTTTGATAGTCTCAGCACCTTTAACGTCGATTTCATTATACTGAAGTCTAATAGTTTTGAGCGCTTTATTTTTCCCTAGTGCCAATGCCTCCCCTAGCAATACTCCTCCACGGGCAGAGAGTAGACAATCTCCAACCCCTAGCTCTAGTAGGTCACCCCAGTTCGTTACAACTGCTGCCAATGCATGGGCCCCTGTGGCCGTGAACGTATTGTCCTGCAAGTCCAAAGTCTGTAGCCCGTGGTTCTTCGAAAGGCCATCTCTCAATAGCGCACTGATGCCCTCCTGTCGGATACCGTTCTGCACCATCTTGACTGTCTTCAGCGACTTATGCGCGGCGTAAGCCTCTGCCCATGCCGCCATAGACCCGTTCTCGAGGCGGTTACGGCCACAAACGATAGTTTCAAGGGGAGGGTATGCCGGGGTCGAGGCTTTGAGAGCTGCAAGTTGGCGAATCGAGTTGGCTACTATGGCGCCGCCTGCAGGACCGAGACCATTGTTGTTTAGCAACAAGTGCCGTAATGGACCAGCTCGGGCGTAAAAGTCTCCTAGAGTATCCGCGAGACGACCCCCGAAGGCGTTGTCTGAGAGATCGACGGTATGCAAATGCTGAAGGGTCAAGAGCGCTGCCAGTAGCGCTGCAAGGGCATCCGGAATCTCCGAGATAAGGCGGCCGGTAAAGATGTCGGCTGCGTTGAAGACCTGTATAGAGCATACGTCAGCTTTTTTCACTTCAGTGGAAATAGCGCTACGTACCTGCAGATTTTTGTTTGTTTTCAGGACCTCGGCGAGCGCCTTGCAGGCTTTGATTCCAAATGTGTGGCCGCTGAGTCGGATTTCCTCCACCGTCTCATTGCCCTTGAGGGAAGCGATATGTGGTTCAATGTCGGCCTATTATGAGGTAATACGTAAGCGTACTGCGTGGCTCTGTGGCGATGGTAGGCTCTTTTCCCGAAGGTTTTTTGTGGACTTACGGCGGTGTCTAATTTGAGGGGTTTCCCGTCGCTAGACTTGAGAATAAAAACCTTACTGCTCATTGTGCCGCTCAAAACTTGTTTTGGCGAAAATAATGCCTTCTTTGCTAGGGGTAAGGCAGGTTGGGATGGCGGTGTTGTGAAAAGAGGAGGGAGGAGAAGGAGGGAGGAGAGGAGGAGAGGGTTGGGTGGGTTGGAGGGGTTGGAGGGGTAAAATGCTCAGGGCTTTTTTTTTTTTTTTTTAAGTGGGGTCCGTGCTCGATGATACCAGCTGTCCACAGGGGAACCTCTTTACCAGACTACGGCTTTAGATCAACTCCCACTCCCGATATCGTAACATCGACAAACAATGTCTCCAATACCGGTACCCAAAGATTTATCGTGTTCCGGATTAGGCAAATCAAGAATATAGCACCGGCGTTCACCTTTCTATGGTATTCCTGGATACCCGGTTTATAATATGGAGTGGGTGTGCTCGGCCTTTGAGGAAACTTGTCTCATATGGGACAAACAAAACATGCAAAACTGTTCTGGAAAAGTCTAAATGTAACCTCAAAGCCAATATTGCACCTACTGTATCCTCTCCACTTATTCACCAATAGTGGTGAACAATGGCATGAAGGTAAATGTTTCTTTAAGCACTTGTCCCCCTGTCACGCCCAAAAAATCACCTTAAAAACAGGGGATAGCCCCTGTCTGCCAAGACGCGTGACTTAGAATGTTGTCTTGGCTCTGTTCGGCCACCATTCGAACCAGCTCTCCGATTCAGGACGACCACCTTTCTGCAATGACTGCAGCCCCTCAATTTCACGCAGAACTCCTCGAAAACATTCGATCCATCTCTATTTCTATCCACCTTCCCTCACCCTCCAACTCCACCACCAAGCTTGACCTTGACTCCCCGTGTCTCATAAACCTTCACCATGATGGACAATCCATGCCCCTCAACCTCCCGGGAAATGTTGCCCCGGCTGCTGGTTTGGTCTTGCGTGTCTGCAAACCCGGAGAGCGAATGCTGTGCTACCGCCTCCCGGTTTCATCGCCAAAATCCTCATCAACAGAAGCAGAGAATTATGTGCCATGGACAGCCTTGGAACTGAACAAAGAGGCCGCTACTTTGTTCAGCTGTCGGGCATGCAGAGCCGAAGTGATCCTAAAGGACAGGATCAAGACTTGGAAGGATCTACCTTCGGGTAATTGGGAGGAAATGATGGACTTTTGGCATTGCCATAGGCCAGACGAATCACGCTCTCACCATCACAGCGGCAGGCCTCGCTACGCTCCATTACAACGAGGTTATGTCGCAGAGCCTGGGACTGCGTTGGTCGACCTGACTTATTTCTTACTGGCTGAAGCAGACTGCTCTGAGGCTGTGGAAGTCTCCGAGGTGAATTATCCCCCCCCCCCCTGTAACCTAAGTTTCAGTGTTTCATGTTTCCAGTGGATAGAAAGAAGGTCACCAGTCCGTGGAAACATGCTCAATGGCTGCGTGTACCGATACAAATATCCAAGATTAACATCCTGCTCAGGGTTATCTTGAACTCCGTTGGTGTGAGAAGTACCCTTGCTTCAACGAGCAGTGGGTTTTCTTTGCGCCACGAGAGGGACATAGCTCTGCACAGGGAGGATTGTCACGTTTCATGTATTCGTGAGATCTTTAATAGTCTCTCGGTTTCAACACACTATGCTATAGAATCTGTCTTGTGTGGGAATTTGGACGAGACACATGCCTTTCTTTTTGATTTTACATTCCCCGAGAATAAGCTAACCCGTGGTAGCCGTCAGCAAAACAAGACCCCCATGTTCTAACTTGCAAGTCTTGTAAATCAGTTCTTGGCGTCGTGGATAGGAAACCATCGGGTGATGGTTCCTCTGACGCTTCCAGAGGATGGACCCTTTACAAGTGGGCCCTTTGTGACGGGAAGTCCAAAACATTTCCCATGCAATGCTTTCTGGCGGCTCAGCTCGTTGACCTGGCAGAGAATAATGGTACCCGACGTATCATATTTACAGCCCAGGAGGTCAAACTAAGGATATGGGTATTTAACACTGACACTCGCTACATCGGCTCCGACACTGGCCGAGTCATGCGCGCTGTTAAGGTTTTTTGGCAAGCCGGGGCGGGGGACAAAGGCGGCATGATGGGCACGGAGGGCTTTGAAGAGGTCGCAATCCATTGGCAACTCTTGGAGGGATTGAAAGAATCGATCGAGCGGGGTGACCAGAAGTTTGGGGAATGGAGGGTGGGGATGGTGGAGAGATTTGAGAAGCGATCGGATGTTGTGTAGTGCAGGCGGTATTATAGTTGCGCTCCACTTGTAATGGAGGAAGTGGAGTAGCTTTATCGGAAATGAAGAATGGTTAATTCCCTCAAGCATCGAGGAGTATGATACTAGGACAAAAAAAACCCAGCCGATGGCCGTTTCACACCATTTTCTCGCTCCCAGCGAACTCTGGGGTTCCATTCTAGGTCAAAGCAAACTGGAAAGCATGTCGAGAGTATCATAGTTTGCAACAGAGGGAGCTGAACAGCAGGTTTATGGAATTGAGAAAGCACCGAAACCCTAGAACAAAGGCGGTCGCACGGTATGATACCGTGCTCGAGTACCACACATGGCACAAAACATCACATGTCGCCAATTCACAAGTCTCGTGATTCTCGCAGCCCTTCCCGAAACTCCCAACCGAGGCAAGCGTCACTCAACCCGTGCGTCCGAAAACAGAGAATACAAAAGTCCATTAAATTTACAAGTACGATACCCGCCTTCGATGCGAGGCACGGTAGCCGGCGGCGCCAGTATCTGTGCCATAGTTTTATTATATTTCATCTACAAAGTATTATATAGACTAACCAACCCTTCCATAAACATTGTCATGCGAAACGAACTCAAGGCACTTGTTATGCCAAAAAAAACAAAAAAAAACAAGCCAGACAAAACGCCGCCCACACCACCACCACCACCACCACCCGAAACGAAACGAAACGAACAAACCCTTCAGAAGGAAAAGGGGAAAAATAAAAGAAATCGTAGGCGTCAATCCAAATCTCCCCCTCTCGCGCGGGGCGAAGAGGGAGTAGGGGGGGGGGGACGAATGATCATGAATCATGAATCATCATTCGCGTTTATCGACGACGACGACGACGACGACAGAATCCCGGCGTGGGGGCGCGGATAATGCACCCAAGTGGGTCGTGAGATCCTCTCCGGTGACTTGTATATTTTGAGTATGGTACTGTATATGTCGGTGCGGCGTCATACGCTGGTGCAGAACGGATCGGATATACCGGTACTACTATTATATATTGCGGTGGTCGGGGGGGGGGGAGTGTGTGGGGTTAGAACACAGGAGATTCACCGGTACTTATAATACAGTACTGGTATATCGTATTTATTTATTCACCATCACCGATCTCAGCAATCGGATGCACGCGAGAGGGAAACACCGACCGAGAAGGAAGGAAGGAAGGAATTAATGTTCCTCCAGCTTATGCCAGTCAAAACTTGGTAATCTTATTTAAAACTGGTATCCTATCATACCGGTATTCGCAACTCTTCGATAATACATCTAACTAGTACGGTATCGGTATCATACTGTAGTGGTGTTGATCGCTTGTCGTCACTCGGTCGGTCGGTTGGTTGGTTGGTCGGTTGGTTGGTTGGTCGGACTTGTGCTGTCGTGTGCGCAAGGTGGGTGATTGATTTTTTATTAAGATATTCACGATAGCAGACCGGTCTTGGTGGTTATCTGTGAGGGCTCAACATGGGGCCGGACATCTGGATTGTTTTTTTCGGTATCCTTAGTATCATACTCGTATGATACGCTGTTCATGGCTAGTACTTTCTGGACACTTAGGCCATATTATATAATATTTATTATCTGTCGGAGAATAAGGAGGGAGGGAGGAAGGGAGATATGATATATACAAGACTAACTTGGGTTTTCTTGGGGGAGGGAGGAAACAAAGGCGTCAGGGCGGGGTTCTTTGGGTTTGTCATATCTGGTCCATGGTACCTGAGCGATGCGAAATTATTATTATAATTTCGGAATGGACCGTTTAATCCCCCCAATCTCTCGCAGCCCCGGATTCGTGGTTAAGGAGTGCGGGCTTGGGAAGTTAGCAGGATGCTGTTAGTTATCTTATATTTGTTCCCGCTAAAGTGGGAAGTGGAATGGCTGCGGTTGGGTTTTCCCGGTCGAGACAGATCATTCCCAATCACCCCCGTGCCAAAGTGGGTGAAGCTGCACATTCGCTGGCTCTTGAAAACCCATCTATCGTATTGCAACCCCAAGCTGCTCTCAAACCGCCAACGGCAAAGCACATCGGTCAGAAGAAATACCGCGTGAGCCACCGCCAAGCCCACCGACTTTCCATATAATTATGATATGAACTGACCATCTCAAAATTAAACAGCCCCGAATCCAGGTTGTTCTAGTAAAAAAAACAAAAAATCTCATCACACCCACCATCACTGAGCCTTCTTCCTCTTCTGAGCCCCTTTAATCCGCTGACTCTCAACAGCATACATGAACCCTCCGCCAAAAACCACCACCGCCCCAATCACAACGCCCCAATTCAAGGCGTTTCCGAACAACCAAATGCTCAGCAGTAAACTCACTAGCTTCCTTATGTTGAGAACAATCGTCACCGTCAGTGCGGAGGACCGGGAGGCAAGGACGTTGACGCCGCGGACGCAGATGTAGTGTGTGGCTGCATTGAGGAGCAGGAAGAACACATGTTGTGGTATCTGAATCTGCGAGAACTGTGGGAATTGGGATGTCAGGGGGGGGAGTGGGGGCGATTTGAGAAGCTTGTGGTATTGGGTCCGGATGGAAGGGATGAAGGGGATGAAGAGGAATAACGAGAGGAAGTGCTTAGCCATGTCAGTCCGGCAACACCCAAGAGCAGGTAGGGACGGGTGGGGTAGTTACGGAGTAGAATAGCCCCTCCCGGTAATGGTTTCCGTAACGGGTATATGTCCCTTCAATGTACAATCCCATGAACGCTGAGATCACCTGCGCGACGAATAATATCGCAAGACCCGTTATGAACCTCGTCATTGATTCCTCGGTTTGTCCCTACATAACCATTGTCGTCGGTAGCTGTTTTTCCAAACGGGAGAGTCCACTCACGACTCCTTTAGAATCACCCCATGCCGAGAGAACAATTCCCACAGTTAGCATCAATACGGAAAGAACCTGGACTTTACTGTATCTGCCCTCTCCCTCAACTCTATCAGCACCTCCACCCTCTCACTCCAATTCAGGCATGTTGAGCAACTACCGTTTTCCCCACAGCCATCCAATGACTAAAGTGGTCATACTCCCCCCACTCCTGAGAATAATATGCACCGGCACAGAAATGCTATACCCAAACGCATAGTTATTCAATATTGACACGGAAAAGTACATCAATATTTGAATCAACCACCGGTGGATGGGAATCTGATTCGGCTTCAACAGGGTTTTGGAGCTGGCGTCAAAATGGTAAACCAAGCCTTCAACCGCAACAAACAGGAATTGTGCGAACGTAAGCAGGTGACCCGTTTGCGGTTCCGATCTTCACAAATCAGCACTCGTCCCCAAACATCACTACCCCCCCTACTTCAAGCCAGGAAGTGCGGGGAGAGAGCCAAGAAGGGAAGGTTTACACACTTCACTATAGCTTCGAGCGCAAATACCTTTCATGATGACTCTGTCTCAGCAATTGGCTCAACACACACAAACTAATACCCCAGGCATCCTCAACTCTGACACCGGTGCCCCTCCACCCGGACGCCTCTACTCGTCCCCAGCACAGGGCGGCTTTTTTGCCATCAAGAAGATTCCTGCTTACGTTCGAACAACACCCGCCAAATATCAGGGCAATCATAACAGCAGTTTGAACCCACATGGGAATCGTCGCCTGTGCGATTGCACCTATTGCACTTCGGGTCGGGGGTGGCGCTCGGCCTTCTAGGTGTGGTCTCGCATCGATTTTGTTGATCTTGGTGGCGCCTTCCGAGGCGCTTTTTCGGCGCTGAACTCCCCGGGCCATTCTGGATCGTCGTCGTCGTTGTTTGTTATTCTGTTGTCGTCTTCTGTGTTGTTTGTTGTACCAACCCACGTTGATATCGTGTCGCTGTATAACGATAAATATGAGAAAAAGTGGATTCTCCTCAAGAGCCACCGGTGTTATAGCCTGCGGAGCAATAATTTGGGAGATAGGAGAGAGTATTAAAAGAAAGAAAGAAAGAGAAAGACCAACCCGTAAAGAGTGCAACAGTCAAGGGTAAAAATGTCAAGATGACGAGAGAGAGAGAAAGGACAACTCAGCCGTTTTGTTCAATGGCAGGGGTACGCTGGATCGTCCCGGACCATGACCGAGTGGACCTACACTCCGGACCGCCAATCCATTTTTTATTTCATTTTTTTCCACTCCTTTCCTTCTTTTCCCCTCCCTTCCCTTACACCGGGGCCAGGGCACTGCGTAAGTCCAGTGCGACAAAGTACTTGTGCGAGTTTGGCAAGGAGAAGCCGTTCCGCTGCTGCAAGTTACTTGTTGCCGTTGCATAACATACTGCCACCACCACCACCACCACCATAGTGCTTCTAGACACCTACCACCACGACTCCTACCCTCCTTCCTTGTCTTGCTTTGCTGCACCCCTCCTTCTTTTGGGAGGGATTCTCAGGAACCAGTTCTTGTTCGAATTCTTGGCCTCGCTTATCGTCCACCCCGCGGGAAAACGCCACCTGCCAGCTGAACGCTGGCCGAGGTTTCATATTTTTTCTTCTTTTTGTTTTTCCTTTTCTTTTCGGTTCAGAAATAAATAAGAATAATAAAAAGTCCTGCCGATCCACGGACGAAGTCTTTCGGGAATAATGGCTCCTGAGGGTTCCAATGGTGGTGGCGGCGGGGGTGGTGGTGGTAGTGGAGCTGGAGCTGGGGGAGGAGGGGGCTTCTTGGGGGTGTTGAATAGGGAGGAATTGGTTTACACTGGATGGTGAGTTTTGTATGATACAGGCACTACCGGTAGTATGAAGCTGGGATGTCTTGGCGGAAGTATGTTGGCAGCTGTTTGGCGAGTCTAATGTGGGCGAAATAGTTATTGCGAGGAGAACATCTACTGTCTAGTTCGAGATCGGGTACCCCCCGACTCCCGGAAGTACTTTACTGTAGCATTTATTTCAAACACTATGAAAAGTAAATACTCCCGTCCCTCCCGGCCTTACATGTCCCTCCCACCCCTTCCACAACAGCAGACTAACTCAACAACCTCTCCATTATTACAGCCGTACCATTATTCTACCAAAAGGTACAATAGCCAACCAGCCATCAACACGCGTGTAGGAAAGCACAACAATTAACAAAAAGCCCCCTCCCTCAGGCATCAAGACATCCCCCTCTCCCGGTAACCTGGGACTACCACGTCCTCCTAATCCACCACCCCCCCTCTGCTCCCGCAACAATATACGACTTCGACACCACTCTCCCCTTCCCATGCCTCTTTGCCGAATACTACACTAAAACTCTCTACGGGCCGACCTCGTGGGGAGAGTATGCAGGGATATTGGACCCCTTGCAGGTACAAGCCTACGTCGCGAACCGGCCAAGGTACTTCAGGCTCGTTGGCGCGAGTGAGTACCTGAGGACGTTCGCGAGCACTAGGAAGCACATGGTGGGTCCGGAAGGGGTGGAGGTGGAGGGTGAGTGGTTGGCAGATCCGCCGGTCTATCCGCCTATCACGTGCGAGATGGGGGAGGATACGTTGGAGATGTTTTTGGACTTTGGAGTGCCGGGGAGTGGGGGTGGATGGGGGAGGATTGTGGATGAGGAAGCCTTTTGGAGTGAGTTTGCTGGCGAGGGGGAGGAAGTGAGAGTTCATTGATATCATAACAGACTTCTTTTTCCTTTCAATTTTTTTTTTGGTGTTTGGAACAGTACCCCGGTTTATATTGTCATCGATATTACGGTATTACTCTTCGCTTTAGGCACTCGACTTCTAACTTTGATAATTACTAGCAATGGAACAAGTTTTGCGGTATAATAATAGTCTACAGTAACCCCCCAAGCTAAAGCTAACACCCCGAGTGATCCCACATGATTACCTATTCTTACATTCACTACCCAATACTACTACACTAGCTAGGGGAGAAACTCCCACGATAAGAGGGAAGGGGGGGGGGGCAAAGAAATTACAAGCAAGCCAGATAACGCCTGAGGGAGAAGAAAAAAAAAAAGAAAAAAAGAAAACTCGTACTACTAGAACAAAAGCCCAACAACACAAGTAGCAGCATCGTATACTCCCTTCTCTTTAACTAGCGAATCAAATACTCCACCAAGTCTCGAGAAGCTATTCAGTTCATCTGCCTCTTTCACTGCGAATCTGTTAGTATCGTTTCTCCCCTTGGTTAGTTTGTAAGGGGGAGAACTTACGATAGCTTGGCAACCTAACATCCGCCGAAATCACACTCTCAGGTTCACCAGTGACGTCGAACTCTATGCGCCATTCTAGGACCAACTCTACCCCACTCCCCTCCACGCCCGATCCGCCGCGCCGACTACCTTTGTCGGTCTTTGCACGGGGGTGGAAGCACAGGAGCGATTCGCCCAAGTATGGGATGATCTCCCTTCTTGAGACCTTGCCTTTCTCTTTCTTGCTTGTAGCGAGGATTGGGAGGAGGTGTGGGAATGTGGCGCCGAGCTTCGCGAATACACTCGCCCGGGTTTTGGCTATGAGTGTGTATGTAGATATCGCATGGAAGACGGTGGGTATGTCGCCTTCTTCAACGGCAGTCGTCAACACGGGGGTTAGTTCGCGGACAGACCAAGGTGAAATACGGTAGGTGATTTCTTGAACGGTGGCGGATTGGATGCTGAGGGACACAGTGAAGTATAATAGGCGGTTGGAGGTATAACCAGATGCTGTGATTATTTGGCTTATGGGTGTGGATGGAATGATTTTGGAACTGTGCGTCGTGAAAGTGATGCTTGTGAAGGCTTTTAGTTGGGGAAGAGGATCATCTGGCTCCATTGGCCTCGCTGAAGGGACTGGCTCTTTCTGCTTTGGTTTCGGTATCGATACCACTTGAGAAGCATCATTCACAGCTAGTAATCGTTTCCTACAACTCCATCAGCAAGCCCAGAAAATCGTCAAGACAAAAAACGTACACTAGAGTGTCAGTGTCCTGATCTAGATCCTTTACAGCCTGCGTCTCCCTCTCAACCCTCGCCTTCTCAATCTTAACCTCCTCCTGAAGTTCCATAATCTCCGCCTGCAAAACCTGCATCCTCGCCGCCATGATCCTCTCCAACCTTTCCTTCTCGACTCGTTGCTTTGCCTCCATTTCCGTTTCTGGCCGTTTCCTCTTACTCCTCTGCTGCTGCTGCTGCTGCTGCTGCTGCTGCTGGGCTTCCGGTAGCCCCTTGCGTGATCCACTCTTCTTCGTAACAGACGCCGGCTCTGGCGATTTTACATCCTCCACGCCTCCTTCCTCCTGTAGAATCCCCAACTCACTCTTTTCCGGGGAATCCTCACTAGGGGGAACACTAGGCGCAAGAACATTCGAAAAGCTACTCCTGCGCCTAGCAGGGCTAGACGACAATCTCGAACCACCCGCACGTCTAATACCCGCACCAACACTTTCACTCCTAGCCCTTCCGGTGAACATTCCCCCTGCCCCTCCGCTACCGCCACCGAAACTTAGCCTCCCCGCCCTGTTAATCTCGTCCTGCGAGGCGCTGACAAACCGCTTCTTCACGGGCTCCGCGTAAGGTGAATGGCGGGCGTGCTGGGGGTTGCGTTTCGCCAAGGAGGGTCTAGTGGGCGATCGGTATAACGCGCTGGGGTCATTTTGTACAGGGAGTTTTGATGGGCTGGCGGAGCGGTGGAAAGGTAAGGAGGGTGAATCGGAGAGTTTTGGACGTTTGGGTGGGGAAGTCATTGTCATATTATGCTATTGGGATTAATACTAGTTTGTTGTTGTTACTGCCGTCGGTTGTTGGCGATGTGGTGATTTGGGGGGGGGGGGGGGGGATTAAATGAATGAATGGGGAAAGGTGAATGAATGATAGTGTGTTGCGTCGCAGACAGACCTGTGTTCCTTTGTTTTGGTTTGGCCTGGTTGGGTAAAACGTGTGGAGCCATTGAGTTAGGTCATGTTACCCGGCTTTTGGCTCACGCTGATATCATACCCAACTTGAACTACCGCATCAAACTCGGACTCTATCTCCATCACAACCACACAACCTTACAACCACACAACCGCACACAACCACGCTCTATACTTCATAGAATTCTTTTTTAAAACCACAGCAGCCATGTCTCTTTGGAACGGCGATACAATAAAAGACGTCTCCGAGTCCGTCGGAGTCGCCAGTCTCAATGAAGATGTCGCCAAAAACCTCGCAATGGACGTCGAATACCGCATCCACCAGGTCCTTCAGGAAGCGCTCAAGTTCATGCACCACGCTAGAAGAACTACATTGGGGACTCAGGATATTAGCAATGCTCTTCGAGTTCTAGATGTTGAGCCTCTCTACGGTTACGAGTCTACCCGTCCGCTCCGGTTCGGGGAAGCGTCACTGGGACAGGCTCAGCCGATCTTTTATGTCGAGGATGATGAGGTCGACTTTGAGAAGCTTATAAATGCGCCGTTACCGAAAGTTCCGAGAGATGTTACTTTTACCGGTAAGTGCCACTTCTCTTTGCTATTTGGCGATAGTTCACATCGCTCTTCCTCCCCCCTCACCCCTCACTACCCATCCAAGCACCCGCTAACCACCCCCTCCCCAGGCCACTGGCTCGCGATCGAAGGGGTCCAACCCGCCATCCCTCAGAATCCCACCCCCTCAGAGGCCGCTCGCCTCTCGGAAACCACTCCAAAGGGCGCCTCAAGTAATACAACCCTCTCCGCCGCTTCAACCCTAAACCCCACAACCAACGAAACCGTCACCATAAAACCCCTCGTGAAACACGTTCTCTCAAAGGAACTTCAACTCTACTTCGAGCGAATAAGCACCTCCATAATCGATGAGTCCACAGCCGACACGATCCGCAACGCCGCGCTCGCTAGTCTACGCAAGGACCCGGGGCTGCACCAATTACTCCCCTACTTCGTCCAGTTCATCTCGGAGAAGACAACACACGGCCTGCGTAGCCTGTTCACGCTAACGCAGATGATGTCCTTGACTCACGCCCTTCTGGAGAACGACTCCTTCTTCATAGAACCATACGTATCTTCCCTGATCCCTCCGATCCTGACCTGTCTCATCGGCAAACACCTCGGCTCCTCCTCCTCCGACCCCCATTCCCAGATACCGGCACACTACGCACTGAGAGACCTCTCTGCCTCCCTATTGAAGCTCGTCTGCAAACGCTTCGGCGACTCCTCGCACACACTGAAACCAAGACTCACAAGGACCTGCTTGAAGCACTTCCTCGATCCCGCGAAGCCACTACCAACGCACTATGGTAGCATCATCGGCCTCGCCGCGATAGGCGGCCGGGAGGCTGTCAGAGTGTTAATACTACCCAACACAAAACTCTACGAGAAGGTCATCCGCCTGGAAATCGAGGAAGAAGGGCCGAGGAAGAGCGAGGCGGAGATGTGTTTGAACGCTTTGGTGGGGGTTATCAAACAGCTAGAAGAGGAAGAGGAAGAAGGAGCAGGCGGGGGGAAGGGAAAGAATGGTGTCGTGCCGATCATACCAGGCGCAAGCGCCGATGAGGTTAAAGCACAACTCATCGGAATCCTGGGAGAATTAGTCGGTGAGGAAGTGTGGAAACTTAGACGTGAGGCACTGGTTAAAGCGGTTATTGAGGCTGGGGGGATGAGGATTTAGTCCATGGCACGCCGGGATCCCTCCCTCCCTTTCCTTCTCAACACTAAAATACTTGCCCTCTTTCTATATGATTTGGATTAACTGAAAATTCCGTGTAATGGTGGTGGGGGTGGGGTTTCTCCTCTTTTGCTTTTATTTTCTTCTTATCTTTCCTTCCCTTTCATTCCTTTTTTGGCGTTGTGTTGGGACTTGATATTTCTGCTATAACGACATGTATTTCTTGTTTTACCGATGTACTCTAGATGGAGTGATTGATTAAGCCAGCTTACTTACCTAGAAGAAGGGAGCGGGAAGGGAGAGGAGGGAGGGGTTATACGGTAGTTTAAGCTAGGTATGATATGATATGTACACACTTCAATTCAGTTCCAAAAAAAAACTGATGGAGAATACTTTGTATGCTTTACCGTATTTCATCATGTATAGTACGAAACTAGTAATAACAATCAGCGGTAGAAGTTCGTTTTACACCCAAATTATGATAGCCATGTTGACAACATCATAACACCACCTCTATTCCATCAATAAACACCAAAAATTTACTGCATACTCAGTAGAATTCCTTGGGTTGTCACACAAATAAATATCTTATTCTATAGAATATCCATTGACCTAAAAAAAAAGAGCACAAAAGTGACATTAGGTCTTGGCGCTTTTTGTACTGTATGGGAAACTGTGTTTTTTTGCCAATTGAATAGCCTTAGCTGCCAAAACGTCAATTTGTCTTTTCTAGACCCAAGATTTTGCATATGAAAAGTTGGTATAGTTCTGAAGTATGCACTAGTATCTTTTGTATTCTTTGGGTAACCTAGGAAGGAAATTCATATACTTGGAATGGGCTACTTTTAGTGTGGTACGCTCACACTACTGTACTGGTGATTTTTGTCACCAGCCTCGTACTCGTACCGCCTCCACCAACGGCGCTCACAAAGTTATTTCAATATTCCGTAACACATAGAATATCACCCGATCATAGATATCACTCGAATATATAGCAAGATGGCCACCTCTAATATTGAAAAGTGATATCGCTCATAAGCCGTTGTTAAACTAGCCAAAGACAAACTGCCGTCACGCCAGGCAACTCTGCAAAAAATCAGTAAGGTATTCCACAAGCTGCCAATTCACGTTGCTCAACGCTCAATTTCAACAAAGGTAAATGTTTCATCATCTCGTTATCGCAATCCGCCCAACCCACACTTGGAGAAAATACATTCTAAGAGAAAAGAAGAGATCGATGAAAAAAAAACCCCCCGAAAAATGGCTAGGTGCCCCCCTCCCCACTAACCATCACCACAATTCTCCCCCTTTCCCCTTTCGACTGCACTGTGGCGGCGGACATTCTCCCCGGGTCCTAGATCTTTATGCCGGCCTCTGGTACGGCATATTGTTATTATCAAACCCGACATCGTCAGTTTTATGGACTAGAGTATTAACGACGCTAATAAGGGCTTTTAGGATCCCGTCCCTCCCGCCTCTATCTGCAAGGACCTCCGTATTCCAGGTGACCTCCTCGCCCACTTCTAGGTTATAGTTTTCCACTAGATGCTTCTCGATCTCAACCGGGACAAGGGAAAACGAGTAGGACAGACGCTCGTCAGCGGCCATAGCAGGTCTGTGAGCGATTGGTCGATCGTTAGATAAGTATGAGTAGAAATTATCTTGGTTGGTGTGCTTACTTTCCAGTGGAGATTGCCTCATAGCGTCTTCCTGGGCCGCTCCGACGGTTAACTTGGAGATCCTGGAGTTCTGTGACAGCGAGGTCGATCTCATGGCCGAGGCAGACTTTCTTATTCACTTGATACCTGAGCATATGGCGGTATTGGATTTTTTTCACAGTGATACCAGTTCCTTTGACGTCGAAACCGACTGCCGGGGGACTATCTCCGCCACTATTAAAGTGTCAACTCTAAGCCTGCATATTCCTGGACTCTAGGGGCAAGTAAGTACCGAATAGAGATGCTTGCGAGGAATTCTGCAAATCCTGGTGTCTCAAGATCGAGAACCTTACAGCCCGCAAGTCTAATTCTGGCATCCCAGGCTCTACAGTATAATTAGCCTAACACGATACGTTGGGGTGTGAAAGGCGTGGATACTTGGTCGGATGGGCCCAGTAGACAGTCCCAAAGTCACTGACGTCATTGTAGCAGGTCACATCAAATGTCTGCGCATTCATGACAAATATTCTGCAAAAGATTAGCCAAATTCTCCCCGTCCTATGATAAACGTACCTGTTTTTGCTTTCTACATCGCAGTGAAATTCATATGTGATCTCTTCTGATCTAAGATCCCCCGAAAACATAGCTTCAAACCTGCTAATCTTCAAATCAAGAACATGTTCGACGTCATAAGCTTCACGGGTAACCCTGCAAAATGGTAAGTATTGAGTGCCCCCAGAAAAAAAGGAGCAGGTGAGCGTACACGCTAGTGAAATGAGTCTTAATCTCCTTAAGATTTTCCACAGATGACTCCCAATCACCCCATTCGATTCCACGTCTGGATATGGTTCTCGGAACTCCCGTAAGGACAATACGTCCCAAACTTTGACAAGTCAGAACCCACGTGAACCGGAACTCTTGACGAAACTCACCTTGCTTCAAACTTGACATGGCCTCTCCAACCACGGACGTGCGTGAAGCTGATTACAAAATTAGTAACTGTGCACCGACAAGAAAGTGAGTCCGTACCAGGATTTGAAAATCTTTTGTATTTTCTGAGCATTGTACCTTGTCACCCTAGAAACGCCATGAGCCTTTATACGTGCCACGATACATCCAAGAGTATACCTTTTACTATCATCTACCCCATCGGTGAGATCGGAACGACCCTCTTTGGTGCGTGCAGGAGCCTGCTGGTTCATTGTGCGATGTAGGGTTTTTGTCCCGGCCTCAGGAGTACCAGCGTCGGTCTTCTTAGCCCTTGGCTTTCTCACAGTACGAGTGGTCGGGATAACAGTTGGAGGTGGCCTCTGTATCTCCGAGAAGGAACCTTCAAAAGAGAAGACATGGTCCTGGTTTCTTGTAGGCGCGGGCGTAGGTGAAAGGGTTGGCGACTCCAGGGTGATCTCACCATCAAGAAGGTCGTTATTACCGTTGATAACAAAACCAATGCTTTTCTCTTGCTCTACACTTTTCTTAGCCCTGACAGTGCGTATAGTCGGCTTGACCGTCGGAGCAGCATTGGCGCGCATCTCCTGCGGCGGTTGGGTACTGAGACTTGAATCAAAATTGAGTTGAGGATCACACAAATCTAGAGTGGGGGTCCCGTCGTCATCGCCACTGGTCGATTCGGGTTCCATAAGAAAGCTACCGGCACGGTCAAGTGCCGAGCCTAGTACGAACATAGATGGTGCTAACGAGTCACCAGCATCTCCATCCCATACTCCCCTCGATTCAAGATAGGTCCCCCACCTGTGCCGCGGGTGAGTCAAACACGCAAACCGCTCCTGAAGCGAATGCGGTTCGATCTTGCAATTGAGAAACTTCCCCGCTTCCGGGGAGTATTCGGCCATACGAATAAGGAACTTGTTTTCGACCGGCATTTCAGCCCACTTTGAGCCATGAGGGTAGAGAGTTGTTCTGTTTAGTTCACTCTGCTTTTCCAAAGAGACTAGGCGGATCTCAAACTTCTTTTTTTCATCAGGGTTGATGAGGGTAACCTCAATTGACTCGAAGCCGCGACACTGTTCCATATGATCAGCACCACCGAACGCACAAAAGCAACGATGTATTGTCTTACATAACGTTCAAGGACCTTGCGAAGTTTCTTTATAGCAAGTTTTATCGGTGCAAGACTCCCCGCCCCTATTTTAATCACTCTATTAACCTTATCGGGAGAAAGGGTGCATCCAGTGACCCTCGAAATCTGCTCCATGAAATCGTACCCGTCAACGGGGTGAAGTACATAACTGAAATCCAGTGTGGATAGCTTTGGATCCCAAGTCTCGGTGTACTTATGCTCCACAATAGGCTTTGATAAGCTAGTTACTAGGTCTTTGGAAGAAACCTGTCAAATAATAAACAGACTGGCCACTGCTGGTGAGTGTGGGCTGGGGGGGGAGGGGGGAGGGGGGGCTACTGGTGAAAGGAAATCGTCGTCACCGCGCTCGTCGTGGCTGTCTGGCTCATCATCAGATATATCCTCCGTCCATTGCACGGCTCCGAGGTTAAGATGGGAGAACGGAGATCTTTTGATTGGTGCTTCGACCTGATTTACTCTTAATATTCTCATCCCAAATTCACCATTAACCACAGGAGGTTTCTTCCTACCTTATCGCCATACCGAATTGTAGTTATAGCATCCCCGGCAGCAACGCTAAGAACATCCATGAAAGTTTTGAAGGCACCATAGCAAGCCTCTTGATCTCCCCACAGCACAAAGAGCTGAATGCAATCAGCTCAACTCAGCTCACAAACATGATTCAAAAAAAAGCTTAGCGGTTTGGATAATCCTTACTTTCAATTTTGAATCAAAAAAGCAGTCGACCGGAACCAGCTGCCTAGATTGTTTTTCCCTGCAACTCACTTTAGTAGGGGCTCAACGCAAGGGATACCTTTAGCATACTTGTAGGTGCGAATCAACTTGTGAATAGCCCCTGGGGTGAACTCAAAGATCTAAAGAGTGAGGAAAAAGTCAGAAATCAGGCGATTAAAACCAACAGCAAATAAACCCCCTATAGGACACCGTGTGTATTCACAGTCTTAATCTTGTAAGCAATGTAAGTTTCCTTAGGCGGAGAATCAGATTCGTCACCAGACATCGTGAGTATTAGTGAAGAAAAGTCCTTGAAACGGCAATGGTTTTGGTAGGCGGGCGAGGCTCCACACACACAACTAGAGCCGAGATGTAGTCTAGAGGAAGTGGTTGTATGATTGGAAAAAAGCTTGGTTGAGATTAGTGGGGTAGTTTGTTGGTGGGAAAGAAGAGCGAAGGGAGGTTTTCCGAGCTGGGAAGACGCGACCGATTAGGGCACTAACAAAGAGCCGCAATGGCACAAGTGGGTTGTGCTTGAAGTTGTGCGCCCCCAACCCCAAATTCCGGAGAGGGGTGTAAATTGGTATCATAATATCATATGATACCGGTATGATAGGTCACAACATGCCAACGAGAAGCAGATTCGCCATAGTCTAAAGTGCTCCTACTCGCAGAGGGTCTCAGCACTCAATAGCGTGATGCCCTGCATCCGTGCTTGGGTAATTTTCAGTCCTGCCTGAGCATTAATAGTCCCACAGCCGTGAAGTGCCGGCTCCAATAAATCCAGGATCACCGAGACAGTCCTAGAATCCTCATTGGTTGGAACGATAAATCCTATCATATGATACACATCCGGTAGCTGTCACGGACCCTAAGCCGGACCCGGCACTGTACTCGAGCACCTGTAGAAGAAACTCACCACAGTTGACGACTGTAGTAAGTGGCGATGCGAATGAACTACGATAGGCAGGGGTAGGTACTGGTCCTGTAATTGAGATGTGGAGGATGGGTGGCCATTATCGATAGTTCGCTTATCGATAAGATAAGAGTCTTGAGGAGTTAGTCCCCCAAAGATAATCGTGGAGCCGCTTCTCTTACTATATATTTACGTCACATTATGCTAAGAAGTGTCTAGATCCGGGGGTTGGCAATTTGAACAAAGCTTCGACTGTGTGATACCGGTAGACTACTGTACAAGTAATCTACGAGCACCGGTACTGTGGTGACACCATTACAAGTACGATATTGGCATAAAAAGTGATGAGTAGTTGGCATTTTACACAGAAAATGGGAAACTTTAGTGACTTACAAACTCATTCAGAAATACTAGATAATCAATCGAAATATCATTATCAGCTTTAAAATTCCATTCCATAGGTTTGTTCAGTTGAAATTGTGTGATTTTTTGTTGCACTCAGGGGAGCATTGGTGTCCAAAAGCCTGTTTTGTAGGATGTTGCAAAGTACCTCTTATATTAATTTTAATTACCCAATTTTTACTGAAAAAAATCCATGGAATTATAGAGCTGATAATACTACTTTGATCAATTATATAGCATTCTTAGATGAGTTGTAAGTCATTAAAGTTGCTCATTTTCTGTGTAAAATGCCAAACTACCCATGACTTTTTATGCCAGGCTCGTGCAACTTGTACTGAGTAACCACATCATCTGGTATTATCAAGAGTACAAAAACACCTTACAGTAATGTTCATATCCCTTCAAATCCCAGCTCCCTAAACACAATAAGAATAAGCACAAATGACAAGTGTTGAATATATACCCAAGAGAACACCCCACTGACCACGGGGGGAGACTAGCCAACACGGAACAGAGGAAAATCTGGGTGGAGAAAGTAACAAAGGGGTAAAAATAAAAAAAGTAAAACTCCGCCGCCAGACAGCCTAAAGGACAAGAAAGAAGGGTATGGTAATGAGAGGTATTTAACACAGATACAAGAAATGGAAATGAGGGGGGAGAGGGAAAGAAGGAATAGCTTTTACAAAAAAAGAAAAACAAGGACCTCAGCCAGACGCGAGCCACCACCCTCGTTCTCCATCCAACCCATGCAAACTTCCGCCCATCCGAAATTAGGTACTCCACATTAAATACAAAGAGCAGACCCAGACCCAAGGTGAAAGTTCATGAAAACAGCGGAAATGTTAAGGATACACAAAAAATCGACATTTCATGCGAACGTTAGAGCTACCAATAACGCTGTGAAACAACAGTAACAAGAGGAAAACATTAGAACATCCCAGTCTTTAGGAATACCCTGTACACAATTCGCCCCAGACAAAAAAACCCGTGTTTAGAAAAGAGAAATTGATAGAATCTTGGTCTTATGAATACCTACAGTGGAGAGATAGAGGTTGATCATGAATAGCTCATTCTAGGACCATACCTCAAAGGTGTAGGTGCACCAAGTGCAGGAGGGCCAACTCCCATAGTACTGTCATTTTCCTCTTTCAACCTTCGGAGCCCTCCGTCTGGAGCCTCATTCTCCCTTCCTCCCATAGTACCATATATCCTTACGTCTCCAGGTGTTGAGCCTCTGCCTATATCAAGCCTCTGAGGTGCCGGTGGAGGAGCCTGGTGAGAATCGGCATTGCTAGGACGAACATATGGGTTCATGTGCTGCTGGAGAGAAGTTGGAGGGGGGAGGGAATGTTGAGCACTTTGTGAAGAATACAGCTGAGGCGTTCGTGGGGGTAGATGAGGCGTAGCACTCAATGAAGAGGTGCTAGGAGGATGCGTAGACGGACCCTCCATTTTGATAACATCATTTTGGAGCAAAGAGGATAACGATACAGCCGATGGTTGATGTCCAGGATTATGACCCTGAGCCGATGGGCCACGACGTGCAAGGTCGGGCTGATTAGGTCCAGTGTGTCTACGGTTGTGATGGTGGTGATGGTGTATGTGTACATGAGGATATCCGGGGGCTTGCTGAGTCGGCTGTGGCGCAGGCGGTGGTGGAGAAGGCTGCATACCAGTATGTGACCAGTTGGTATGTAATGACCTCTCATAGAAGTCATCTAGTCCTCTTTCGCGTAGACTACCGGTGGGGAGCACGGTTACACCTGCTCGTGCAGGTACACGTGTAGCGATCTGCAGAACTCCCATTAGCATCCAAGCCAACGACAAATCCTTGCTTCTGAACGAAATAAAGAATTACGGCCAAAATCTCAATGGACCAATACTCACTCCCATAGATTCCAAGTCATCAATAATTTCTTCCTCAGATGCACCCACAACATCGGGTGCCGCAGGAAACCCAATGTGCTTTGCGATTCCGCTCAAAAGCGCCACCTCCCAATTATATTGCTGCCGTTGCTTAATCCTGGTACTCTGGCGATCTGGTATCCGATAGGAGAACTCTATACAGTGATGTGTTACAATCAAATGCCCCATGAATGTATGGGTATTACCAAAAACAAACCTGAAACCAAAGCATCACCAGCTCTCCTTTCCCTCTGGATTTGGTACCAAAGCTCGCTGCATCTCTCAAGCGCATCCTCTCGCAGTTGACGTACAGTTTGGAAATATTGAGAATGCACCTGTGCCCTATTGACTCGAGTTGCGATAGACAGAGATTCCATACCATACTTGTAGTGTGCGTCCGCCAACCGAACCTTCTCTTCCAATTTTTGATCGATACAAGTTTTCTGAGCAACGAATTCCGGATGGGTTCCATCTTGTACCATCTTCATCTCCATATCAACCCTCTTCAACTTCTCTGAGTAAATTCTAAGTGTGGCGCGTTAGCCGAGAACGTCACGTCATACGGATCCAAGCGTAGCGCTTACCTGTCCTTCAGTTGGGCAAAGACTCGTTCTATCTCGGCCAAATCCTCCATAGCCGCATTTTTTCTCTTCACGCGTTCTGTGTCTGTGACCCCATAAGAAAAGTCCTGCTGTAGCAAAGACCCAAAATCAGACTCACCTTCATCGTCTTCTCGTGTGGTATCGACATTGTCACAAGGTTCTTCGTCTAGTGTAGCAGAAGCAGTGGCATCAGCAGCCTCGTCCACCTCCGTCTCTACAACAGGTTCGGAATCCCGCTCGTCTCCGGCGTTCCCAGGCACCACCGCGTTTTTCGGAGGAACAACCTTTGCCGGCTTTGACGGCCTCACATCTTTCAAGTTAGCCATCACTGAATCCTGGGTGATTCCATTGGAAACAGTGTTAGCAACAGCCTCCGTATTCGATCCTCTTCTGCTGTTTGCACTGGTGCTTTCATTTTCCGATATTTCTTGAGGAATTTGGCTTTTCTTCCTCAAAGGAGGGGTAGATTGTCTGCTCTTGGGCTCTTCCATGGGTCGCAGTGCGGGTGATCCATTCGTCTCTCTTTTTCGCTTCTTACTAGGGCTCGAGGTGGTGGTGGTGGGGGTAGCGGGTGTAGATTCACCAGGTCCAGTAACCTGATCCTCGTCCTGATCCTCCATTTCTTTTCTCGTCGGCATCTCTATTGAGAAGGGTATAACCGTAGATGATGTACTTTTGTGTTGGACCAACCTCGGTCTTTGTTTCTGCGGCGAATTGTGTAATCGTTCAGTCTCGGCTTCCGAGTCTTCGCCGATATCGCTAAGGCTCGATACGGAGTCGCGGTCCGAGGCGTGACTTGTGTGTTTTCGCCTGCCCCCAGATAGGGTCGATCGGGTAGATCCGTTGAGGGCTTCCAAAGGTCCGATGGTGACAGTCTCTATTTCCACAGTGGTTGTTGTGGAGTCCAGTGCCATTCGATCCGTCAAAGCTGGCTCTCCCAACTCGTCCGCAGGACCTTCGACGTCGCGATGGAGTCGTTCCCTAGTCGTGGGGCGAGAGGCTGAGCGGGAACGACTGTTGACCGGAGGGTAAATAGACGTAGCTGGTTCCGAGGAGAGAGGCAATGAACTTGCCGAACGCGTTCGCTTTCCTGATCGCCGTCCCGCTGTATTAGGAGGGAAGAGAGACTTTGGTTAGATTCCTGAGAGGTCGGCCGGCTTGTAAGAAGAAGAGGGGAAAAAGGGAAAGCCTCTAGATGGGGGGAATGCGGGATATGGGGCTAGAAGGAAGTGGAGATTCGTACCAGATTCTTCCAGGACTGTAGATGAAGGACGATTTCTGCTGCCACGTTTGAGAGCTGGTGTCATGCTATTGAGAGATGATGAAGCGGGATGGTGTTGAACAGTGACGTTGAGCGAGAGGATTTCCCGAGGCCTGTAAGAGGATGGGAATCCACAGTCGGCGTAAAGGAGTGAGCCAGAGTCTGTTTTCTTCTTTTCTTCTTTTCTTCTTTTTATTCCTCTTGTTTCCTTCTTTCCTTTTTTCTTTTTTTTTCTTGGGTGAAATGGCAGTGAGGGTAGAGGGAAAAAAGACTGGAAGATGAAGTGAGCGAGAGGGGGGGAGAAGACCCAGGAGTCAGGAGGGTGTGTGGAGGGAAAAGCAGGGAGGGTAGATAAGGAACGGGATGGAGGGGAGGGGGAGAACGACAGGTGTAGGTGGTGGTGGTAGCGGTGGTGTATGGTGATGGTGGTTATTGTTATTGCTGTGGGGAGAGGCAGCAGGAGGAGGAGTGGAGGGAGACGGCGGCGATTGTTGTGAAGCCGGGGGTGAGAGTTGTGTGTGGGTGGGAGAGGGAGGAAGGGAACGCAGAAACTCAGACGACGGCGACGACTAACGGGTCGTGATAGCGGGGACGGACAACAGAATTTAGAAATATCCCAATGAGCGAAAACTGAAGGTAGGAGAGGAAATAAAGGGTATAAAATTAGAGAGGATAGATAAAACCAAGCCCAGAACGCTGTTTCTGGTCACATTCACCTCAAGACTGGCACAATGGGTGAGATTCTACTCTGTCGCTCGCTGAACCCAAACTCACGCCCTTGGTGTTTTTATTAGGCAACATTTTTTCATTTTCCATTTTTTTTAAATTCTAAAATTTATTTTTCCTTTTGAACATGAGGTTTCGGGGCTGGCTATTGTGTCTAATAAGGTGACGCCCGGCGCCCGTCCACACCTAAATTCGAAGGCACACAGGAAGCCCTTGAAATGGCAAGACGGGGGGGGGAGAATCAGCGAAAAGCGTGAAGATGCGGCAGTGTGAGAAAGAGCGCGAGACTGACTGGGAAGGAAACCTAACAGGTGCGCCTGCTGCCGATGCCAAGATTTCTGGGGTGTCAATCGGCAAAGGGTGTGAAAAGCAAAAGAAAAAAAGCTCTTTGGGGAGCGAGAGAAAAACTTCCCATCCCCCACCGTCACAACCACCAGAACCACCACAACCCTATTGTCAAACAAGTGCCTGTCGCTCTTTTTTCCTCCTTTTTGTCTATTCGAGACCCTTAACTATCTTTTTTTTTTTTTTACTTCCTTGCGCCGGTATCCAAGCGAGGAGGTCAAACGGACCACCACCATATCACCTAGCGACAAACGACCCAACCCCCTCATCCAACGAAAACATGGGAAGGAAGAGTAGGTGGGAGAAAAGTTCGGCCATGGCTCCTTCAAGCAGCAATATTGACCCCTCTTTGGCATCTCTATTTGATCTGAGTGTTCGTATATCCTTGACCGGTTTCCTTAAGCATTCGTCCACTGATCAGGTCTCTACCAATCATTGCAGTTTGGTGCAGTTCAAGTTCCACAAAAAGATTCCATTGAAAATACCCGATCGAACAAAGCTGTGGAAGGCGAGCCAGAAGAGGATGGTAAGGACCTTTCGGAGGCTGAGGGGTCTGATCCAGAGGATACTTCGGACGGTGAGGCCGCAAACGATTCCCAATCGGGAGAAGACGAGGATATGGAGGATTTGCGAGCCACGACTACACTGGAGGAGGGTAAGAGGCAAAAACGCAAGAGACGGGACGACAAGGGAGAAATTGAGGATATCTATCTACAGAAGCTACAAGATTCCCAGGACGCCGAGGACAACCGGCGGATGTCAAAAAGGACCAGAACCAAGGCAGAGGACGAAGAGTCTAGAGAGAGCGACGAGGATGACACCGGTGTTGAAAAGGAGGAACCCCCAGCCAAGCACGAATCTCTCGCAAATCCTGGAGACGTCGAGCTCGAAAAGTCTTCCAGGACAGTTTTCCTAGGCAACGTCCCCTCCGCAGCAATTTCATCCAAGGCAAGAACTCACCTTACCCCTCCCCCCACATCTCACCACCGTGCTAACAACCCAACTGACCTCTTACAAAACTCTAAAATCCCACTTTAAAACCGCCGGCAAGATAATTTCTATCCGCTTCCGTAGTGTGGCCTTCAGCGAGCAAATCCCGCGAAAAGCCGCTTTCGTAACCCACAAGCTACACGAAAAGCAGCAAACCGTAAACGCCTATGTCGTCTACTCCACCCCGGCCGAAGCCCGTGAAGCTCTGAAGCTAAACGGCCAGGTAGTCCTCGACCGGCACATTCGGGTCGACTCGGTCGCGCACCCATCCCCCCAGGATTCCAAACGTTGCGTGTTCATCGGGAATTTGGATTTCGAGGCTCAAGAGGAGAATTTATGGCGGCACTTTGGTGCCTGCGGGAAGGTGGAGAGTGTGCGTGTTGTTAGGGACGCCAAAACAAACGTTGGGAAGGGGTTTGCGTATGTTCAGTTTGAGGTATTTCCACCCCTACGCAATCCTACACAACCCTACTCCTCGCGCAGAAAGTAAATGTCATACAGGACCCCATGTCGATAGACGAAGCCCTCCTCCTAGACTCTAAAAAGATGGCCAACGACCGAAAGCTCCGCGTCACCAGGGCGAAACCCATAAAGCGAAACCAAACGCGCAAACCAGACCCTCCCTTATCCGGCAAATGCTCCTCAAGGAGCAAAATCGTATACATCCCAAAACTCGCCCCAAAAGTTAAAGACGCCATCGGCAGGGCGCACAAACTCCTCGGAAGAGCCGGCGCCGCACAACTGAAATCCCAGAGCGAAGTCTTTGAAGGCCTGAGGGCTAGTGCGAACACCGATTCCGGCATTAAAAAGGGAGGGTCGGGGAAGAAGACCGGGAAACCGAGGTCAAGAGCTAGAGCTGCGGCTTGGAAGCAGAAGGGGAACCGCCGGTAAACTTATGATATCACAAGTAGTTCGGGAGACGGGTTTTTGTGTACTCGTATATATTCTGGTAGGGTGGTGTGGTAAATAAATGAAAAGGTCTTGCCGGCCGTTTGGGAATGAACAATGTTGTGGCGGTGGGGGGAGGCGGGAGGCGGGAGGAGAGAGAGCACGGTTCGTGTGTGACAGTCTGTGTGGGTGGGTGGGCGAACCATGGGGTATTGCGGGAACCAATTGATTTTCGCATTCCAGGTACGAGCTGAGCCGCATACGTCATTGACTACGGTAACATCCGAAGGGGTGGGGTTGGTTATGGCAGCGGCAGGACTGCTACTCGAGTAGACTACTGCCATACTATGCTCGTACACGGCGAATAACTTACCGTACCCAGGCCAGGCATAGACTTGGGTAAATCAACAAAATTAATGGACAAATAAATAAAACATTCCATCAGTAAATATAGTAAATTATTAAAACTATTTCCCCTACCCCTCCCACAAATTCCTACTAACAGTACCGGTATAAGTATAAGAGTACAAGCATTATGATAAGTCACTTCCCGCCCCCAGCCTCAGGCACGCTCAACGCCCCCCTCTCAAACAGGTACCGAACAGCGCTGACAACGATTTCATTCTCTTTCTCTCTATCTTGGTCGAGTAACTATCATCTATCAGCACAACTCCCCAACTATAAGGAAACAACATACCCGCTGATAAAGCGACTTGGCCCCTTTCCTCTCCTTCCCCTTCTTTTGCTTACTCTCTGGAGGAATATGTGTATACCGACACCCTTCCCCGAATCTACATTTGCCCGTGGTTTTGAATACGCGGCATAGGGCAGCTTGTTTCGTGGATTTCTTCCGTGGTGGTGGAGATGCAATGAGGGAAGGGGTGGGTGGTTTTTTGGAAGTGGATAATTCTTCCGGGAAGGAGGATTGGGAGTTTGTGTCTGTGTCTGAGTCCGGTGAGGAATCTGGGGGGTAGTCGTCGCCGGGGTCCTGCTCGGTGCGTTTGCGCTTCTGCTGGGTGGGCTGCTGGGCGGCAGCTAGCGCTTGACGGGACATGGAGGAAGCCCGGGCACGTACCGTCTCCACGCCAACTTCAGAAGCTTCAGCGAGCTTTCTTTTCTTCTCTTCTTCCTCCTTGGCCTAGTCCCCACACCAATCAGCCGCTTATCCTTCTTCTGCCCCTCCGGTGACAAGCGACGAGATGTAAGTAAGAGTAGACAAACCTTAGCAGCAACCCTCTCTCTAGTAGGAAACCTCCTCTTCCTTTCACGGATCCACTCCTCAATCTCCTCCGGTGTCTCCGGGGGTTTTAAATTCGTGCCCAGTAATTTCCCACTTTTCAACACCCATCAGTACCCCTCTCTGAAAAGCCCATGAACAATAGCGTACATACCTATTCAGCCGGAGCCAGGTTTCCTCGTCCATATCTGGCTTTTCATCCTTCCTTACTCGTAGTGCCGGCGGTGGGGGTTGCGGATTGGGTGGGGTGAAGTGAGCGTAGGAGGGAGTTGCTGGCCAGCCGGATTGTGCGGTTTTGTATGACGTACTGGTCAGGGCGGGTGGTGGAATGGTTTTTTCTTGAGAGTAGGAGAGGTAGGATGGTGCCTGCTGCGGTTGCTGCTGTGGCTGCTGGTGTTGCTGGGGCCATTGATGGGGAGTTGGGAGCGGTGGGGTATGGAGGTTGTAGAATGGGTTCATGGGGAATTGATGCTGCTGCTGCGGTCCATATTGGTTCAGCGATTGTGGGAATGATTGGCCGTAGTGCGCTCGCGGAAAGACTGGAGGACCGCGATATCCTCGTCCTCCCCCTCCACTTCCACCTCTCGCGTTGAACCCCCGACCTCGACCACGCTGCTCATTATTATTATTCCCTCCTCCTCCTCCTCCTCCTCTCCCGCGTCCACGATACGAGGAATTAGTAGCAGGCGCAGGTGCAGGCGGTGGTGGCGGTGGCGGTGGTTTGTAAATATATTCCGACATCGCGTCCTTTAACAAAAACTGTTGGAAGAGAGAGAGAGGGGGGGGGGGAATAAAAGGAAAGCCGGTAGCCGAAGGCACAAACGGGAAAAAAGAAGAGAAAAGGAGAAGTATGATACGGGTGTGCAACCGAGCCTCACTACGGTACCGCGCCCTACCAAATCATACTAGCAAAAGTACTATCGTAGTTAGTATCATATCATAATCTCATACCTCTCGCTACTGTACCGCACCACACCGGCAGACTAACTACTCGAGTACTGGTGACAGAAGGCAAGGTAAATCACCCCAACATCTCTTGGCGAATCCCACCAATCAACCCACAACCGGTACCGGTACACTACCGGTATCATACACCTCAAACCCTCAAAAAAAACCATCCCACAATTCATTCCCACAAATCGCAAACCAAGAAAAACATCCACCATCACAACGAAAAAAAAAAAACCCCCAAAAGATGCACTCAACTCGCAAACTCCTCGTGTACCTGCCCCCCCCCCCCACACTCTCTCTCCTCCCCCCACTGGGCGCCCAAGCTAACAACCCAGCCTCCCCCGTTCAACATACTACGAACCAGATCAACGTCAAGGCGCCTCCCTGATCCGCGCTCGAAAGCCCTTCCTCTTAAAGAATTTGGTGACGGGCGTCGCCATGTTTGGTCTCACGGCTTGCATTTGTGGGGTTTCTTTCTTTCGGGTGTGTGGGCGCTTGTATGCTAATAATGTGGGTAGATGTGTATACGATTAGGGCGGTCGGGCAGGACGAATTTGAGGATGTGGTGGTTCCGGATGCGCCGGTACGGAAGAAGTGAGTGGGTAGGGAGGATGTTAATGGTGGTTTAAGAAATAAGATGCGAGTGAGATTTTGTGATTCTGGGTTGTGGGAATGTGGAGTGAGATTGTGAAATGGTTTTGTTCTGCTGGGGGTGCACTATTATGAGGTTTTTCGGGGGATCACTCACTCACTCACTTGTGATTACAAAGGATAAAACGAAACTAAGCTTCGCGGAAAGCTGGGGACTCTTTTCACAATCGTTTCGTACCCGCATCATAACCACGTCAAACGCCGGACTAAACTTTGAAAGAGAGAAAAAAACTCCATTTCTGGGAATCGGTAACATCGAAAAAGAAAAAAGGAAAATCCACATGATAAGAAAGAAAAAAAAAACCAAACCAAGTAACCATTTACCATAACCATAACCGTACCGTAATCAATGCCATGGAAGGGGGGGGGAGTAATCTCAGTGAGTCATGCTAGTATTAGGAAAAAAGACGAAGGGGAAACGAAAATATTAATAGAAGTGAAGGAACCGTTGATTTTTTTATTTTTCTTTCTCCTTTTTCCCTGCGTCTAGAAAGGAGGCTTTGAGAGGAAAATTAAGAATATTTTGAATGTTTCTGTCGTATGTTCATGTCATGTCATGTCATAGCTATGGTATATGAAATGTAAGAATGATAGGGTAGTCGGTGTGATGCGATGAGATGCGATGCGATGGTGTCAGGGGTTAGAGAAAAAGGTGGTAGTAGTGGGCAGCACATGGAGATAAGGAGGGAAGGGAAAAGGAAGTATATAGAGATACCGCAGTGGGGACATTGATGAAGCTTCCCGTTCAATCTTGTCAAAGGGGGAGGGAGGGGAAAGAAAAGAGAAAAAAGAAAATAGAGAGAGAGAGAGAAAGAAACTCCTAACCCATTACCCATCGCCTGCCCGCTATATGCCAAATCGGCAACGTTTTGTCTCGTTCCAATTCCAATTCCAATTCCAATCCCAATTCCAGCACAAGTTCTCCTTATTTATCCTTCCTCAAGTCCCTCTGTACATTAAGAACATGTCGTAACTGACCCAACGTATCCTTCGCCTCGGTAAGCGTCTCGGCGGTCTCCTTCTCAGCGACCTCTGCCAAAGCCCTGATGTCCTCGATCTCGCCCTCGGCCTCGTGTATGACCTTGAGGTATTTATCCGAGATTCTATTCTTGGCGGATCTCAACTTTTCCAATTCCTGCTGCTGCTGCTCAATCGTGACCTCTAGCCTCCTGAACAGCTCCCTGTCCTTCAGCCGGTCCTTCTGCAGCCCTTCCAGTTCCTCCCGGAGCTTGTCCACTCGTCCCGTGTAGCCTTCGTCGAGGTGTTTCCAGCTCTGGAGGAGCACTTCGTACTGGTTTGAAGCGCGTTTTCGTTCGGCGACTTCGTGGCTGAGTTGGGTTTTTAGCTCTTGTAATTGCTCGTTGCTCTGTCGGACGTGCTCGTTCAGGCTCGAGTCTGACTCTAGTCTTCTCGCTCGCTCCGCTTCCCGCTCAGCTTTCAGCTCTTCAATTTTTCGGTCCTTCCGGGCGAGTGAGGCTTTGTCAACGTTTGTTTGGTGTATCAGGTTGTCGTTCGTGCTCTGCAGCGAGTCACGGGAGGACTTTATCGCTTCCTTGGCTTTTCGTTCTTCTTCACGGGCCGTGGTTTCGACTTTGAGTTCTCGTTTTAACCTACGTAGATTCCGTTAGTTCCTACTTTCACCTCCGCTCCCACCACCCACACTCGGGTTTGGTGATTGGTGTAGAAGTGGTTCTAAAAACCTGTCGACATCGCTCATGAGCCTTTCTATGACTCTCCCGCTTTTGCCCGTCGTGATCCGTGAGAGGTTGGCACCGCCAGAGCCCGGCGCATCGCAACTACTGTCTCCGTTCGGTACGGGTGAGACCGAGTCTTCGCGCGAGGGTACGTCCAAGAATTCAAATTCGGGGGGGTATGTGTTCCCATTCATGCCGATGGTGATTTGTTCAAGCTGCTGTATCTCTTCAGTTCGTTCGTCTGGATTGAAAGAAAGGTAATGACACGACGGCGCCCTCTCCCGTTAGTCTCTCTTCTACTTTCTTTACTTTTTCTTTGTATGGATAACAACAATGGATTCGCGGCAACAGGAGAATAAGGTAGTAATGGATAACGAGACACAGTCCCTTGAAAACGCAGTAATATGGGTGAAAGGATGAGAGAGAGCAGGGGAAAGAAAGGGTATGTAAGAATGGGAAAGCTCCCAAAAAGGAACAAACAGGTAACCAGGCAGTCACCCTCAAAGTCGCTTCCTCGCTCGCTTTGTATAGTATCTAAGTTTATTTGTTTAGGATTTCCCGTGCTTCGGCTGGATTGGCGTGAATTAGAGCAGAGCGGAGTGGAGAGGGGGGGGATAGTTACCGGGGGGACGGGAAAGCTGACTGAGTGATAGCAATGATTTCCACCAGTAACCATGCAATACGGGCATGTATGTACAGTACTAGCATGTCCGGCACCGGTACAGGATGATATGTATCGCGCCGCACGCACGGCGTGTGGGTTACAAAAATAATAAAATAAAATAAAAACATAGAAAACATATACAAAATAACCTAGGGAATGAAAGAGCTCACTCACTCACCAATATCATCTCTGAGAAGAACTTGTAAGCACTGCAATTCCCGGAACTGTTTCGTCATAGCAATTACAATAATGATAGCTACTGTAAGGAGAGATTCTTGGTTTTTAGGATTTATTGTTGAAAGAGCGACGGGACGGAAATGAACGAATGAAGGTCGGTCGTGGCTAGGTGGATGGGTAGGTTTTGTAGAGGAGAAGTCAGTATGAGAGAAGAAGAGAACGTATGTGGGTAAGGTAAGAAGCCAGGGTGTTCGTGGATGAGGAGGAAAGGAGGAGAGGAAGAAGGGAAGAAGGGAAGAAGGGAAGAATGGAGAGAGAAAAAGGGAATAGGGTGAAGAAAGATTAACGCACGCTGTATGATACAGCACTTTATACCCGTCCGCACGATACAATTCTACACTCGGAGATGCACCCTTTCTATTTATTTTCTCATGACCCTTGGATCAGTCTTCCATGTGCTTGCTCGCAGCCTGACAGCGTCGCAGCTGGGGTGTGGTGCAGTCCAATACCATAAGTTATCCCCCCATCTCCCTTTCTACAAGACCTCGTGCTATACCTATACCACTTTCCTGTGATACCATCCGTCTAAATCTGGCCGCAAAGTGAGAAAGTCGTTTATGCCCCGCCATCGCCTTATCCACCGCTGTGAGCGGTTACAAAACCCAAGCAAGTACGACGTACACAGTATGGTAAGGCGTAACTTGACCCAAATGGCTAATACAGGTAATAGTGTTGATCTTCCACTCGTTACTGTAAAGTACTTAGTTGGCTATTATGTGCAGTTCCATTTGGTTCATTCTCCATCTCATCTCATCTCATAATATAAGAGGTATATACTTGTGCTCTAAGTTAGCTGGGGGGTTTAATCACAAAAGGGGTAATTTCCTCGATTTCTGCTCCAGCGAAGTAAGATACACTTCAAAAGAAATAGGAGAATACCATCTGCCGTCGTCGTAAAAGTAGTGATGGGAAGAGAGAGGGGGGGAGAGAAAGAAAAAAACTCCATACCATGCATTTTACAAAAACAAGAAAGAAACCCCTAGACTTCTACAATGAATATAAAGATGTAGGAGGTGTAAAAAAGAAGGATAAAAAAAGAGAATGAGACACAGAGGTGTGATATCGTGATGCGTGTTCGATGAAGGAAGAATGAAAAAAAGGTGGGGAAAGAAACACATAGGCTTGAAGCAAAAAGGTTAAAAAAAACAACCCCGCTCCCTTCTCCTTCCCTCACCGTTCCCCATTTTATAATTAAGTAATACTTTCAAGCAGCCATAGGCGTGTTATTGGTGTTGTCCGATGGCGATGCTGTTGCCGTTGCCGTTGCCGCTGAGTTCCCGTTAACACTCCCACCAGGAATGTCCACCGCGACCTGAGTTTCGGGGGTGCCGGCATTCTCGTCGGGAGAAGCGGTGGGTTTGGGAGCGAGCACCTCGGGTCTCCACTTTAAGATGAGCTTCTGAGTTTGTCCACGAAGCTCGGTATCTATATATTTAAAAATAAAGTTAGTGGCAGACATTAAAATGTGGCGCAAGCAGGGCGTACGATTCAGCCATAGGTCTTCTAGAACATCCATGCACATGTTTCTGACCGGGGGTCTTAGCATTGCGAGAAAGCTGCCGCATAAGTTAGCACCCGAACGAGTGTATGTACGTAGGGGGTGGAGGACGTACTGTAACATCTGAATTCCCAAAACTGCTCTATCGGGATCCAAGCAAAGCATCTTAACCTTCTGCAATAGTTCCACTGTGATCTCGGGGATTTCCGAGAGCAATCTCATAAACATCCTATCTTTCCCTTCCAAGAACGGGAATATCCCGTCCATGACCTTCATCATCCAGATCTTGTATTGGGGCTGTCGGTTCGGTTGGGCCTTCGCCATGACTCTGTCGTTGTACCATTCCTCATTGAGCCAGGAGATCGCAATGTCCATTCTTCCTCTAAAATCTTCGATGATGCAAAGGTAGAGTTTATCTCTAATAAAATTGCTGAGTGCGGAGGGCTTTTGCAATTTACTGCTTCCTTCCTCTTCGTCATCGTCTTCATCATCTCCATCTCCATCATCATCATCTCCATCATCCGAGACATCTGGTTTGTTGTCTTCACCTTGAATCCCTCCCATCCCTCTGGTTGCCAGACGTGTGATGAGGGTAGTCCAGCCCTCTCTATCCCAATTACTCGCTGCCAGACGCATCACTCCGAGCTTACTCTTCCTGGACACCAATGAGGTTTTATCAAACTGGTCAATTACAGAGAAAATCCTGTTTACGGCATCGAAACTTGATTCGCGCAAGTCCTCACGACTGAGAGATGGTGGAGGTGGGAGACAGAATTTCCCCAACTGGAGTTCACTCTCTTCGTCTTCGTCATTCGATTCCACTTTATCCTCCTCCTTCTCCTGTTTGCCAACTCTATTCTCAATAGCATCTGGAAAAGGACCCGCGTGAGGTTCGTCAGTAGTCGCTGGTGGTGGAGCGTAGCTCAAAAATTGGGAAGAAGGCTGTGCGAGCGCCTCTGGTGGAACAGGCGGGGGTGCGCTCGAAAGGGTGTCGTAGCGGTTTCTCACAGCCTAAACCGTGTTAGTAGTCACAGCGAAGGTATATCTATTGGGCAACCTACAGAAATCGCGGCATCAAGGTTATGTTGCTGAACGTTATACATGCTCCGATTAATAATTTCGAGTATCAATTCTAGCGGCAATTGCTGCCCGTCAAAAGAAGTCATGGCAATGTCAGTAGAAAGGCTATACAATTGCGCATATGACATGGGACCATTGATTATCTGCTGCTGCAGTAGAACCGGCGGGGGGGTTGGGGTAGGGGTGACCACGGCATGCTTCTGTTGCTGATCGGTCTTCAACCTCTTGACTGCGTCGTTGTCCGGTGTTGGAGCTGCTCTCTTGCGCGATAGTTCCTCCAAGAGGTCCGCCTTCATTCGCGAAAGCCTCGTCAAATGCTGCGATACTTTGCCCGTGAATGGACCCTGTGGGTTGGCACTAGATTGAACGCCTAAGGTCAGCATGTGCGCCAGGCCAGATATCAGATATTGGACATGCCTGCCACGATCACGGGCTCTGGCAGTAGCAGTCGAATAATACAGTAAAAAAAAAATTGGGCAGGTTTGGCATACCGAACTATATTGAGCAACAACACACGGACAGTCTTTTCCATACATTGCATCATGAGACGGTTTTGTATGGTATTAGACCTCGACACTATTGCCAAGGGATTAAATGACAACACTGCGCCCACTATCTTCGCAGCAATAGGATTCCGCGTCTTGACCAGTTGCGCAAGATTGTTTAGAGTGGCCACGATAAGGGTAGCATCACTACTAATTATCAATATACCTGTTATTCTACTTGATTCTCCACTATTGGTGGTGGTGGTGGTGGTGTCTTCTTGCCTTGGATCTTCGTGGAGCACACTCAGTAGCCTGTCAAGTAGCCCTTGAGCCTCCGCGTCTAGCGCGGGGAGTGACAGAATGGGATGATTAGTTGGAACCATGCTAAGAGATATTTCCGACCTATCTGCAAGCTATATTGGAACGTCGAGCATTAGTTGGTGAGCGAGGGAGTGACAGGCTGGGGGATAACTTCAACTCACTCTGGGGTCCGTCACTCCTCTAGATTGAACTAATATTACCCTCTGTACGAACTTGATACAGCAAAGGCGTACCCCCACCGGACCAGTGTCCCAGAGACTCAGGATCTTCGACTTCAATACATCCATTTTCTTCCATGTAGCTGCATCTTCTCGATTATTGCATCTGTGATTGTAGAAAGAGAAAGAAAGGGGCGAATATCTCAGTAAACGGGAATCTCCACAAACAAACAAACAAACGAAACGGCGGATATCAAGGAGGAAACGAGAAGGGGAAGGGGGAGGTATATAGAAACAACATGACCGAAGAAGGTCTCTCTATGATAACATTTGGTATATCTCTTTTTTCTTCCTTTTCTCCCCATAGGGGGGATCGCAGAAGGGGGAAGGGAGGAATGAAATGTAATGGGGCCATAGATAGAGGCCTCCGGTTGAAGATAGCTGGGCGGTATGCACGTACATATATCTGAATATGAGCGGGTATACGGAAGCACTACACTGGACGACGCTCTTAAGAATTCCTGCCTCTCTCTCATCCATCAACCTAACCATTGTATCCAGGCAAGCAACCGCAAGATTCAACTTCTCCCCGGCCTCGACCACAGGGGTGGAAAAGGTCTCAGCGAGAAAGTCCGCACCCCAACGCCTCAGCTCGACAACCGGTCCGGATACGATTGGGAGGATACCGTGTAGTACCTGTGGCCAGTAGACTGGATCGGTTAGAACAAGGGCGCGCGCGCTTCCTAGTTGTTGAAGTTGATCCTCGACGGAGCTAAGACCCTGCGCGGCTGCCATTGTTGTAATAATTCTGGAGATCCGGAAAGCTCTATTTCTTATTTTTATTATTTCCCCCCCCCTCTTTGCTTTGTCCTTTTTTTCCTTCTTCCTTTTCTTTTCCCCCCGTTGTTGTTCACTTAACCGGGAGAGGCGTTGGTGTGTGTGTCGATGTGTGTGTGTGTGAAGAGTTGGTTGAAACGAAAGGAAGGCTACGAGGATAGTCGTGTGAGAGAGCTGAGTGGTGGTAGTTGGATCTGGGCAGTGACAAAAGAAAGAGCGAAGAAAAAGGTTGAGTGCGATGACAGGTTAGCTCCTTATGGTAGCCTTCTGGTAACGTGCCCTTTGCCCCAGCCTCGAAACGACCAGCCAAACTCGAGTGTATAGAAAGTTGAAAGGGAACAATGAGAGACGAGAAAGAAATATGAAGACTTTTTCCCTTCTTTTCCCTCCCCTTCAACGAGAAGGGAGCGGTGGGTAGGTTGAAGTGAACTACGGGGGTACGGTATTTTGTTCAGTCGTTGCTGTGGCTTGCCAGTGCCAAGAAACCATCCGACGAGCATTAAATGTAACCCATGATACTTTTTGTATCTCATGAATTGCACTGAGGCTCGTACAGTGCGATCAATTAGGGCCCGGGGAAAAAGGAGCCCGTGAACCATCGCCAACAGCCCTCTCCTACTGCTGATGATGGAATTTTGACTTACATTTCTTACGCCGCACAGTGTCCGTGATTGCTGAAGAGGGTAGGAGAAACAATTGCGAGAAAGGTTCAAAATATGGTACTGTAGGGTTCTGGGTTCCAGGTTTCACAAGGAATGAGATGAAGGCTCCCACTTCACACTTTTTTGTTGCACTTTCACAAGACAATTTCAGACAACCATAATATCGCACATTGAATGGCTCTCCCGAAAGGTCACCCGAGTTGATTTTGTTTGCGGTCACACGAAGTCACTCGTCATTGATATCAGGATCCAGAAAATTGGGAGGCTTTCACTGTCCTTAGTAATGGCATTATTGCAGTCCATACCGCATCATGGAGCCTAGTGAGTCGCACTCAATTCCTTCGCCGCTAGCCTTCCTGTACTGTACTGTACGAGTACATGCAGTATTTGACAGGATGCGACAGCTACAGTATCATACATCCAGCGCGGTTGCCACCGCTATTTACGCACGATTTACTGGACATCCGCGCATCGGTGATCATCTCATTGAAATTGTGGTGCGTCCAGCTATACATACATACATACGTACGTGAACACGCTGACCCGAAGAGACCAAGGCCACGCACAGCTCTATCCATCCATCCATCGTCCGGGTATTTGAGGGTCCCCAAATGTTAACCAGCGATTTGGGAAAAACGGATATCATACCATTTCACCTTCAAAGCCAACTACTACTCTAGGACGCAACCATACTCCAACTAACAAAACAAGAAAACATCCAGAGACAAAAGAGAAGGGTGAACAGTTAGGCAGCAGTGTATTCCCCAGCCGAGAATAAGTAGGGTGATGAAAATGGGAGAGAAGTCCGTGAACAACGCCGGCGCAAGATGACCGCACCAAGAGAAAAGCCCGAAGAAATTTGATACAACAGAATGTAGGGAGGGAGAAAAAAAGTGTTATAGCTCAAAACAAAAAAAGCCCTGATTTGAGTGTAGAAAAAGGGTAGGTAGGTAGCATGTAGTGACAACTTAGAAGCCACAAAGGAAAAATCGCCCGTTACAAAGTCCTTTCTAAAGAAAAGAAGGGAAAAAAGAAGAAAGAAAAAAGAAAAAAAGGGAACGAACAAAAAAAAAGCGACCTCTCCAAACACCAGAGATGATAAAAAAGCATTAGCAGGAAACCACATTGAACTGTTTTTAGCCAGGGATCAGATGCGATGTACCGAATAAACCTCAACAAAGGCCTAAGAATATTACAGGAAATGAAAGTGGGAGTGATAGTGATACGGGGAATGTTCGTAACGTTGGAAAGCCCTGCAATCGCAATTACTTCTTCTTTACGAGGACACCCTTCTTCTTGAGGGCTGCTTTTCTGGCAGCCAGTTCTCTTTCCAATTTCTCTTGCGCAGCATCCTCTTTGGCTGCAACACGACGACTGCGTTCTTCCTCTTCCAATACATCTGCCCCAGTAGCTTCCATGTCACTGGCTGAATCGTAATCAATGTATGAATATCTATAATTGGTTAGCTTGTGAGTTATTTGAATTGGAAATGATATCACAGCAAGCGGATTAAATCCGACATACTTCTTCTTTGCGAAGCCGCCATAGCCACCACCCCTACCATATGCATCGTCTTCATCCTCATCATTAACCACGAAATCATCATCGGGATCATCTTCTTCATACGAGTCTAGCCGAGGGGCCCCATATCGTTTATGGTTGGTGGAATATTTGTTTCTCGAGTAACTAGAGTATCCGGATTTTGGCGGAGGACTTTCGCGCTTCCTCTTCATACCGGCTTCCAAGAGTTTGCCCCTGTCCTTATCTTTGCCCTTCAACGAAGACGTAGCACTATTCCCAACAGAAGATTTTCGCCCATTTGCACCATTTGCACCTCCAACCCCATTGGCGGAACCATTTGTTCCATTAGACGGTTTTTTCGTCGCCGGTTTGGCAATATCAGCCGTCTTTTTCGAAGTGGAAGCCGCCTTTTCCCCCCCAGAAACGCCAGGACTTTTACTGTTCCTACCGGCCGTAGTATCCGCTCCTTTCCCTTCACTCTGCCCTTCCAATTTCAACTGCCAGGCCTTCTTTTCCTTCACTAAAGGTCGAGCTTTATGGGTGATAGTTCCTGCAGCCGGTTTTTTTTCTGTTCCAGCTTGTAGGGCAGCTGCCATCCTCTCGCGATAAGACATCGGTTTCGGAGCTTCAACCACAGGTTTGGCGGCCTCTGCTGCTTTGATTCCAGAGCCGGGCCTGGCAGTTGCAGTACCAGTCGACAGTCTCGAAAGGGCAACTTTGCTGGTAGGGTTGGACACAGCAGTTGAGGTGTTAGTAGACACTCCCCCGCTTTTACGTTGAAGTAACTCCTTCCTTTCCTTCAATAACTCCAATGAACTTTTTAGAACTTCTTCGGTCCTGCGCCGTTTGATAGAGTTGATGTCCGGCTTAGATGAAGTTACCACTTTTGTTGTGGTGTCTCGAGACATTTGCGATGCAGCGGACTTGGACGTAGACGATAGGGAGGATCGGGGTGGTGATGTGGTGGTGGAGGTGATTGGTCCGGGGCCAGTACCATCTGTCAAAGGTGGACATGAGGTGTCAGTAAAAGTGCCAATAGATTGGCTTAAAATAACACAAGCAAAGAGCTGGAGTCGAAAGCGCAAAATATTCAACACGAAGAAATAAAACATACTCGGCCTTGCACCATTAACCAATTTCTTCGTAGGGAGCGGTTTGGAGATTGTGGATGGCGTGGTGGCGGCGGCAGAGGAGTCGTAGCGACTTAGGATGCTAGAGATGCTGAACTGCATTATCCCATAAAAACAGAAATTTAGCAACAAATCTAGCGAAAAGTAACAGAAAGGAGGGGAAATTTTTGGAGAAAGTACCGAAGGATTAGAGTCGTTGAACACCATTTTGAAGGGGTACTGCTTTATATCGACCGCAGTGGTCGTTCGCCGGATATCGCTTGTCGGTTGGAGTGCGGCAGTGGTCGTGAGTGGAAGGAAGAGGTATTATTGATATGGGCAACAAGGTGGTGGGAGACTAAAATATTTAACGTGAAAAGGGACTATATAATTATGAATGGAGGGGGATGATGGTTGAGGGTTGACAAAAAGCGCTGAGGAGCAGGGTTTCCGTGTGGCTGACGACAACGAGCGTCGATAGCAGATGGTGACGGTGAGGTAACGGGGAGGGAGCTGTTGGGAGGAAAGAAATGAGTTGGGCGTAGAGTAAGGGTAATTTTTTTAAATCGCGAACTCGGGACTGAATTAGGAAAGTGTGTCTAAAGAGAGGGAGCGAGTATGTGAGAAAGTGGGGGCGGAGCTTGATTGAAGGGAAGGGGATAGAATGGAGAAAAGGAGGGAGAGAGCAGTTTTGGAAGAGAGAAAAGGCGAAGGCGACCACAAAACCAACGGGTAAGGGCAAAGTTTGAGAGGAGAACGGACACGACAAAGACTTGATGGAGGGACTGCGTGGAAGAGGATAAACGCGAACCGGCCAAAATGGCACTTGACAGCGGGGATGTAGAAAGGAAGAAGGAAGAAAGAAAACGGAGCGAGATTAGAGTCACAAAGAAATAGAAAAAAGAGAGTTCGATCCTTTAGTCTGTCGATAGTGAAAAATAATCACCGGAGACAGAGACGCGCAGGCTTTCCTTGCCAAGAGCACCACCGAGAAGCCACATTTTATGATTGTATAGCCACATCGATTCATGTTTATTGTGTTTTAGGGCTGAGGGTTGAGTTTGTCCTTACCCTATAGCCATGTCAACATTCGTTTGCCCTTATTCTCCCAGTAATGCAAGTCACGCCGGTTAGCCACCCGCACAATTCCCCCACCATGAAAATCAATTAAAGTAAAGCTCCCCCCACAGCCAACAACTACCAACGACCCCCCTTTCGAACAACGAAGAGCTTTCCCCGGTCCAACGCGGTTAAATTTGATTGTTTCTCTTGTTCAACAAATCCCCCTTGTGAGTGCACCTTGGATCCATTATTGTAACAATTTCTCTTCAGAGCAAACGATCTTATCAATGGTTTTACCCCCCACAGTACAAATAAACCAGAATGAAGCACCTCGCAGCCTACCTCCTTCTCGGACTTGCCGGAAATGACTCCCCTTCTGCCGACGACATCAAGGGTGTTCTGGGCGCTGCTGGTATCGACGCTGATGAGGAGCGTCTCTCTACTCTTCTGAAGGAGCTTGAAGGAAAGGATATCAACGAGGTCCGCCACGCATGAAATTATTGCCAATTTTTTTCGCGGAATTGGAACTGACCTTTTTCTTTCGAATTCTAGTTGATCGCTGAGGGCTCTACCAAGCTCGCCTCTGTTCCGACTGGTGGTTCCGGTGGTGGTGGTGCTGCCTCTGGTGGAGCAGCTGCTTCCGGTGGTGCCGCTGCCGAGACCAAGGAGGAGGAGAAGGAAGAGGAGAAGGAGGTTCATAGCCCTCAACCCCAGGCCGTGGCTAGGAGGCAATTTGCTAATGAATTCCATAGGAGTCCGAGGAGGACATGGGTTTCGGCCTCTTCGACTAAACGAAGCCAACATCAAAATAAAAAATTAGATACTTTTTTTTTTCCTGCTGCAAAAGTTGCAAAATACGGTTGGGTTACGGTGTTAGGTCTATGGACCATTATGGCATAGAAGTTTAGGTTAAGGGCATCGGTACCTCCGACCGGATATTTGATCACTTTCTGCAAAGAACATTGTGCCGCGGGCGATATACGACCGGTGATTTCGGACTGTGTGATGTCGAAGACCCATTCTGTTATTAGGGGTGTATTTGGCAAACTATAAATCTAATGTCTAATCCGATAGTGAAAATTACAGCGACCTTCCATATATCTCTGCGGTCATCCTCCTGACGTCGGTCCCCTTGGTTCTCGCAGCCAGGATCGTCTCAAGGGTCTGAGCAAGAGCCGTAGGATCGTACAACATCCCCCTCCCCTCCCCGTCGGGATTCTTCCTCCCATAGACCCTTATACACTCAATCCCCGTCCTTTTCAACTCGACTGTATCCACAACAGGAGCCCCATTGCCTTCTAGATAGACGAGATGGGTAACGAACCTGTTCCAGCCAATCTCCCCACCTTCCTTCTCCCTCATGGAAGAAGCACACCCCTGTACAATAGCCCTCACAAAATCCGTAGCCGTAAACTCCTCATGATCTGGCCCCGTCTCCCGATCATGCGACCCATTCAGCAGCAATATCTTGGGCGTGTTCCTCCCACTCCCCGCCAATGCCTTGCCAATATTCCGGAGCACAAGGCAGGGCATAAGACTTGTGTACAAACTCCCAATGCTGTAAATCACCGCCCCGGCCGACCCCAAAGAACTAACAACCTTTGGATTCGCCGGAGGTCTTATCTCCTCCCCGTACAAATTTATATACCAAATCCTCTCGATCCTATCCGACAATTCCTCATTAGCTTCGTGTCCCTTTGAAAACACAATATTCTGACTTCTCAGCGACGCCAATGATCCGGGTAAGTTATCCCCTCCTTCCTCTTCCCCCTCGTTGTCAGAACCACTGCCGCCCGCCTCGGACCCTGCAGGAGTATCCTCCGGCGAAAGCGGCGAAGCAGATGGAGCGCTCGGGTGCGAGATCTCGCTCTGTCCGATAATAACGGACCCATCTGCGAGACCTGCAGCTATGTGGTGCGCGTGGTTAGAATTGATTGCCGGGATTACACAGATGTTTGATGGCACGCCGGTTATCGAGTGGAAGAGGTATATCGCCGACTCGAAGGAGCCCGTAAAGAAGCGGGCACCAGTCAGGAACAGGTTTCCCGTTGAGGCGCTGTGGAAGTTGAAGTGGGCCGTTGGGCGTTGGCGCTTTAGGAGTTCGAGGTTTAGATGGTTGAAGAAGGAGCGGAGGAGTTCGCGTTTTTCGGAGGGAATCTGGTGGTGTTAGAGAGGGTGGGAAGGGAGGGGAGGAAATGGCTCACCCCCTTCCAGAGAACGTGCGTCCCCTCTACAATCCCGTACCATTCCAACCGCGCCTTACCAGGATCAGCGGGCAGTCTGTAATTCAGGAGATCCCGGATAGCGCCGCGTTCTCCATCCGTATCTTCCGGGACGAGTCTTATCAGACGACCTAACCAATTCTAGATTAACCCAGATGTAATATACTTCGATACTTCGAGTACTCGAGATAGGAAGGAAGGAAGGAAGGAAGGAAGGAAAGGAACGGGTCGGAAGAAACTAACTCCGAACATCACCAATTCCCGGCCCCCCGCATACCCGCAATATCTCAGACGTGCTGCCACCGTTATCGGATATGGGCAGGATAAAGTCCAGAGAGCGAGAGTCTTTGCAAAGATTCCTGAAGACGTCTATAAGGTTGTTTGCTGCGCTGCCACCGCTGAAGACTACGATGCGGTTCTTGCGCGGGGCGGTGGACATTTTTGCGTGTTCATCTGCTTGGAAAGGAATAGGAAGTGGGAGTGGGCTGGGTTGGGGGATGGTGCTTTATACACCTCTTTTTTCTTCCCCCAATAAGAGAATACTGGTATTATAAGGGCAAAATTGGGTGTATAAACAAGTGGGGTGGACTGTGCAGTATACGTTTCCTCTCCCCTATGCTCCTCCTCCTCCTCCTGGAGAAATGCAATTGTCTTGGTGCGGACCGTGTAGTGGGGGAGGGGGGGGGGCGATACCGTAGTCTAGCATTTATTACAAGCGGACCCCTCCCCCCGTATGTACTGTACTGTACCATACGGTCTAGAAGCTGTGTGAGGCCTCAAATGCTCTACGGGTACCGTACAGTACTGGTATTGTGAAAAGAGAACACTACAAAACAGCACCAGCATGATACCAGTACGGTGGCTTGTTCCCTCTCAGGGTTGGTTGGCCGGGTAGGGTAGCCCTTGGCGCTCAGGGAATCCTCTCGCTTGTGCACGTTTCCTACAACTTGCAAGGTACGAGTACTCGTAGACTATCGGTACCAGGTAAAATACCGTACAGACTAATCGTAGTGGTGGCTGGTGGTGTTGGTGATGGTGGAGAGTGGACATTTTGTTATCCAGTTTATTGGTAACTTGTCTCTAAGTTAATGGTAGTTATCATAAGTCAAAGTCTATGAACGTAGTGCATAAGCTGCACCGAAGATTTTACTCGAGAACATGATGTGCATCCGCAAAGTTCTATTGTAATATATAATATTATGATACCAGTAGTGTCATAGCACCTCAGGTATGTATGATACAAGTGCTTCATCAGGGTTAGGTTTTCCCCAAACCCGCATTCTGGCCTCAACCCTCAACCGATCAAGTAAGAGCAAAACAAAGCCTTTTTTTTTTTTTAAGAGTTATCGAAACACCACCACACTACTATCAGCTCTCTCTCTCTCTCTCTACCCGCAGCACGAAACCGAAACCGAAACGAACGAAGCGTACAAATCGTGGGGGAAATAAAATAAAAATGCATTCAACACTAGTCCGAGCCCAGAATGTCTTCGGCTTTTTCACCACAGTGGCATTCTTCGTGGCTGGTCTGGTTGCCCTGTCATCGCTGCTCTATCCCGCGGACGTGAGCGTGGATGTTATAGGAACGAACAACGTTAAGATGTAACCGCATCTCTTCTTCTTCATTCCCCCCCCCCCTCTCTCTCTATCTGCCTGGGAGCGAACGAACGGATGGGTGCTGATTGGGGTGAAATCCTGAGGATATATATAGTGGTAAAGGAAGGGCGCACCAATACCACACGTCGAAAGTTCAGGAGTATGCGGTTTTGTATTTCGATTTGGAGGCTGGTTAGTTCACCTTGCTCCGTGCTGTGCGGGCTTTCCTCGGGGTATAGGCGAACTGATTGCGATGGGTAAAAACAAAACAGATCTCTCCTCCCTGTTCAACTGGAATACAAAGCAAGTATTCGCGTACGTGTCTGCGACGTATCCGGGGTCTAAATACGTTTGTTCTCCCCCCCCCCCGCCCCACCCCTTCTCCCGTCGTCGGTGCTCTCATATTGACTTGTCTAGACTGATAACGAAGTCGTAATCTGGGATGCCATCCTCCCGTCCCGGTCCGCTTCGAAGCTGATCTTGAAGAACGAGCGCGCAAAGTACAACATCAATGATATCACTGGGAAGTTCGCCGGCCGCGACAATGTTACCCTGTCGTTTCATTGGAATGTTCAGCCGCATGTGGGCAGACTGACGTGGGGGGCTGTGGGGCTCACGGAGGGGGTTAAGTTTCCAAAGTTGGAGAGCCCGGGGAAGAAGGAAGCTGCGAAATAAGGGATTGGTGGGAGGGAGAAGGGGGGGGGGGGTGTGTTTTGTATGATAGGATAGAGAGGGGAGGGGGATTATGCTACTGTACTTTATGATAGAGGGCTATGATGCGATGCTGCTCTAGGCGTGACAGGATTCTGGCTGGTGTGGAAATGAATTTCACGGAATGGTGAAGTTTGACGTACAACACTGCAGCAGATGGTAGAACTATTTCCGAGTGCCCAACGAGGACCAGTCACGAGAATTTTGGGGCAACCGAACGAGACCACGACAGTCATGAACTATCACTTGCCTCCCACACCACGGAAATTAATTCACAGAAGAGCCCCCGGAGCTCACAAAGAGAGACCACGGAAAAATTAATCACTTCCACCAACCGGCCCATTCCCTGGCCTCAACCTGGCCTCAATTTAGAGCTAGTTCGTGGTGTTGAAGCCATGGAGAAGCCTCCTTCACACACACACGAGCAGACATGGTCTTTTTTCACCTTCACGGACCCAGACGCGGGGACCATTCAAGTATCATATCATCTTAATTCCAAGGGCCTATTTGGCGGGAACGGAAGGAAGGCAGGTCGACCGTTTCTGTTTCTATTTCTCAACGGTTTTTTTTTTCTCTGGGGAAACGGTTGTACTGTATGGGTACAGTATCATACCTGTTTGGGTTAAATATGGACCGTTCGTTGCCATACGGTATGGCAACTTGTAAACTTCTTGCCCTGACAAAACAAACTTTTTTCTCCATTATTTGAAAAAAGAATTTTTTATTTATTTTAACGCTGGATTTCATCAGTGTAGATGCTTCGGGTTCGGATGGATTGTTATGCGTTCACTTTTTCAAGTGGAAAAGGGAAAAAGACCAAATAGGGCGATACCAATTGCCACCTGCATCCTTTTTTTTTTTTTTTTTGAATAATTGCAGTTTGGAGTCAATTAGTATTGTTCTTGCTGGTCATTAGATTGTTGTGAGATTGTTGCGTCTGGGGTGAGATTGGAGTCATGGTTTCAAGTTGATATACAAGGCAAAATTAACTAATCGTGTATTTTTTTCTTTTTCCACTGTACATAGATAAAAATTTTATATGGTATTTCTATTGTCAAGTTGATCTGTTTTGAAAATTAATGGTCACTGTGGACCATTTCTCAACGGAACGGTCGACAGGTTTCGTGTTACCAAACGCCAGTTCAGTTCAGCCATTTGGGAACGGAAGGCGAGCGGTCATTTGTATGGGGGAACGGAACGGAACGGTCGTATCCAAACAGGCCCTAATAGGTTAGGTAGACAGGGGGGAGGCTAGCTCGAAGTATTTCTTGTTGGGTTTATCATCGCCTTCTGGGTTGCCAACTTACTGCGTTGTGTAGTCTTTCTTGGTGACTGGATGGTCAGTATCCAGTATGTGTAAGAAGGGAATGGGTAGCGTACGAACAAAGTCACGGATACCGGTTAAGTATGCGTATCTATATCATACCTTGCATTAGTCCTCCCCCTCCCCTCTTTCCTACGTTTCCTGGAGGAGGAGGGCATACTGGAGATCGGTATCCAAGTTGACCTTAACAACTCCATGCCCAATAGCAGTTTCAAACTCAGCCCTAGTACTCCCGGACCCGCTGTGGAAGACCAAAAACAATGGCTTCTCATCCTCCCCACTAATCTTCCACTTTGTGAATTCCTGATGCCTCCGGAGTGGCTCCTGGTGCAGCCTCATGTTACCGGGCTTGCAAACCCCATGCACATTCCCGAACCCGACTGCTATGGAAAAGTACGGAGAGACGAGCACCAACGCGCTATACACCTCCCAGGTATCCTCGGGCTGCGTATACAGCGCGCTATTATCCATTCTCCTCGCCTCCTGTGATCCCAATCTCCATTTCCAGCCATTGCTTCATCAGCGCCGCGCGGGACAGGTACTTCTTCGTGGTGGCGATGTTGAAGTCCTTGCCTTCTTCCTCGCTCGGGTCAATCATGTGCGAACTGAAAAGCGACTCCCATGCTCGGCGAAGTACGCCTCGTCCACTGATAGCATCTCGTCTAGCTAGGGGAGGAGCTTCACTGCGCAGTGGTATGTGTGTAGGATTACCGGGATTTGGCAGGCAGGCGCGATGGCGCGGGTGTAGTGCACTGCTGCGATGGCACCGGATATGCTGGCTGTTTGGTCGCTGTTTGGTACGCCTTTGCCGGCGAAGTAGGTCCCGCCACCTTCGGAGGTTTGTATGATTATTGGGGAGCGTCCCTGGCGGCTTCCAGGGCTGCCACGGCGGTTGAGGAGGAGGTTACGTTCTTGATCCTGTCAGCTGTGGGGGGGGAGGGGGGAGAGAACTGACAATGGCGGGAATGGCGAATTTGTTGGCTTTGGCATATTTGAAGAGCTATATTGTGGCATCATATCTGTTAGTTTTATATCAGAGCAGAACGGTATATAGAGCTGGATACTCACGCTCAAGACATCATCCCCAGCAATAACCCCACTCTTCCCGCTGAGAACGTCGAGTGCTCCCGTAATTACTTACGATATGGCAATTTTATAACCTGTGATATAAACCCCTCTCGGAAAAGAATCTTCAAGCCAAAAACCCTCCCTGTATCCTATCGATTAAAAGGGGAGAAAGGAAAAGAAAAGGAGGGAGGGAAGGGGGGGGGTTCAATGGCGAGGGGGCTTCCCGAAACTATTATACTATCATGTCATCCCCCAGAGGCTCCGGGCTATTCCCGGGAATCCAGCCTTTCCCCGTGATACCCATCACGGCAGCGCGAGCAGTGGTATGTGTGTGTAGTGTAGGAGCAAAGAAGTTTTTTACCCGGTTGTACCAGTCAAACCTCGGGAACAACAAACCCCTTCCTCGATCCACTCCCCGCTGTTGAGGGATTCTCGTAGGCTCTCTTGGGGAAGTAGGAAGTCTTGGTCCGAGGCACTGTAACAAGCATTGTCCAAATTCACTCACGTCGAGAAATATCCGGGCTATTGCGATCCGATAATAAACGAAGTGGTAGTGGGTTATATTCCATTCGGGGCGCCCTAGAAGTTCCACGCTTATTATTATACAATAGGGGTATTTTTATTTTCTTTGCTCTTTATTTTTTAGCTGGATGGGATGAATGGGCTACGGTTTGTGCTATTAGCACTTGTTTGCTCCAGTGAGGGATCACTAGCTATCACTCGAGGGCGGGGGGGCTGTGATCTATATTTTCATTATAAGTAGAATCCAACGCAATGAGAAGGCTAAGTTAGAGGGAGGGAAAATACTAGACAGACATGTGCAGCGCTACCATCCATCCTACCATACGACACCATACCGTGGATATACAACAGGAGCCTCCGACACGGGCAAATAAAAAGAGAACAATACAGTAGCAATCCAATCAATGCCTAAGGAACGAAAAACAAAAAACAAATCTTTTCAACCGCTGGGTTTAACGTACAATACAGGAAAAGGGGGTGTCCACAAGGATAAGATACCAAGATAGAGGGAGAAAGAGGAGGAAGGAATATATAAAGATTATACGATACGGTAAGACGCGGCGAACGAGAGTGGCATATATACCGCGCGAGGGAAGAGGGAGGGGGAAAAAGGCTGCTCAGTGAGATAGCGTTGACCCGGTGTCCCGTTTTGGTTCTTCTGCTTTATCTTTTCCCTGCACGACGCCCGAACTCACATTATGCCAATGACGATAAGAATAATGGATGATTCAGGGAACTAATAGGGGAGAAAGAGAAGGAAAAAAAAAATAACCCAATGAAACCGAACACTCCATCTTTACCCTCTACCAAATGCCTCCAATTTGCTACCCTAATTAGCCTGAACAGAAGATTAAAATCCAAATGGATTTTCTGGAGCTGTATAATTCAGATGGGTTAGCAAAAGGAACATTTTTGGATAATAAGAGATACGTACTAGCTTTGCTCAAGTTTGCCCTTCCAGTTGGTTGTGGCGTCAATTTCTTCGCGTCTACTCCAAACTTCACGGTCGGTGGGGGGCCCGTCTTTTGGGGCACTAGGGTGGTCGCGGGTTGCAGGCCAGTGGGTTGGGGAATTAATGCGGGCGGCAAAACTGAATTGACGCCAAACCCTCTTCCAGTCGGCTGAGTATTTATTGAAGATTGGAAGCTAGTCTGCTGCTGCTGCGGAATACCATACTGCTGAACCAGTAATGCACCAGTTGGCTGGGAAATGATTGGCGCTTGAAATGCTGGCACAGGTGGGTGTTGTGGCATAGGCTGCTGAATTCCAGTGTTTAGGGGTTGGCCGCTCATACCCATCGTTGGCATTGAGAAACCAGTACTCAGAGTAGGAAACGTAGAACCGGTCGGTTGCATTGACAAAGAACTTGGAACTCCTCCAACATGTGACTGGAATGGGAACTGTTGTGCCTGGTTCGAGCTGTAATTCACGGGTTGCTGGGTGCCGGTGAACGAAGGGGTAAGTGGGTTTGGAGCACTGTTTGGCGTTGTAAAGTTCTGTGGAGCAGAGACCGGCCTTGCAGGAGGCGGCGGGATGGAGAGATTCCCCGTAGTGTTTGTGATAGTAGGTGCAAGTGGCCTCTGTCTGCCTTGAAGAAGCTGGTTTGTTGGTTGGTTCATGGTGTTGAATGCATTCATTGCATTTGGCTGCTGCATTCCGAATTGACCAGGCATCGGTGGAGGGCTTGGGATATTAGTACTCCGGAAGCCTATTCCAGTCTGTTGAGGAATAAAGGCCTGCTGTTGTTGTGGGGGGGGTTGTGCCAAAGGCAACTGTTGTACGATAGGAGGTGCGGACTGAACAGGGATTTGGGGAGGTGGAGGGCTCTGGATTGTGGGCTGGAGAGGGGGAGTAGATAATGACAATAAATCTCCGAGTGCGCCAGCGACAGCTGGCGGTTGCGGAGGTGCCGTTGGTGGTTGCTGTTGGACCGGGGCAGAGGTGGTAACAGGCGCAGCAGGGGAGGTAACACGAGGAGGTTGCTGGGGTGGAGGTGATTGAGGCTTCGATGCCGGCTTGACGTCCCATGCGCTATCCTCAAATCCTCCAGCTTTCTGGCTTTCTTGCGTGGCAGGAGGCGACTTTGAAATAGGGGCAGGGGCCACTGGCGACTTCGTTTCACTTTGTTGCTCGAAGGCTTTAGCATCCACGGAGTCCGGTGTTTGGATGGCTGGAGGTGGACGTCCCTTCCGTGTGTTATTCTTCAATGCACCACCCGGCCCAGAAAACAAAGAACCATCTTGGTTCCCGCTGTTCCCCTCGTCCTCCCAGCGAACGCCATTCTTCTTGATAGATCTTCCAAACTTCTCATCAAGCTTCTTCATTACCCGCAAGGTGTCACCCTCCTTGAGACCTAACGTTCTCATTACCTCTGGGGTAATGATTTCTAATACCGACTCATCCATGTTGTCTCGTTGAAACGCATTTGCATACCGCTGACAATTATTTACCTCTACGCCACAAGTGAGGAAGAAATCGAACCAATCGTAGCCGTCTACCGGTCTTGTGTTCGCCCCAGCTGGGAATTGGGGTGACCTAGCGGCTGGCGAGCTGGCCCTTCCACTAGATGGCGCAATGCTGATTCCGGCTTGGGGCTGTGGTGGTGCTTTCTGACGGTTTCTGAGTCCCGCCAAAGGCTTGTCTTCGTCGAGTGAGATACCGGTTCGCCTCTCTACATACTCTAGATCCTCCAGAGACATCTTGGAAACTGGAACTGCAATCTTCACTCCGTTCAGCTTGTGAAGGTTGATCTTCCCATCCTTGCATCCAATAAATTGAGCTTCGACTTTAAAGTTCCCAGTACGATCAGTCCATTGACGGACCCGCGAACTATCTGGTTCTGTGATTGTAGCTGTTAGTAAGATCGCTGCCCATGGGCCTGCCTCTCTGTAACGAGAACGATTAGGCTGGGGCATACTCTGTTTCCCAGAACCGGCTTGATCTGATGCAACGCTATCGGGCCTCCTCCTTCCACCACCCCCCGAATGACTTCCGGCCAAACTGCTCGTCCTCTGAGGTATTCCACTAGCCCTACGATCCCCGCCGTGTTCCTGCATCTTAATTCGCTCCTTCGGGTCGCTTGGTGAAGCCATGATGCCTGGTGTAACAACCCTGCTCCGGCCCCTCTCGATGAAACTAGCTGGCACAACGCCTTCCATCCCGTTAACCTGCCTCCGAACCAGCCACCATTCATCGTTCGACTCGTCCAAGATCAGAACTTCGTCACCAGTGGTCACCGAAACTTCGTCTTCTCCTTGAGCCGCAAAATCACAGAGCACGGTTCCTATATCATTCCGTTTACCCCCTCCTGAAGCAGCAGCAAAGACCTCACTTATTCCCGCGGCTTTCACAGCGCCCCGAATCTCAGACAGGGCGGATATGATCTGCTCGGCTGTGTCTTTGGATCCTGCATGGAGATCTAGTGAACGGCTTGGCTTTTCCAATTCAAGGAATACATGCTTTCCCTCCACATTGTAACCCTTAAGATTTTCAACGCTCCATTCCTCCTTAGGACGGGAGCTCTTGTCAGGGAGGAGAATGATCCGTGTAGGACCTAAGCCAAGAGTCGCAGCACGTTTCTTCTTGGAGTCAACCTCTTGTACTGGATAGGTTTGGAAACCAGGAGGAATCGGGGGCGAATCGCGTCCATGGCTATGTCCGCCTTCAACACCATGACGAGGTTGGCCCGGCCGCCGGAAGGGAATTCGTGGCCCATCTTCGTCTTCAGAATCCGACAAGTCGTGTATATATTTCTGCTCTTGTTTTGACTTCTGTTCACGGCTTCGATCATGGCTTGGCTCATGACTGCGCTCTCGGTTTCGGTCCTTATATGATCGAGGTGCTGAGCCGGTGGGTGAAGCCATTCCTGAAGTAGAAGACCTTGGCGAAGAAACCGAATGCTGAGGAATTCGTTGTTGCATGACAGCGGCAACATTCGCAGCTGGTGATTGAGCTGGTGAGTACTCCTGAGATTGGGGCCTCGGAGGAGCTGGTGGGGGTGGTGTGTCTTCCCTTGGCGGTGACGAGAAGGAAACATGTTTGCTCGTAGCAGCCGGCGCTTGAATAGGTGAAGGCGGCGAAACGGTAGTAGGAGAAGTAGGTAAATTACCCTCGCCAATTCCAATTTTTTCAATGTAATTGGTCGGCGCAAACCCGAATTCACCATTGTATCCTACAAGAGCCCAGTCCGGATCCGAAACATCGTCATAAACATCGAGGGTAGCATCTTCAGCGAAGGACACCTCTTCGTCGGTTTGTCGAGTATAGCTGTAGAGTGCTTTGGATTTACCAACAGGGTTGGCCTAGGAAACAATGAAGACAATTTTAGCTTTATAACCTCTCCATGAAGCAGTGTTGGGGTACTCCAGAATTTTGGCCAGCAACAACCCACATCCGGCCAAACATGGGTGCACCACAATCGGGTGCAGCAGTAAAAGGTCCTCACCTCCTCAATGTAAGTGACAGGCACAAGACCTATGGGCTCCTCCTCCTCTCCTGTACTCTTTTTCTTGGCCTTCCACCAATCGTCGTCAGATGATTTCTCGAGGATATATAGCAGATCGCCCTCCTCCAAGGTCAACTCCTGATCGTCTCGGGGAGTATACGCGTACACAGCGGTATACACCCCCAAGAATGGAGATGTCATTTTGATTCGTTTGTGAAAGTGGTAAATTTGAGATGAAGAAGAAGAGATGAAGAAAAGAAGGCTAGGCAAGATACAAATGCGAAGGATGGGGATAGCGGAGGAGGTTGGCTGAGGAATAGGAGGGGCGACGAATGTTGTTGGTTGCAACCAGCCGGATAAGCTGACGTTTCGGGGACAGAAGGCTCCCCCGACCGACTACCGGTAGGGAAGGAGTGAAATTCGCGGAACTATCAAACACTGTTAAAAAAAAATAGAAAAGGGCCAAATAGATGGCTACTGTAAGGAACAGGCGGTGACAAAACACTCGTAAACCCCTCTAAGATACTTCAAGCTCTGGGATGGAATACACGCTCTCCAGTTCCACACCGCAGAAAAGATAATTATTAGCTAATCAATGTGTTGGTTTGGGGGGCGATTGGAGGGCCTCCTCCTCTCGTCTAACTAAGCACAAGCCATAAAAGGTCTAGCCACGGGCAGGCCGGGGCCGTAACTTAACCTATACTGGTAACTTGTAACTAGTTCTCGAGCCACAGATGATTTCAGCTATTATTGGATGATCGGTTTTACCAGTACTTTTGGTTTGGCTTTTGCCAGGGAAAACTTTTCATAAACAGTATCATAGTAGTGACTTTTTTTGAAATATATATATATATATAATATTATTATCACTAGTCATTCGTTTAAATTATAGTAAGTATGATAGTAGGAATAATACTATCATAATGTTATTATTGTTCAAAAGTCTTGATGAAAGGCTTAGTAAGCGGTCCATGTAAGTATGATACCGGCAGGTGGCATGTGTGCAACCTCGCTCCAGATTGTCAAATGTTTTTAAAGTTGCGATACCGGTACCCCTTCCAGCTTCTCTTTTTAACCATGAAGTTTGGCTCTTACCCCTGCCCCGCGAGACAATCTAAAGCCCAAATATACGCATGGTCTGCAATCATGAATTAGTAGACAATGATCGGCTGGCGGTTCCATTATGTAAGCAAGTAAACAATGGTCTGTCACTCCCCACGAGCCTACAAAGTGAGAAGGGGGTCTCTTTTTTCATGTTTTCTTTTTGGCTTATGTCTCCGATGGTGAGGGGGAGGGGCAAGCAGGCGGGGCCACTCAGCCTGTGTCTAGCCGTCCAACGGACTCCGAGTTCGATGCTTTATGGAGACATGACCCGGTCCGGCAGCCTCTCTCTGCTTCCTTAAACTCATCCAGTGGATCTTGAAATGCTTTGACATCGAACCCAGCAGTTCAAATACGGGATTCCGCAATCATCTGCTGGACTGCACCCTATTATCGATAACGGGGATAGTGAGCACTGGGCAGCTGGGCAACCGAACACTTCAAACTTTCCCAGACGGAGGACCCATGTCCCACATTAGCTCTTCACTGGGGTCATAGACACAACTGGGGTTCCGTTCCCCCGAACTTCATTTGTACGCCTTCTCCCTCTCCATCTGTCCGGACTCCCACCTCCGCAAAACAACCCTTCCCCATCCTCAGTCGGCTATTACAGTCCTCTTGTTCCCACTTGATAACTCCTACATCCTACTTAATTATTATTCTGAGAGTCTCGCATTTCTCAGCAAGATTGCAACCCTCCTCGGAAAGTATCATGCTTGCATCAACCTGACCTCCAAGGACCATGAGCAATACACCCGTCCTCCTCTATTTGTGAAATCGCCTAACTACGGCTTCTTGATCCTATTCCCCACTCTGTTTCTCCTGCGGGCCCGTTCTGGTGGCGCAGCGCGGCGAAAGTCCTGAGTCCATAACTTAGTATTGCATCGGACTATCCACTGTGTTAGCCCGACGCCCCGCCAGGCCACCTTGTTACCACTTCGCCCTCTCCACATCTCCGTCTGCGGCCAGTCTCGAGCTCGATAGAGCAGGTGAGCGGGTGCGAATCAATTTTTGTGCATCTGAAGTCTGACCGGGTTGCCCCCCAGATATTAGTATAAAAACAGACCCCATCAAACGCCCAAACTTTCTTCGCCCTCTCTTTCCTGCACCACAGGTCTTCCCTTGGATATCACAACAATCGGTTACCATAATGGCCAACTCTACTCCTCCTCCACCAGTGCTCTCAGAGCTCCTTCCTCCTCTTCTCGCCCACATCCTAATTGCGTTTACCTCCCCACAGCCTCCACCATCACTTTATCCTCTACTTTCACCAATCCTGCGGCAACGCCTCCGGTTACTGGGAATGCCTTCAAGTTCAACTCCTTCCGTAGAGGAGACCTGGCTTTCACTTTTAACCTGGTCTTCTACTGCGGGCCCTATGCTCTCGGCACATCTCGCTACGCAGGATTTTACACCACACCCAGCCTCCGGTGAATTAGAATTAGGTGAAATATATTTCAAAGGATTCCAACGGCTGGATAAGGAAACGGTAAAGGCATGCGTTCAGCTTCCGGAACGTGGTATTGAAGCAGTCTACCTATGGATTGCCAACGACCCAGACGGTGAAGATGACGGGTGGAGAATCATGGATTTGCATCTCTCATCAGATTCTGAGCAAACCGAATGGTGCCCAACCGTTCGTGAAGCGGACGAAGCGTTCTACAATAGATCCGCAAAGCCTGTGTTACCAATGACTAACCCTATCCCATCATATGCGAATGATACCCTAAGAGCCGATAACGGCGACGATGATGATGGCTACTGGGATATGTATGATCGCACCCCTGCTCGGAGCCCCATGTTGCCTCAAAAAGTGGATCAAATGGCGGACGATGATTACTATTCACAATATGACTACACTCAGCCCGCTATGGAGCCAGAGGGCTCACCAGCAAACTCGCCTCTGGAGCACTCACGATACATTAATCCTCTCACCATGCAGCATTCATCATCACATTCCCCTACAACCGTTTCTTCTACACCGCCTACTGCTGTGTCGGCATCCTTCCTAATTGATAAAGAAGCATTCCCGGGAGTCGTGACACATGCACCTCGCCCGGTTTCTGCCGGGCCATCATCTTCCTCGGCGGAGAGCTCTGTCGGCAAGTTAGAGGAGGCGGCTGGCCTGACTATGCAGGCAGAAACGGGCGTTAAACAACACATCTCCGCCAGCATCAAGAGCCTGTACAGATTGTCGAAGAGTGCGGGGATTGCCAGGGAGGAATTTGAACGGCTGTTACAAACCGAAATCGCTTTTCTTGAAATGATGGATGAGGATGAGTGAACAAACTCGTTTACCAATCTTCCCTCTGTCACCTTCCCTTTTCCTTTCCTTTCCTGAGGGGAAGGGTTCTCTTCTTAGCCTCGCATCTACAGTAAACCGCGACAATCTCGTTGGCAATTTTTCTTTTCTTTTTCTTTTTTGTTTATTTCGTAGGGGGGGTTTGCGTTTTTGTCGTCTGCCTACCGTAAGCCAGGGTCAAGTCAGGCATTTGCCGGATACTGCCTTCCTTTCACTTCTACCCCCCCTTTTTCTCATAAATTTCCCCCTTCTCTACCACATTTTCTCTGATCCTCACAGCATGTCTATTTTTTCCCCACCATATATACTTGAGTACTTCACCATTACCATCATCCCAAATCGGCCATTTTTTTTCTCTTTTCTCAGAGGAACAATACGCAAGTCGGGCGCAGGGCGTTTTTTTAGTTTTTCTAGTTTTTCATGCTCCTTCGTACCACATCTTCACTTTGAATTTGCGGTAGCTTATGCATTTGTACAATACTTCTACCCTCTCGAAATTTCACACGCTGTATTATTATTGACTATATTACATTTTCTGCTGTCAACTTAACACAATTTCCGAAAAGTTGAGTGATCACCGGACCTGCAGCGTATTGCACCAAGCGAGCATGTGATGGGCGGAATGGCTGATACCGTACCTGTATCCTCCCTCTAGGCACTCAGCGAGTTTATGGAGGGTGGGGGAGACGAGCACTTGATCTTTTTTTTTTTTTTCCACTTCTGGGGGGAGGTTGTGCTGCAATGTGCGGAAAATGCCGTAACATTGCGGAGGAGGTCCGACGAGTGAGCGGTTGTGATTGTTGCGCCCGTGAAGAGGAAAATTGATGAAGTGACGATTTTCCCCGACCCTTCTGAGCACGTAAATATGGGGGTTGGAGTGTTGGGGCTTGGTTGAATGGATACAGGGGTTCGAAGGAACAACAATGTAAGCCAGTGATATATGGTATATACACTGAATCTTTACCGAGTTGAGATGCTGGATTGGTTGGGAAGGGGTGATGGAGCTCATCATGTATTTCCTCCAGATCTGCGCCGAAGCGACAGAGACCCAGTACTTGTGCTTGCTTTCCTGTAGTACCGCACTGTATTGCCTGGGAAGAACTGGAACATACTGTGGTATGGTACCAGGGTCAGAAGACGTGACTTGAAGAGAAATTGCCTGGTGAGGTAATGACATTGCGCGCACCACAATCGCCACTGGGACGGAGGGGTTTTAAACTCTTTGGGCGGTTCGGTTTCGTCCTGTTTACCCTCGCTACCGTAGGTCAGTAGCATATTCTGGTCCTTTCCAGATACCGGTAAATACAGTGCTCAAGCCGAAGCCAATCCCCGAGGACAGAAGTGGACCCCTTCCCTCCCCCCATATCACACCTATGGCCAACATAAAACGCCAACAGCAACAACTACAACATCAGATAAATCCCCGGCCAGAGCGAAAGTGATACCCAATAGCCTTCCCCTTCCTCACTCCGCAAATTTGGGATTTCCGGCGACCTCCCGGGACTAGAAAAATATACTGTATAAGTTAAAGTTAAGAATATCGAAATAGATATCCAGGACAGCGGTAAAGTGCCAGCTACCTCTGCGATGTCGCGAGTACCTCATTCAAGCTTGTACACCCTCAAGAGCCCCGTGTGAAGCCATTCATCTCTGTAAATTTGTAGTGGGCAAAATCTAGGAATGCTTGTAATTGGTAACTCTGTGCGGTTCCTAAGCTTGTGTGGGTCCTGAAACTTACCTTCCAAGTTCCCACTGAGTACCTGTTACGGTACTGTACTGTACGTAACCGTGGATTTGCTTACCCCGACCTGCGAAACCACTCTCCCGAGTCGAGTTTGCATTTTCTTCTTCGATGGGTTGGCTTAGTTTGATTGATTGTGAGATTGAGGTGTTTGTTTCCCAGGTTTGCGAATTGTTTAGGGTGGTGATTCTGTGGTCTGCAGCTCAGGTGAGGAGGAGAGGCGAGCTGCTTGGGAATGGTTGGTGATATCATAATGAGATGGCCCGGTGAGTGATTGTGTGCCAAGTAGGAGCCAATGTACTGCAGTTATTTGGAGAGAAGAAAAAAAACTTATATTCGAGGAGTGGGATTTGTTCCGGTCAGGTAGTGAACACTCGAAACTTTCTCTGGACGGGAGGGGCACTGCTACAAGTGTGTATCACAAATATCCTGTCAGTATCCAGTCTGTATAATGATTGTATACGTACTATACAGTACTATAACGGTCAAACTTCCGGAGCGATCATACAAACTGACCTAGCCAATCTGAAGCCTATGATGGGCCAAGTCAAGAAAAAAAAAGGGGGGGAGATATTGATCCATCGCTACCTCTTTTTTTTTTTTTGTCGCTTAAGACGGATGAGCAGAGGGGAGTTGTGGGTTTATGCTTAATCGCGGACCCGCCCGTTCCCGGGTTTCTCAACCCGGTGGGGAGGGGTGGGGGATGGGATGGGAGGGGATAAGCCGTGCGGTAGTTTAAAAGTAGTGTTTCGGTGAGATTACTCCCTTTTTCCTTTCCTAGACAGTATGTATTGTATGTACCAGTACTGCGTACAACATAATTCTTGCTGGATTGATTGATTGATTGATTGGGAGATTTACGGCAAGTGAATTGTGCCATTGGTACAGGTACAGTACAGTACTCGCAAACGCATGACGTTTGTGAACACGACCAGGTCCGCAGGCGCCGGCATATGCAAGATAGGCCAGTAGAAACTCTTATGACAACACATCAAGATTAAAATTGTGACCTGCATAGTTTGTAGACAAAGTATTACTAGTTCCCCCACCGCTCAACTTCATCAGGCTCCAATCTATCATACCAAGGACCAATATCGTGGAAACTCTATTGTTTTTTTATATTTTTAATTCTTCAAAATGTCAGTAATTAAGCCACGGG
>JACCEG010000052.1:430979-520007 GCA_014065205.1 Tuber brumale
AGCTGGAATACGGGAGGTAATTAAGGTGGAATGGCTGAACTATTCTACGGAAAGGATTAACAAGCATATTGACTCTATGGCATCACGCATAGAGGCTTGTATTCAGGATGAGGGTGGAAACGCCTTTAATTTTTAGTTAATCTTTTATAATACTTTGCCTGCGAGTGACCAGCTATGAATGATGATACCATAATATTCTAATCTCTAATGTTCTTTCCTCCGGTCTTCTATCCATTATCATGTTTCTGTTCTCATGGTTCTATCCTGTGTTTTCTATCTTTCAGACAAAATGGTACTTCCATGCGGGTCATATGCGCTTGGCCTTGGCGCATATGCAGACCTGGTCGTGTTCACAAACGTCATGCGTTTGCGAGTACAGTACAGGTCAAGTGCTGCGCTTATGTACTGCACTACTGCACTTTGCCATGGGAGCTGAAGGCCAGGGGGCCATGGCGCTGGAAATGGTACGCAGTAATTATGTTGTGCTTCCACCTGTGTTAAGGTACTCGTACAGCGGTTGCGGAAGGTGTAAGCATGGAATGGAGCTGAAGGTACAGTACTGTACAGCGAGGGGCAAAAATAAGTTCACATTTTTAGTAAGCTCAAGCACATAAAAAGATGTGAACGTATTTCTGCCCCCCGCTGTAGGAACTTGTCCTATAGACGGGTGGAGTATAGGAGGAATAGCAGGATCGAACGAGCCTTTGTGATTTTATTTTTGTTGGTATAGGAGTATTATAGGTACCGGTATTAGGTGTAACAGTGTACGGTACGAGTACAATACAGCGCCTTTTTGCTGCTAGTGAAATGTGGGAAGGGTATTGGGAAGCGTCCCGCTCTGCAGGAAGTTGGTCGTTACTGTGATACATTTACTGTATCATTGGTAACGCCGTACAGGACCAGAGAATCCATATTCTGTCGCCATGTCAGAGTGGGAGGGAACGAGAGAGGTGGTGGTCGAGTGCGCAACACAATGCTAGTTCCAGACTCGTAGATAGTGCTTCTTACTCGTTCACATTAATACGTCTTCACCATCCCATCTAAAGAGTTTGAGAATATCATACATGTGTGATTGCTATAAATTATATGTAAGGTTAGCCTTGCAACCTACTTAGACTAAATCATAGAAGCAGGGGATTCGATACTGCATACCGGTACCGGTACTGATGCTTCACCCTCTTATTCTCTAATCCGTTGCCGTGAAAGGAATAAAGGAATAAAGAAATATCGCAACCTAAAATTATAGAGAACTTTGTCTTCGTAGCTTATTTCGGCATAACAAAGAAATGACTTTTCCCATATTATAAGAGGGTCCCTTAATCGCCTTTTTGTAGTCGAGTTGTGCTTGCTGTTGAACCCTGGTTAACTCTATCTATCTTACTGCACTCGACCGTCGCACGACTATAACCATATACCGGTGCTGTTACATCCTGCGTGCGCTTTTCGAGAATAATCTCTGAGGAGGTTGGGGGGGGGCATAATATGATAAGCCAACCAAGTGCTTTTGTGAAAAGCTTGGTACGAACCACACTTCTTATCATACTAGTATTTCGACTCCTACAATTACAATTACCACTCGAGTACAACCGCTACCAGTACTACTATTCTATTTCTTTTATCGCACAGTTGAGGAATAGTAGGTCGGGCTTACTGAATGACACCTGACTCTCAGAGCCTCTTACAGTATGACACTATGACATATGGTATTCACGATGCGGACGTATGACCCAATACTTCCTGTTTCCCCCTCAGACTTAGCTTAAGTACTACGATCCCATCATGAAATATGAAATTATTTATCATTATAGGTAATCACATCCCCTCCTCAACTCCTATCACCCTCCCATACCCACTGTAATAGTAATAATAATAGTAATAATAATAATAATAGTAAAGGAAATAAGTGTCTCCATGTGTGTCAGTAGCTATCGCGGAATGGAGGAGGAAAAAATAAAATTCATAATATTATTGGCGCTGGCTGGCTGGTCGACTGGTAGTAGTACTATTGTAATAGCAAACAAACTTATTATTCCAGAAAGAGCGGTAGCGGTCTTAGGGGAGATCGGACAATTACTCCGAAGAGAATCTGATTTTTTTTCTTTTCTTTTTCTCTCTTCTCAGTTCAGAGGAGGAAAAGTGAAGCTCACATGAGGCTAGCTTAGCTTGAAGGTTGAAATTTTTTTTTTGGTGGGGGGGGGGCGGGGAGTATTTACCTACCTAATCCTATCCTTTCCGACTATCCTAATAAAGATAGCTTGAGAGGAGGTATTTTTTATTTTATTTTTATTTTTTTCCTAAAAAAAACCCCCCCCTTTCGTGTAGGAATTAGGAGCAGCAGGAAAGACGCAATGCCGCTACCTATATATGCTAGAATATAGCGTCAGATGAGAAGATCTAGATGACCTACCAGCACTAATTATTTTTTCTTTTTTTCCCTCCTCTGCAAGAGGTCCATATTATAGTTGCATGTTGACAGATGACTTGGTTGATTATCATTTTCCCTTCATCTTTTGCTTTTTGTTCTTCCCTCCTGCTGCACCTTTTTTCCCTCTTTTTGCACGTGTTTTACCGGTATGTTATTTTACTTTGCTTTTGGTTGCCTTAAACATACCCTTTCCCTGAAGAGTCGAAGAATCCGTCTTGGTTCTTATGGGAATCACGGGAGACAAAGAAGGTAAGAGGAGTGGAGGAAATTTTCGGAACTTTTTTTCCCCCCAAGTCTCTATTCAAGTTCTTTGTATATTAGGTAAAATAGGGTAACATATGGGTATAGTGCTGTGGAATATAAAAAAAAAATCTCCTATCATACTCGTTAGCTATTATGATACTTAGTAGTTGACCGCAGCAGGGTACAGGGGACCGGTGCTACTGCGTGACCGAATAATGGCGAAATGGTTCAAGACATGCTTCTAGTAGGCAGGCCTTAACGGAGGTGCAATAATTGTGATATCAAGTAGGAGGAAAGGTTTCTGCCATACTTTACCGGTATTTTCTTTTCTCACTTTTTTTTTTTTTGCTTTTCTTGAACTTTAACACCTACCAGCCAGGCAACATGCTCCCCAACTCTATATTGTCGGACTTATTAAGCACAGTACCATATTTCCGTAAAGCACTATATATATACTCTTTGGAAAGAGTAAGAAAATCCGAGTCAAACTCGTAGAGAAGTTGAGCAGATAAATAAACGATCTTTGCCCAAGTAATTGCATGTCGATATTTCATTCCATCCCTTCGACAGAAGAACTGCAGAAGAAGAAAAAAACAAGACTGTTCAATAACAGAGTCGATATATTTAAAGCGGCAGGGGGATATATGAAATAGGGTATGTCAGTGCAGTTAAATTTATGAGAGAAATAGCAGAAGTAACTTGACCTATCGTTTAGGTACTTCTCTCCCCATACCATACTTTATAATATTATATAATAATATTATTATTATCATATTAATAAATATAGAAAGGCAAGGAAGGAAGGAAGAAAAAGGTCTTATACTTACAGCAAATAACCCTGACCTGCAAATTCATAACTGCGGTTACAGCAGAAGTAGAAGCAATAGGAGCACTCATGCGATCACTACCCACCAGGATGAGGATTCGAAGGTGATTGGTTTATTCTATAATCGGTATATATTATTGATTCTCATACTGCTACTTTTGTTCAATCTTAGCACAGTACTCCTAACTGCTCGCTGTTTATGATACCATATATTCCTTACATGGGTTTCCCATCTCATCCCGATAGCACACCTTTTTCTCTCTCATTCTAGATCTACTCCACTTCCTGCTCCATCGCCAATTTCTTTTTCGCTGTCTTCCTACCTCTACCATCTCCATACAGCGGTAAGGTGGTGGAGTGCGACATATTTGGCTACAGGATCCAGACACGCTGCGGGCTATACCCGCTCATGTGCGCTGTTCTATTCTGTATGTCTTGTTGCCCCACTCGCCTGCTCGTTTCTATCCCTTGTCGTGACCCTCTCTCTCGTCCACTTCGCTTTCCTCACTCCTCACCCCACCACCACCACAACTGCCACTTTCACCTCCACCTCACCTCCACCGCACACTCATAAGCCAATCCTCCACATATCTCGTTACCTTTTCTTCAACCGCTTCCTCGTACCGGTAATCCTTACAGTCAACTTTGCTCCCGCATACCTCCGAGTTATCCCTCCTTGTACCTTAATTTCCTAAGCCTTTCCCTTCGCTAGCTTCATCCCATCTTCCTTGCTCTGTCAAGTGCCCCTCGTTTTCCTCCCCCTTATTCCTTCTCCCCCTTAACACTCACCCGCGACACAACCTCGACCGTCATCGTCGTAACCACCACTATCGTCAACATTCATCATCGTTTCCCTTCAACGACAAACAACCGCTAGACTTCCACCTCCTCTTCTTTTCAAAACTACCCCGCTATACCTTTTTCACTTCTTCTCCCGAGACCCACGATTCTCCACTTCAGCCCGCTCAATATAGCAGAATCGCTTTTCTCTCACTTCTCTTCCTAAAGAGGAAAAAAAAAATTTCTTACGGAGACCATGGGTCGCGCGGACCCCTTCCAGGTACTCAACATCTATGAGATCGCAATGATAGTTGAGTTTTTGCCTCCGGTCGATATTGTTCGCATGCGTCAGGTCTCGAGTGTTTGGGACAGAGTTCTAAGCTCTGATTACATCTGTAAAGTCGCTCTTCAAGCCCACTTTCCGTATTCAAGAGAAACCAGAGAGCTTTATGAAAGGAATTCTGTAGCTACTAAGCAATCGAACTTGCAAGACAATGTTATGGAACTCGGCGAGGAGGTACCTCAAACGAGTAAAAAATCTGGAAAGGCTGGAAAGAAAAACGGCAAGTCCGGACCGAGGAGATCGTTGGAGCTTCAATCAATTCTCGCTTCTAGTCGGCTCAATAGAGTCCAAAGCCGCCAGGTTTCCGATGTGTCTTTAGGTTTTTCCAGAGCTACTTACCGTCTTCATACAAGAGCAATGGCGAAACCCACAAAAGTTCATAAGTATCGTTTACATCATATCTGCGATAGAGGATTTGCCTCTACCGCTCGTTATCTATTTTGGTGCGAATCAAACAGAAAGATCTGGCAGCAGAAGATCGGAGAAGGCATTAGTGGCCGTCGTGGTCTTAAGCTCGGTAGTGTTGGTAATAGGATCGCCCACGTTCACCAAATTACTGCTGTCGAAAACGTGCCCGGTAGAAACGGAAGTGGTTTGGTTGTGCTTTTGTTTAGAGAGGTCTTGACTTGGGGGTTGGAAATGGCTGCATTGGATTACGAGACGGATGAAGTAGTTTGGAAAGTGTCCCTTCACGACAATCCGACTTCACTCCAACGAACCAAAGGATGGGTGCACTACCTGACCCAATCACAGGTGCCTGTGCCAGCTAATGGCGGTGGTGTTATCCAGGAGTACAGATATGCTCTAGTTGTTCATTGTCTTCTTACTGGAAAGGTACTTACAAGAACTCCTCTCCATGACTCTTGGCCGAAACAGAAGCGCTCCGGTTATCCCGACAATCTTCCCGAGAACCCTGGTGCCTATACTGTCTTTCCAGCGTCTAATGCCGAGGGTGCTGTGCCACAAAAGATGGTTGTCGCTTTCGAGGACAAGGGCTCTAGAATCCCAGGAGAGGAGGTTTCCAAGAAAGCTGCATATAAGGTTCTTGTTTACTCTCTTGGAAGGCGAATCGGGGAAGAGGCATCTTTGTTGAAAGAGATTGATTTAGAGAGGAGTGGGATTGAAATTGGAACCGGCCTATTGGAGAAAGCTATTCGGATTGAGTTCAGCTCCCAACCAAAGTCGAATAAAGGGCGGCCGAACCTTATGATAATTGAATCCAAGTCACACCCACATATCGTTCCACCAAAGACCCGCAATTCAACTGAGAAGCTTGAATACCCTACCCTCTCTGTTTGGACCTTGGAAACTGTTAATTTTGATATCCTCGAAATCCGCAGGTATCAGAGCAGGTATGCGGAAGACGAGATGCGCCCATCGGTCGAGAGCCGTGTCGGTATTCAAGCTACACCAATAGCCGAACATACCAGGATGGAAGCACTCAATGTTGATAGTGGAGTGAGCTGGATCATATTTGATGAAAATAAGAGTCTTGCCAAAGCCCCCTCCAGTGACATCAGCGACGATGAGAGTGAGGATGAGGCTAGACCTGTGTTCCGCCCGGCCATGAGGATATGGCATCCTCCAGGTGGTGGATATAATCAACCCATGTCGGCGAGGATAGATACGGTCGGGTATGAAGAGGTTGTAGACGGGACTTTAAATGGTATCTGGTGGGAAGGTTTTAAGGAGGAGTCGGCGTTTAGCGATCACATGTCGGTGACCCCCGAAGGCTCTCGTAAGAGGAAAAGGAGCGACAGCGCGCCTACCGAGAGGCCGAGTTCGGCTGTCAGTAATTTATCGGGATCTAGTTCCACTGCGTCACCTGCACCAACGGCGTCTACAATCTACCCAGGGCCCTCCTTTACTAGCAATTACGTGCCTCCTACTGGTTCGACTACACCCCCAAGAGAGAGGTGGTTCAAGCAAGTTTCGAGACACAAACTACAGCAGCCCGAGATTATGAGAAGGAGACGTCGACAAAACCTCGGCGAGGAAGAAGAAGATTGGGGTATGATGCCTGTTAGGACCAATCCCACCATATTCCTCGGAGGTAATAGCAGAAGCGACACAATGGGCGGGCTAGAGGCCGATGGGGATGAAAGGTACCTCGTTGTTTTGACTAGGGTCAAAGGATGGACTAGCATGGCCCTTTGTTTAGACTTCGAGCCTGAGTGGTAGTCCTCAATACTTCTCAATTTATGGAGAGACGTGGCGGGTCAGTAATTGACTCACTTGCAACAAAAAGTGTTTTAATTTTCATCATTTCAATTCGCTCAATATTATTTCAGGAGGTCGGCTTTACCTTCAAATATATTTACTCCAACTCCTTTTCGAGTTTCTCTCATGAGGAACTCTACATCAATAGTTTTTTTTCTTCTTTTTTCTCTTTCTTTTTTTCCCCTTGTTATTTCCTATTTTAACTTTCCCCCGCTATAACGGACATTTAGACTGTTGCCTACGTTATTTTTAATCAACCAATTTTCATGTACTATTTTTTTCACGCATTCATAGTTTAGCACTCTTACTTCTTTCATGACTGCTCTACGGTGAAGTACAGCATACACACGCTTCACGTTCTTTTCCTTTCTTTCCATTTTTATTTCACACACCTATTATTTTACGACCCAATTATCGAACACTTCCAACTCACTTTTTTCTTGCTTTTTTTTTTGCTGTATATGTTCTCTTCCCAACTATTGTTTCGTTCATCCTCTTAGATTCACTCCTGGGCACGGCGGCGGCTTTTATCTGTTTGTTTTTTTGTTTTGTTCTTACTCAAATTTCACGATTTTTCAGGTACGGAATTGTTTACCGATACCTTGCTACTCCATCTATGTTTGCTCTTCCTCTTTCACTGGGTGGTGTTGTTACGTTCTTGCATATATTCCTCAGTCATGCGTACATAAATATGTACATATCACGGGCAGAAGTGGTTGTGTGCAAAGGCAGTTGTGGGTAGAGGTGATTGTGGGCAGAAACGGTTGTGGGCAGAAGCGGTTGATGGTAGAAGTGGTTGTGGACATGAGAGGTGTAGGCAAATACTTTACGACTGCTTGTAATTAGGGATATACGTACACTTTTTTTTTATATCCTCATTATATCTCTCCAACTTTATCCCTTAAGCTTTATCCCTTCACTGTGGATTTTGGGGTAATAGTCGCCTTCTCTCCTTCCTACTTAGTTGCTAGTACGAACAAAAAATACGTTTTGACCCTTTTACTTCTTCCTTACCGCTTTGCTTTACTTTACAGGTACTGTACTTGTTTTGCTTAAAGCCCAGTTATATGTGCTTGTTTGGTATGGATTTTTCTTTTCCTCTTCAACCGTTATGTCCGAGGTATGCGTACCTAACAGTTTTTCTTTTCACAATCAGCTCCGCCAAATAAACAAATAAATTTTATCATTCCAAAATCTGCCTACTACCTGGTAACCGAAGCAAGCAAGCATGCGTGCAGTTCTATATGTAAGGATTGTATTGTATTGTTATAACATTGTACAGTACTCTAGTAACCCACCCGACAAGCGATAGAAGCTGTTTACCCCCCCCCCCACCCCTTGAGTACAGTACCGTAGCTGGATGGATAGCCTAGATTGTTTCCACCTACAGACCAGGTATGAAAAACCGACTACGAAAGCGGGTAGGTTGGTAGGTAGGTAAGTAGGCAGGTAAACATTATAAAAAAAACCGTGAGGGGAGCTCGAATTGGTAGTTGGAGTATAACAGCAGCGGAGAGTTGGTATGATACAACAACATTATTATACCAACTCGGCCCAGAGGTTTAACAATTATCATAACCTCAAGTTAGTAAAAGGACCCTTTACCCTTACCCACGATTATGTATAATAATAATTATGATAAAAAAACTTCCAGTATCCGTAAACTCCCCCCCCCCCCGCACCCTTGTATGATAGGGAACGTACCGTAGTAGGTTTTCGTCCAGCGGGCCGAGTCCGAGTCGAGTCGGACTGGTGATGAGTATGATAATGATAGAGAGAGAGAGATGAGTGGATTGGGTACGAAAGGGAAAAAAAGAACAGGTATTTATGATATTTTCTCAACAACCGCACAACTTCCACCAGCAAGTGTGGACAAAGAGATGGAGAAAGAAAAAGAAAGAAAGAAAAGTTGCAAACAATTACTCGAGAAAAGGTTTTTTTTTCGTAATAGGACATAAAGAAAAGTTTTTAAAAGATATTATGCATAAAGAAATGGTTTTTTTTTTTTTGAATAAGCTTTCGTTCATCACCCCCCCCCTCCCCTCCCCCTCTCCGTGCGAGTTTTCTTTGCCCTGTGCTGTGTGATGCCCGACCCCGGACGGCCCTTCCTTCGAAAAAAAAAAATTTTGAATCCGAACCACTCAGTCAAGAACTTCCTACCATGTGAACAGGGATGACGACCACTCTCGTGACGTTCCGGGACTTGCGAAGGAGACGAGACCTGGCGATCTGGTCGAGGGACCTCACGTCGGTCGGGGTTCACCGGTCGTTTGTTTCTTGCTTCTTCCCTTGCGGGGTTGGGGAATACGCTCGAGTACAGTACAGTACAGTGCGGTAGAGTGCTCTTGTCGATTGCGGTGCCTGGATGGATGGATGGCTGGCTCCCTGTAGCAACTTGCCGGGGTGTCGGTACATTCCCGGAGCCTTAAGTTGATTCCTTCCTTCCCAATGCTTCCTATGATTTCTAAGAATTTCGTGCCTGTTATTTGTGTGCCGTCTCCTAGTTCGGCGTTATCTTCGGTGTGGCATCAGGCCTGCTTCGATTTTTTCTTCTAGTGCTAGAGACTGGACATTCTCCGTCTCAATAAATCCTCCTGCAGTCACTACAGTGGTTCCATTCAGTCAAACACCCCTCACCCACTCCTATCCCCAGGTTCCGTATTGAAAAACAAATATTTAGCGAGTGATATCATATGATTCAATTCATCCCGTTACGTGCTGTCATTCTAGTATACCTTCCCATAGGAATAGCTACGCCAGCAAACCAGGTCCCCCGAGCCAGCCTACTTACAGCCACCACCTTTATACAGCCACAACATATGCAAATTTTCGAATTTTTTAGCCTACTTCCGTCTATGTACACCATTTCCACTGCATCCTAGCTAGGGACAAACCAACCAACATAACTCTATTCTCAGAACGGGAGGGGGCATTAACCAACCGCCGATTTAGAGAAAGAAAGACATTACGCAGCAAACAGTCTAGCAACAGAAACGAGATAGCACCAGTAGAGAAAAGGGCTATGTATCGTTAGAGGGGGTCTTATTAACCATCAATACGGGTTTGACCCGCATTGTTACGTTCTGGATCGCGCATTCTATCGATTTCACCAGATTAGCACAAAAAGGGCAAAGGAGGGGGACGAGGGGGTATACTTGATTATTTTGACTTGATTAGTAGTATTTTGATTATTCATTGTTTGGGGGGTAATGAGGATGAATTGTTTCCCTATAGATCTTTCGGCGGCTCGAATCATCATGTTTACACTAATGTTGCGGTTTATGGCGTCCATGAAAACGTCGCTGTACCACACATTAGGGTAATGAAGCTGCTAGAGGAAAGAAGGAAGAAAGATCATACAATTCATCTAGACACCTAATCGGGGATCCCATCGCCTCCCATAACGAAAGTAGTAGGCATATGGTTGAGAAAGATTTTTCACCACCAGATAGCGTCTTCGGTCCACGATTTCCAGTATCTTGCTGGCCAGGCTGCACTTCAATGATCAGTTCCGCGGGTTTCCAGGTGTGCTCTAAACGCAAGCGACCCTTAAATGCCCGCTCACTCATCATCCATGAAAATTGCGCTCTTGCGCGGGCACTAATGTAGCACTGGAAAAGGCCCCAGCGGCGGAGACGCTCCTTGTAGACACTAATCGCTATCCTGAGAAGTTCTTGAAAAGAGGCGCGTTGGTCCCTAGCCTGGGTATAGTTCAATGTTGCCTGCTGGGCCTGTGCAGTTACTTCTTCGGCGGTGCCTCCAAGCATTTGCTCTGCGCGCTCAAGCTCCCTCTGTAGTTTCGCGAGTCTATTGTCCAAAGCTGCGGTTGAGTCTCCACGGGGAACTCCAACACGTGGACAAACTGTTGAAGCCGCTTGAATGTACCTCTAGTGGTCACAACATCGTCAGCGTGGTGCTCGGGGCTCGGGAAGGGGAAGTCATACATCAACTCTAGATTTCGCTTCCTCAGCTACCGCCCTCAATGCTGCGGCTGCTTCTTCGTATTGACGATGCTTCTCATACCAGTGGTTCTTGTTGGCGAGGCACTGTTCGCGCCTGCGCCGGGCAGTAGCTTCATCAAGTTGTGCATCCTCGGTATGCTTGACAGCTAGACTTGCAACTTGGCTCGCCGCTCTCAGCTGAGCTACCAACTGAGAGGCTTTTGCGCTCAAATTTTCCTTGCTGACAACGAACTCCTCGTACTGTCGACCATTCATCTCCTTGCGCTCCTCCCAGACCTTGAGCTTAGCTTTAAGAGTTTCAAGTTTCCCATCGTTCTGAGCATTCTCTTCCAACAATGCTTTAACTTTATCAACTGCATCTTCACACTTGTGAACTTCGTAGTTAAGCTTGCTTCTATTGCTCTGAAATACAGTTAGGATCGCCCTTATAAGCTTATTCATAGCAACTTACACGATACTCCTCGATATCCCGCTGAATCCTTCCGAGCTCCTCTTGCTTATTGCGCAATTCATGTTTGGCATTGTCAAAAGATACCCTAAGTCGATTTATTTGGTCCTCAACCTGCCTGTAGAATGTCAGCACATCTGGAAGTTACCCAAAGGGGAATTGCGTACTGAGTCTGGGCCGCGAGGTCGGACCTCATTCGGGAGGCATGCTTGATGGGCGCAACAGGAGTAACCCCCATACCGCCACCGCTACCAAGATCAGTTAGACTCACCACTCGATCCAGAAAAGAGTAAAATGCAACTTACGCCCCGCCAACCTTGTGTCCCCAGTCGGGTGATTGCTTATTGATTGAAAAACACATGCCGATATGGTCACTAGGTCTTCTCCGCTCCATGGCATCGGTTGCTTCTTGAAGATCCTCGATGAGGATTGTCTGTTCAATTGAATTTCCGACAATAAGGCCACGTCGAACACTGTCATCGGTAACCTAGAATCTATAAGTATTTGGAACTTGGACGTATGCAGAGAGCAATACCTCTAAAACCCTTAGCACGGTTTTGAAATTGGCGGAGGGCTCCTCGAGGTCCATTCGTCCCTGGGAAATGACGTTGACTGGGCATTCCCTATTAAACCCAGTTAGCGTAAGCAAGAAGATACTTTGGGCACATAGAACACACAATCCGACCTCTCGCATTAGCTTTTTTAGTATTGTGACGTCCTCATAATCAGTGACTAAAAATGCATTTAGATTCGAACCAAGGATGTTTTCAACGATATGAAGCCATTTCGGATCTCGAAGAGTTACGTGAACTCCAGCAGGCCCAACAGGCTTCTTTTTAAAACGCTGCTCCTTGTTGATTGCGGAAAGAAGTTGCGGCATTTTTCTATCAAACGCATTCATGAAGTTTTGTTCTGACTTTCTGATTTGGCTCAGATGAGCCTGAGCGCCCTGAAGGTCTTCGGCGCATGAGTCAACAGCGGCTCGAGCCTTAGACACCTCTCTCTTGGCCACTTCGAGGGCCGACTTATTCTCTGCATTTTTTACCCCAAGATCCTCAAGAGCGTCTCTTGCACGCTGGGCTTCTTTTTCATGCTGCTCTTGTTCTTCGATCAGCCGTGAATTCCTCCCACCATCGTTCTCACTAAGCCTTCTCTCTTCAGCGAGAATGTCGTTATTAGTTTCAGTAATTTTTCTCTGGCTTCCTTCGAAGGAACCTTTGATCTCTCTCTCTGTCGCCTACAAATGCCGGAATGTAAGCAGGTTAAATGTAGAATGTAATAGGAGAAACAGACCAGTAAACCCTGCAGCTCCTTCTTATTATTGTCAACAGCCTCTTTTGCAGTTTCTTTAGCCTCCACGAGAGGGGCTAGCTTGGCCTTTTCTTTATTGACTTTATCTACGGCCTCCTCGTGGGCTTGATGCGCGTCGTCGAAAGATTTTGAAGCTGTTTCACGCTCGGCCTCCGCCTTGGCCACCTTACTCTCTGCGAGACGGGTTTTCTTGACTTTCTCTTCCAACTCTACTTCGGCATCCCTGACCTGAGCCCAAGCCATCTGCCTAATCAGGACTTCAATCTTATCCCGGAGCGTCTCGTGACTCTTGAGTTGATCCAATCTCTCATTCGCCCTGACCATAAGTTTTTTAAGATCATCTATATCGGCAAGCTTGTTGTGCAAAACGGCATCCGTGCTATCTATTCCGTTCTTGATGAGAGCATAGTCCTGATCGAGCTGTTCCAGATTGACACCCTTTGCGAAAAATTTGTACTTTTCGGCATTAGTTGAGCTGGATAAGAACTGCCGAGCGGAATCCTGCGTCAGGATGGTCATGGGATTGTCGACTTGAAGTCCAAAGTAGTCACATATTTCCTCGAGCTCCTCTTTTTTCGAGGATATCACCTTGCCATCGCTGCTCTTAAGTTTATAACCGCTGCTGCCATCTCTTGTAAAGTTTCTCTCGATAAGGATGGCATCACCGTATTGCTCTGTTTTGAACCCATCGCCTTGGTTCTTCAACTTAACGGTAATTCGAGATGTGCTTGATCCTGTTAGCATAGCTTATGTAACTAGATGTTGGAGTGTAATAGACTTACTCCTCTCCTTCTTTTATCAAGCTCTTCATGGAAGTACCACGGTTTGTTGCAGCTGCCTTTCCTCCAAGACATAAAGTTATCGCAGTAAGAATTGCGCTCTTACCACTCCCATTATGACCGATCACAAAGTTGACAAAAGGACCGAATTTTATCTCGAGCCAGCGATGACACTTTCCAGATGTAAGTAACTCAATGACGGAAAAGGGAAAGCAAACATACCATGAAGTTCTGACATGTAACACTCTGGATGATACCATTTTCAGCGGGGACCTAAACCTCCAAATTAACAAGGATTAACGAAATCTTAAGCATATTTCTGCGAGGATACATTAGGCTTCTCTATCGCCATTTCCTCACGGATTTCCATCTCGGCCCTCTGAGTCGAAAGTTCCTCAAGGTCGAAGTCATAATCAGGGACACGGGGAGAGCTTGGAAGCTCCAGATCATCATCGCCGCCGCCGTCACTCTCATAGTTGAAACGGGGACGCTTTGCAACCTAACCACTAATCGTGAGATGAAGGATTAAGAAAAAAGTACCAAGATAGATATGAAAAATACAAGATTGCGTGACGAAGCGGGCTCCTCTTCTGCAGATGATTCCTCCCCCTCTTCCTCCTCTGATGCGGGAGCGCCACGACGATGACGACGCTTCAGTCCAGGCATTTGAAGCTATCCAGTTTGTATTAGAGCTTGCACCCTCATAGATAACTTACCCCATGTTATAGGGAGAGTATAAGGCATGAGCGGGGGGAAGGAAGAAATACCTAGGCTTAGTGAAGCAAACTAGATAACAGGGATAACGTGGCGCAACTGTAGACAATGTGGTCCAAGATTCGAAAGGCAGGTTGTGCCTGAGGCGAAAGGACGCGTAGAGTGGATCAACAGAAGTCGCGATGTCTTGGCACAAGCTATCGTCCTCTAAAACTAGCTTTAACGTGACTAAGCCCGAGATAAGATATACCGGTACGGTACCATCCTGTCGGGACTTACCGTAGAACGAAGAACCCTAACCACACATTACTATACTGATAAATACTCATCAAATGTATTTTTTAGTCTTCAATCTTTGATAAGCATTCAATCACGTCCACTTCTAAGCTGACTGTCTAACCCAAGCGCAACAGAACAGTCTGCAACTTCCTCGCACGTGATCAGAAACTAAGTAGAACAGTGTGTGTGCACATTTAACTTGCAAACCAAGCATAAGTTCCCACCGCTATCTTGCCAAACTCGAGCTTGTCAGCGCAATGGCTGCAGCACCTCCCGACGTCAAATCATTGAAAAAATGGGAGGATGCATTCCAGTATCCAATTCCACAGGTCCGCCAGATGGAACGGCAGCTCCAGACTGAGTTATCTTCAAACAAAATGAAACTGAGGGGTCTTGTGGGGTATGAAACTCCTCGATGGAACTCTGCAGATTTCGAAGACTAATTGAGCGGATCAGTGAGAGTTACCGGGACCTACTACAGACGGCCGAACGAATAATCGATATGGATGCATCGGCCCAGAAGGTGGAGCGAAATCTAGCTGAGACCTCAAGAAACTGTAATTCACGATTGCTGGACAAGAAAGCAAGGAATTTGAAGATTTTCGAGGAAAGGGTTGGAGCTGGAGGTCCGAAAATATTTACTGAATGGATTCCATGAATTCTGAAGATTCCTGCTAATCTTGGCAGATCGGGACAAGTACATCTTCGCTTCACAGCTCGCTGTATTGCAGAATTGTCCCTCGGTGGTATCTAGACTACTTCCCAGCAACAAGGGAGACTACTGTCTACTCGCAACAAAAGTATTTGTCGTCTCCCGGCTCCTCCTAAAATCACTCTCGCAGCAGGTGAAGACCGCCTATCCAAAATCGTAGCTTAAATACACTAATTACATACTCAGGATTCAATCCCTCTCCTAAGCTCTCTCAAAACCCAACTCGCGGCCCTCCGTGTATTTCTCCTTCAGCACATCGATACTCTCCTTTCGACACCCTATCTTCCCATCGAACAACTCATATCAGCCCTCTCCTCGTTCTCTTTATCGAAAACCTCCTCCTGCGCCGACGTATTACGCCATTTTCTTTTTGTCCGCTCGACGGCTATATCTTCGATCCTAACAGAATCATCAGTTCCTTCAGCGGAAGCTATACTGAAAGCATTATTGCTGTTCAACCAGACTTTACAAAATGCTCAAGGACTCTTCCCCAAAACTCTAAGTGAGTCGTTACTGCAGTTGAAATCCCAATCTCTCTTGCAAGACCCAGACCTTCTTGGCCTGGCTGAGTTAGGATTAGGCTCCAATGGCCGGTGGCTGCCGGAGCAGGTTCGAGAGTTTATCCCATGGGTTCGCCATGACGATCTAGAGAGGTCTCGTGTGGTGGAACAAGGGAAATCATGGGCAACAAAGGAATTGGAAAATTTAAACATTGCTTTCGAGAAATCACTGCAAGGTATTGAGGATATCAGGGAGCTAGTGACTCTACGAGGAAATATTCTCGGGCTGTGGAGAGCAGGAAGAAAGGGGAGAAGGGAATTCTTACAAAAAGGAGAGAAGTTCCGAGACCTTACTACCGCCAGATTGGCAGAGATATTAAGAATCAGGATTGACGGTCTCGCAGCTATTGGCCATGAGCTTGGTGAGCTATTGAAGGGTGTTGACGGGATGGGTAAAGGTAATATCCTTAAACTCCAATAATAAAAAACAATCCTAAAATAATCTCGCTCGCTTTGACAGACTACAGCGTCAGTCTTTGGTCTGGTTCGTTGTCGTCAATGGGCCTCGCAAATGGTGGATCCGCATTTAAAGAAGCAGTCCAATCACGTGTTCTAGGCAGAGATAGTCCAGTCAAAGTTTTTGGAAAGAAGCACGAAAAATGGCTTTCTAGCATCGCAGACAGCGCCACCGTCGTCAGAGGGCTCAAGACCCCAAGTGCCTCATCAGCGGAAGACGAAGACGACTTTGACGCTGAAGAGGAGAGGATTCAGGAAGGTACGGAAGATGCGGTATATGTAGAGAAGAAGATGGGCGAATCATTAGATACAGCGTACGCCAATTTACAGGAGGCTGTTGGAGAGCTTGTAGAACGCCTTGAGGCCACTGAGGCAAGGGAGGGCAAAGAAGAGAAAGGTATAGTTCCCACGAAATACCATGAGAGGGGTATGGCTTACGGGCGTATCACAAATATAGCGACAACGATGCGTGCAGCATTCCTCTTGAGAGCAATCAGGCAAATCAGACAAAACCCGCCCAAGAGAGACGACGACTCACTGATAGCCCTCGGTTGGTTTGGAACAATACTCGTTCCTAGACTGCATGTACTTGTTGCCATAAGTGTAGGCAAGAAGTCCTTCACCAATGTCAAGAGGCTCTTAGAACACAGGAAGTGGAGTGGGAAGCTGGCTTCAAAAACACTGTGGGAAGGTGGTGATTTAATACCAGCTAGCGCCTTGTCTTATACTCATACTAACTCCTTTATCGAACAACAGGAACACCACCACTACCTGTACAGCCTTCCCCACTAGTGTTCAAATTCTTACACGACCTAGTGACAGACATGCACAAAGTCGGCGACGATGTCTGGACACCAATGGCTGTAAAATGCATCAAGGGCCGGGCCAGCAAACACCTCTGGCAAGCCCTGGAGGGTGTTCTTGGGGACAGGGAGATGGTAGAGGCTACTTTAACCAACGGATCAACCAACAACTCACAGCCAAAAGAGCCAGAGCCAGAGCCCGAACACGAACACGAAAATCAACTCGAGCACGGCCCCGAAACCAACGGCAATGTCAAGAGCGGCGATGATGAGGAGCATCCGAATCACGAATCTGAGTTCAAAGAAGTATACACCAGTAACAATGAGGCCAGCGACATTAAATCAAATGGGGCACCAGAGCCCACAACTGAGGTAAAATTGAACAGCCACGATGACGATTACTCCCGAAAAGTCATTGGAAAGGACTGGGCAATCCAGCTCCTCTTCGACACACTCTACCTCGACGAGGCGCTCCTCAGAAAAGGTGCTAACGCTGGTAACTCCGGCATCACAAGTCTCGCAGGTAAAGTTGAGTCTGCTGTCGGGACCGAGGTGCGTCTTTACCCGCATTCTATCCTAATGCCCCCCGAGTCTATCGTATCACTGACAGTTTCATCATGAAATACAGCTCGGCTTCAACGAAGAGCTGCGCAGAAGACTAGAAGGCGGTGCACGGGAGTACTGGAAACGGACTTGCTTGTTGTTTGCATTATTGTCATGAGACTTTTACCCTTTTTACTCGTTTCTCTTGTTTCTAACCTAGCGGGTTTGGTCGTGAATTAATAGACAAAGTGGAAATACCGTACACCGATTGAATGAAACACATCATACGCACAAAAAAAAAAAGTGAACGAAAATACTTGAGCCAGAAAGAAGGAAGGAAAGCGAGTGCTTATACCGTGTCTACAAAGTTCGCCATAGGATCGCTATACAGCTTCTGCTGTTTCCGATACTGCTCCATGTCCTCCTCTGTAACACCGTTTCTCATTTCCTTGAGCTTTCTCTTCCCCCTGTCGACGTGATCTTCTCCGTCCTTTCCCCTAGACCTATCCTTCACAGAGTCCTCCTCCGCTACTTCCTCTTGCTCCTCTTGCTTCTCCTGCTCGACCCGCCTCGGCGCAACCGGCTCAATCAATCCCAAGCGCAACTTGTTCGCCTCTTCGGCCGCTCTAATCCCCTCTTCACCCGTGCAGTAACTATTCTTGACGGTAGAATGACAACATGCGAAACCCCACTTGAAGCTCTGCCACCAAGATCCCCACACGGTGGTATGATTATTGATGAGTTTGTCCTCCGTGTACTTCGACTTCGCGATGGTCTTTTCCCGGCCTTTGACTTGGCCAGAGGGGGTGTATTCGATATACCTCTCCTCCTCTTCGAGCACGGGTGGTTTATCCACCAAGTGCTGCTCGCCGCCGTAGCGTTCCAGAAGCGCCTTCCTTTCACTCGCACGTTTTTCCTCCGCAGCTTGTTGCTCTTTCTTCTTGATGTGTTCTGCCTCGGTGGGGTTTGCTTGCAGGTGCATCTTCGTCTTGTTACCGCGTTCCCGAGATTCCCAAGCTGCGCGCTGGAGGCGCTCGAATTCTGCAGCATCTCCAGAAGAACGCATGAAGTTGTCTTCTTCGACCAGGGCAGCAGCTTGGTCTTGGGTTGCGCCGCGGTCGACCATGGTTCTCGTTTTCGGGTCGTACTTGGCCGAGTCGAGGTCCAGATTGAGTAGATACTTTGCCGTGTCCTCCCTGATTCGCAGGTTCCGGGTGGATATGCGGCTCGCAGCGTCGTACGTTTGCCCGGGCATTTCGGATTCCTCGGCGTACTTGTCCTCGTCACCCTCGCCTTCCATTTCCGCATCTTCGGTACTCTTCCGCTCGCTCTCGTGGCGAAGCTCCTCCATGCGCATGTGCTCTTCCACCACCTTTTTGTGTTCGTGCGAATCGTAGCCGTTCCAGCGGTCCCGCTTCCCATCCCACCCTAGTTCCACATCCTGGATTATCTCATCGGCTTGTATGTCTTGCCCGGTCCACCTAGCACCCTTCTTCCGTGGCCGTGAGAGGCAGTCTTTCGCTTTGTGCGTCATTGCTCCGCAGTTCTCGCATGCTCCCTTGCGGAATTTAGTGGCGGCCGGGCCGGCGCGTTTGCCTCTGTCGTACCATTTTTGGTTGGCGAGGTCGAGATCTTTCTTATTCTGAAGACGCTGATGCTCGACTTTTAGATTGTTAGCTTGGTGGCTGCAGGGTAATGAATTGAGATGAACTTACGATAGTCTCCTTCGGTGTCGTCGTCAAGGTAAAAAGGCTTTTTGGCGATAAAGTGGGGGATGTATTCGTTCTTTGCTTGCTTTTCCGGATTCCGCTTGGAGGACGACATGGCGGATGATTTAACGGAAATAGAGAAAGTTCGAGGTTTATCGATGGTTCGCTGTTTGTGGAAATTGAAAGGGAGAGAGAGGGAGAAAGCTAGAGAAATTGTTATACTTGTGTCTTGGCGCGGCTCCAGAACAATACGCTAAGTCATTCTGGAAGCTAACTTAAATCAAGGGCGACCATAGTAATGCGCTCTAGACTACCGCACTGAACCATTCCCGTTCAACCCCTTCACAGAACAAAATACTCGAGTATGATATAAGCTCTGGCGAAGGGCAAGATACGAGTATACCCCCTATTGTTATGGATTTTAACCACCTTATAGAGCGAGGGAAGAAACCACCACTAATGCGATCCAATACCGGAAACCTGGGATCATCCAAACGTCACCAAATCCTACATACAAGCCCCTCTTTATCCCTCCCGTTCCACCTCCACCGAAGCCATGAGGATACCTCACGCCCGAAAGCCACGGCAGCTTCACAAGATGTAGAGATGTACAACTACGAATATCAAGCAAATCAACACTCGGCCTCGCTACCAGCCAGCAGAAAAGGCTCACTGCACCATGAAATACCGGAGCGCAAGATTTCTGTTCCGAGGAACAAGCCCACCGTCTCCAGTACAGGGCAAGAGTGTGTTCCCTCCCCTCCCCATCCTCCCCCCCTCCAGGAACTCCCAATCTAACAAATCCACCGCCCAACTAGGGAACTCTCCTGCGCAATCGCCACCCTCCAAACCTCCAGCCAAAAGCAGGTGCAAAGACTAGACTCAACCTACTCCTCGGTCCTCCAAAAACTCCACGAACTCTCCGGCCTGGCCGCGCGCCTGCAGGAACTAGGCGAGGTAGCAAAGTCCACGGTTCAAGAATTCGACACAGCAGACGTCCGCTGCCAGAGCGAGTTCAGGTCGCAGATTAGGGTCATAGAGAGGTTCAAGGATGAGCGAGGGAACATTGAATTATTGCGGGAACGGCTGGTAGCGCAGAAGGAACGGGTTAGGGAGTATCATGAGAGGCTGGATAAGGTTCAGGAGAGGATCGATAGACATAAGGAGATGGAGATGGTTTGGAGGAAGAGGGCTTCTAGTAATTATCCCCCCACCTACCCTTCATGTCCTTCCTTCTTCCTAGTGTGGCGATTGGTTGGTCGGTTGATTGGCTAGGAATGGGGGGAGAGAGAGGCTAATTTGGTGGGGATGATTTATATAGGACGGTTAAGGCTACTATGGGGCTTCATTTCCATCCTCGTCATTCTCTGGTTATTAGCCACCGCCAGCAACGACTCGGAAACTCCTCCACAGGACGATCCATTACAAGCACCGCCGCAGTTGGCAATACCAACGCCCGAGCTCGCAAGGGAGTTGCTGGACATCTCCATCGTTGCCCCAATGCTATCAGATGAAGCTTTGAACGAGTTGTAACATAATTGCCTCCTTTTTTTTTTTTTGTTTTCCTTTTTCTTTTTCGTTTCCCCTACTACTGTTATTAAAGTTGATTGTACTGTACACTGTATATCTATCCGGGAGGGCATTGCGGTTGGCGTTTTATTCTCTTTTTGTCGGGGTCGTGCTTTTGTTATTAACCTTGATGGTTCGAATACATTTCCTTCTCAAATAGAAGGCATAACATCTCACTCGAAACCTAAGTTTCCGCTTGACGTCCAAATTCATCTAGATAACTCAAAAGTGCCGTAGCCCTATCACATGATACCCTAACAGAGAGACTACCGCTGTTGTATCATACGCAAGTTAGACTAAACCATCCCAGTCGCGATTCCATCAACCAAATCAACCAACCAAAAAAATACGACACCAAGCTTATCGTACCGAGTAAAGTGCTTGTATATCATTATCCCTTACTCTAGTCTACCGCTATCATACGACTCCCACCCTTAGTCATGCACCAATCGATACATACAGACACGCACTAAAACATAACAAGTCAAGTCCGATGGAAGCCCTTTTCTCTTCGTTCGCTCACATCTCACATCTCAGAGGGAGAGGGAAAAAAAATAACCGTGAGTACCAGACTACTGGATGAATCAGGATCGGAAAGAATGTAGGGGGAGCGAGTGCGATGAATCAGCGGTTTTAAGTTTCAAAGTTTAAAAGAAAAAAGAAAAAAAGGTGGGAAGGAGTCTACTCGTACAGTTCGAGTAACTTTACAATTAAGCACGGGAAAGGGAGAGTTACATACAGTACTTTATCGCGTTGGACCAATATGTATATGATATCCTGACATTGTTTTGCTGGTGGGCTGGTTGATGAATGGTTTGGTCAGAGGTTATGATAGTCTAACTTGTGACCGGGGTGTGCAAGAGGAAGAAGATTGGACCTATTTGCTACCTCAGGTTCCGGCAATCCACTTCTATCAGGTGATATATCCATATCTTAATTGTAAATAAGTAAAAAAATGTAGATATAGTGAATGCTAACACATATGGAAAAAGATGGAGGACTGGTTACAAGTTGAAACTTAAAGTTTTCATTTTATTAACAATAATTCTACTAATATAAAAAAAAAACCATCAAAAAATATACTAAGGTTGCAACTTGAACCATGGACCTTTGAAATTCAACCTCGTTGGAAAATACCCTTAACCCTGCTTATTTAAGGCATTACATTTTGCAACGCCAGTAGTCTACGTTATAGACGACCGCCACCATAGTCTACGGGTATGATACTGTATCTATCATAACGATAAAAGCAACCCAAAAATGCCCCATGACTAAGCCCCGTTAACACAAACTATAAACCCAAACAGGTTTCCGCACACCCCCTTCTTTCCCCCCCACAACTGGGTATCATAGTCTAGATTTATCCGCCGTCCCCTTTTTCCCAAGAGCTTTTTCACAAAGTGAATGGCAAGTTAACCTAGACTATATATACCGTATATACCATATCCCCGTGCGTACCAAACCTCTCTCTCTCATCTATGAAACAGCAAAATGTACCGGTATATACAGTACTCGAGTACTCGTACCTAAATTTACCCTAAAAACCTTTTCCCCCCCCTTACGATACCGTATCATAACAAAAAATTTGCACGGTATGATACAGTATGATAGGAGCGCCGTCGCCCCCACCACGGCAAAAAAAAAACCAACCAACTAACCGAACGTCGCAATATAACCGGAGAAAAAGGGGGGGGAGGGGAGGAAGGAACCCACAGTAAACCGAAAGAAACTCAACCACGGCTTTTTTATTGTACTCGTACAATATGGTCTGTACAGTACCGGTAATCTGAATCGCCCACGACTTTTTTTATTTTTTATTTTTTTTTCCAAAACCGTGCTTTTTCAAAACCCTAACGACAAATAGACTACTGGTAGTCTACAATCTATGACCGTAGACTGGGGGTGCCCTCAGCGAGGCTTGGCATTGTTTACCGGTTGCTTGCCAAGGAGGAGGTCGAGGGCGCGGCAGGTTTTGTTGCTGCCAAATCACTCCGCGCCTCGTTGGAGGGTTGTCGCCTCGTTGAGGGCACCCCACCCCCCCCGGTCTTGCCGGTACGGTAGTTTATCGTAGTCAACCTTTCCCACCCGATCCCGATGATCCGTTTAACAAACCTGAGGTACGGACGGAGCTAAGTTAAAAGTCTCCAAGCAGAAAAAAAAAAAACACCCCCGAGATAAAAAAGATACCGGTACCGGTAGGCTAGCCCCCCCAAGTATGGTATTTATTTATCTTTTATCACTTTTCCAGTTTTGATTGGGACTGCAGGATCATGGCAAGGCTTTATAAGGCACGACTGAGGTTCGATGATACATAGTCTAGATGGGTTAGGTTTTGTTTGTGTGGGTGGGTGTAAATTTTGGGGTCAGGTTATTGACATTGTTATTTTCACAAGCGGATAGAGATGAAGCGCTGCAATGTGCTGGAGGAAGGAGGGAAATGAAATTTCTATCGCGGGGCGTACCGTAGTAATAGTGCTCGAGTAACTGGTACGGGTTCCCCATAGTTATACTCATACAGTACAATACAGTGCACGACGAGCTTTTAGCACAATACAGAATACAGCCATAAGAGAAGGGGGGGGGTCCTCCACACACACTCTCTGCTCTACACACTCTCTGTCTCTCCGCATTATCATCCTCTCCTCAAGAAACATAATAAGGTACGGTGAATCAAAAAAAAAAACTTTTGGTACCCCCCCCCCCACCATCTATTCATCTATTCACCCCTTACTCTCTCTCACCTCTCACACCCCTCCCGCACATCCTCCAACCTTCTCTTAACATTCCCCCAATACCTCAACCTGACACACCTCACCCTAGCCTTCTCCAACTCATCCTTCCTAAAAGCCTCCTCCAAGCCATCAACCTCCTCCCGAATCCTCCCCTCGTTAACCCCCCACGCCCTCCGCCACTTCTCCCCTCCCTTCCCTCCCCCCTCATCGTCGGCCTCAATCTCGTCCACCTCCTCCATAGCCTCCATGACCTCCGCCAGCAGCACCACATCATCCACATTCCCGGCCTCATCCTCCACCTCCACCCCGCGCGTCCGCAGCAGGTACTGCGCGCGCAGCAGCGGGTCTCCCAGCGTCCTGTACGCCGTGTTCAGGTAAGCGCTCGTGTTCTGCGCCGCCAGTTTTCGCGACGGGTCCTGCGTCAGGTCCGGATGCACGGATTGCTGGGATTTGAGGAATTCACGGCGGAGGGATTTCAGGGTGGTCGGGGAGAGGGTGAATGGGCCCGAGGGCGGTGGGCCTGAGGGGAGGGTGTGCGGGAAGAGGGTGTAGTAGTGGGGCGGTGGTGGTGGATGTTTGGTTGCGAAGGTTCGGGGGAGGAGGAGGAGGAGGGAGAAGCGCGGAGTTATCATCCTTGTTAATAATAATACCATGATTTGGACCGGGGGGGGGGGGATATGTCGTGGTGTATATATATAAGGAGTTATGTGTGATGTCTGTTGGCGCGCACAACTTCTATCAAACTTAATCTCGAGCGTGAAAAATGTTTTGGCGATATGATACCGGTATCATATTTTGGATGACGTTTTTTTTTTCTTTTTTTTTCTTTCTTTTTTTTTTTGATAACGGAACTTACCGTCAAACCCTTCAAACCCTCACCAAAATCACCCATACTTCAAAGATACACAGAACAAGACAAAACTTCTTCAAAACTCCCCACGATTGCTACCTAACCTCCTAACCTCCTCAAATTTATGGCTTCGGAATCCTCCCATTCATCTCTAAGTATCTATCATATTATCATATGATATCATACCCTATATCCAACCAACAGTCAGCCCCAAACCCTAAGCCCTAAATTACCCCCCCCCCCAATGAATCAATTATGGTATGATACGAGTACAAAGTCACCGGACCTAACTTAACTCCTCCCACCCCTTCCAAGCCAAACATCACACACAAAACCAATCACCCAGCCAACCGAACACAAACCTCCGGAGCCAATAACTTATGTTTACCATCCACCAATTCTTCAACCAGTAGGGTCATTTCTCAACTGCAATCGCCAAAAGCAGTACGGTAATAGGCGCGAAGCATCATAATTCTGCCTGGGTGAAACAAAAAAAAAATGTGTACAAGTTAAAAAGAATTTTTATCATTTATCCATATCATTACAGTGATGAGGAGAGAGAGGGTTGTACGAGTACGAGTACTGTACTGTACTGTACACTATGTTACCATAGAAACGGATCATCATCTGCAAAATATAACTGGGGCAATCCCAGTGCCTTACAGTATCACACCGGAGGAGGAGAGAGAAGGGAAAGGAGGGAGGGTAAAACACGGGACCTTATCATTAGTGCCCTCTATCGCTTTCGCTGCCCGAGCCTTGAGGTTGGATTCCTTGTTCGCCTGCTTGCTGCTTGGTGGGTGGTTGCCCAGGCGGTCGGCCCTCGTAGGGAGAGAGCCCTTTTCGACCCTCAACCCTGTGCAGGACGAACTATGCACGGTATGTGATCGATTGGGCGCTGCTCAATATTCGTTTCGTTTGTAAACTTGTCGGATTTTCTTAAATATGATCTCGCAAAATAATGTACAAATGGTCCTTTCCCTCTTTCCCCCCCCCTTTTTTTGTTCCAGAGATATTTTCCCAGAAAGAAACCGTTCCCCTTGACTGGCGAATGAGATAAAGAAAAACCTTCCGTTGAATAAAACTCAAACCCATGTCCAAAACCGCAGATGTGGGATAGTAATAAAAACGAATACAAGAGATTATGGAAGAGGGCGGTAGGTGAAGGAGGAAGGTGGTGAGGAGGGGGGGACAAGGAGAACGGAAGAGGGAAAAAAGGGTAAAAAGACCAAATTTTGATAAAAAGGAAATGTGAGAGTATAAGGGGGAGATAGGAAAAAAAAAAAAAAAGCTCTTTGAATGGGTGGAAAAATTAAGAGCCGGAAGAAATAAAAATTGAGAAGCACTGGTTCTCTATCCCCAGTAGTTATCTGGTTAACCAGTTCCTGAGCCCAAAGAATACGACAAAGAAATGCGACAGAAAAAAAACCAGGGTCTGTGAGATTATTCCACGCAATCGCCCGATTACTTACCTGAGGGGGGGGGGGGGGAGGGGGAAGGATAATCATATGCCCTATTTTAATTCCGGCGAGTTTGATCCTATCTTTTAAGTATGGACTCTTACCCTTTTGGCGCTGTTCTGTTGGAAGGCACTCCAAGGAGCACCCACAAACTTAGTCTGTGTGGGATACTGTAGCTGCTGAACCTGCTGCTGCACATTGTCGTCGTCGTCGTCTGTCCAGCGTTTCCTCTTCTTCGAGCAATCGACGGAAATATCGTCCATCTGCATACCCATTTCCATCTCCATAACCTCGTCGCCGCCATCTGGTCTAAAGACGACGGGACAATGAGAAAAGCCGCTACCAGCAACAGTGTCCATTCCGTCGAGGACGTCATCGTCAATGACGGAACCCTCATGGGATGAAGACATTTCGCACTCGGGCACATCGCTCATCTCCTCTTCTGAAGCAACGGCGGCAGCCTTGTTCATGTACTGCTGCTGGTACGGGTAGACGACATCGACGCCCTCGTCCTCATCATTGAACTCATCGTCGTCCATGCCTCCTGTGTCATTACGGAGTTGCATAGGGTTCTCTTCAGATGCAAACTTGTAGGCGAGAGCAGCGCCCGTTTCATGGCACGCGTTGCTGTATTCTCTATCGATGAATTCCCAGTCGGAGTCAGCGATCCCGCAGGCAAAGCCAGTGTAGAGGTGCCTTTTAGGATACGAGGCAGCAGACTTGTGTGCCAGGAATTGGTTACAGGCTTGAGGAGTAGTGGCTTGCATCTTTTTTTTTTTTTTGCTTGATTGCTGGTTTGATTGTTTGAGGAGGTGAAGGTATGAGGGTGAGAGGGTGAATGTTTGTCAAGAGAGGTGGGAGAAGAGGCAGGGAGAAAGTGGGAATAGTAGCGTAAGGTTGAGTGGTGAGCAAGTGAGTGAGGAGGTTAGGTGCGATGGGATGGAAGAAAGGAAGGAAGGAAAGAGGGAGAGAGGAAGGAAAGAAGAGAAAGAGCAAACTGAAGGGAGAAAAGGAAAGGCAGGATGGGAGACTACAGGAGATAATTCTAAACTGAGATGGCCGTAGCTGGACAGCTCGATCCGGAGGAGGGCAAATGGGGAGGCTGGCCGCTTGAGGGTCGCAGGTTGGAAATTTTGCCGACAATCGCCGGGGAAGCCGGGGGGGGGGAGAGAGGGAGTGGTGTGTGTGGGCTTGCGAATACAGCAGCACGGCGCCTGCTCGCTCGCGACCAGAACTTGACAATTACGGGATTCACCGTACAATGAGTCCCGGATGCTCGTTTGCTCCAAGCTCCCACACACCCTTCCCTTCCCTTCCCCCCCTTCGTTGCTCGTATCACACGAGGGGACCTCAGATCACAAACTCTCTGACAGGGGAAGAACGAGCTCAGGATAAATTTATTGAATTATGGAAGAACGAGCCGCCGTCGTCCTACCCACCCCAATCCAGAAACCCCTTACCCCAGGAAGGAACAATCAAGCGCTATACCATAACAGCGCTACACATGACCCAAACCGGTGACGATCAGTCCCAGTTTGTGATAACCTGTGGATGCTATTTCCCCATTGATTCGCTTCCTTCCGCAGAGCCTCCTGAATAGGGCCAAATCAAATCACTTAGCTTAACAAGCAAACGATTAAGAAAACAGGACGAGAAAATCCCCAGATCGTACCGGCCTTTTTTTCACAGCTAGTGAGCACCGGTTAGCCGAATCAAATGTTGCAATCAAAGCTTCTGGATGGATAACCGCAGGGGAGAAGAAGAAAGAATGTGGAAACAAGAAAAAATCCAACCCATCCCGCATGCGGGACGCAACCGTACGGCCGAGTTAGGACCCAGCTTACTCGCAGACACTTCCACACAAGACATTTCGATCGAGCCCAAACATAACGTTTCTTCTACCTTACTTTTCTCCCGTACCATCATAGTTAAAATAAAAAATAGCCCAAATTAACCCCCAATAAATTATCTTTTCAAAAAGTTAAAACTCCGCCCATCCACACCAAAGATAAGCCTGAGCCCAAAAATCCAAGCGCAAGCACGGTAAGCACACTCACAACCCAGGCAGGCCAGCAGCATTGACAAGTGAGATCGCGCACAGCATCCGTTTCAAGGATAAAAAAAAAAATCCCCCATTGATTACTTTGCCTACCTACTTGCCAAGACCTTGCTTTATTATCATACCATAGATTCTTTGACCGCGAGGGTGGGAGGGCATTCAAGTACACGCGGAGTTGCCAGTACGAGTACTCGAGTAGGCGCTTTAAGGCTTGGTCCTTTTCAGGGAGCAAAGGAAGATGCTGGGGCGTGGCACAAGCTCGCTTCAGCCTGTTCATACTTGCCCTGCTGGGTTATTTGTTAGTAGAAGGCGACAATGTCTGCAAGCACATGCGGTAAGAAGTTGGTGAGCAGTTAGTTAATTTGGGTTAACCTGCGAAATCCTAGTCTTGCACCAGTACGAGTACTTGTACTGAGTGCCGTATGAAGGCTAAGTCTGTCGAACTTCCCCTGGCTCCGTTCCAATGCCTTCTCGACCCACTCAGAGAACGGTGTTTGCTCCAGCCACTGCGCCAACAGTTCGGCAGATAAATACTTCCCGGATGCAGCGATTTATCCCCCGGAAATTGTTTTGCTTTATGTCAGCATGTGGGTAAAAAAAAGCAATGCCACAGAACTAACAAAGAAAAAAAAGAATCCCCAGTTACTTACACAATAAAAACTCATTCGATCCGCGGCCTCCTGGTGGCCTCTCTCCTCGAGTACCGTAATCTCCGCAATCAAGGTGACCAATCGCCCTAAAGAAGGAATACCGCAGTTGTGTGTTCCACACGCGGTACGAGTTATCACCTTGGTGTCTGAAACAAGTCGGGTTCATCGCCAGTCGCGCTAAACCTGTCCTGGAACTGATTTTTGCTACGGGAATGGCCCAAAACGCACGGAGAGTGCTGAGTCATTAGCGATGAAAGAAGAACCGAAAATCCCTATTTTCCGGAAGAACCATGTTCGGATAACTGTTGCCGGATCTGGTCCTGGCGTGCCCACCAGGCGAAGAATTTGACAACTAGGACCGATGGATCGCACAAGTGCCTTTCAGGAAGTTAGTGAGCAGTTAGGTTAGGTTAACCTAAATACCCCCCCCCCTCCACGAGCATCATATTATGATAATATGACCGTTAACTAATCTTGCTAGGCCTATTACGGATTTATAAGGTGATTTTTTTCCGCTTGCGCAATTGATAATATTTAACCGGAGGGTTTTTTGTTTTTTGTTTTTTTTTACAGTTATCTACAAAAAAAAAACCTTTTCCCGCATTCGCAGTCTCTGCACCAACCCCCCCCCCCCCGACGAGTTACCTGTACCTGTGCCGTAGTCTACACTTGTGCCACACACACTCCCATTCCTCGATGGAAAGATAAGATAACTGTGACAAGGGCTTGGCGACAACAGAGGAAGTATCATATCATAACTATCGTATTAACTTGACGAGAATCCCCTGACTTTGTTTTGCGGTAATACGAGCACGTTCAAATAAGATTTTATCCGAGTTTTTGTCTCAAAATCGCAATAAAAACGCCATAAGCTAACTCTTTATAACCAGGACTAAGCCCTTTCGGGTCCCCTGATTTTGACGCAATTGTAAGTTTCAGCCCAGCCGCCTTTTCTGATCACTGTAAGGGTGTCGGATGGTACAGGCGCCCGAGTTGCGGTCGTGCGCCAAGATACCAACAGGCACCTACCGGTAAACATGTAATCTTGGCGCCAAGCTATCCGAATATCATACTTTATGAATGGTCAAGTAGACTGGAGGAAGGAAAGTTATATTACAAGTACTTCTACAGTTGTATTAAAATTAATGGTCGCAATATATAATAAGTTGCACCTCACCATCCGAGAAAAACAAAAAGTGGCAAAGAATCTACGATATCATAGCACTTCTATCTGAGGCGGAGGCAAAAGAAGAGCACGGAGAGCTAAACAAAGCCCATTATCCCCGTTTCCCCCCCCCCCCCCCCCCTTTCCTGCCGAGGAAATATGGTAGTATCTAGACTACGAAGGTACTAGTACAGCTCCTAAGTTTTGTATGTTACACTACTATGATAGTGTAACATACAAAACTTAGGGCGCTGTATGATGCCTCCATTATGTGAGGGCTCAGCGAGGCGACACCCTCAGCGAGGCTTTACCAAATATTTTGCGGGCAGATTTTCGTTGATTCTTATGATACTGACCTCGCGCCAAGCCTCGCTGAGGGTGCCAAGCCTCGCTGAGGGTGCCAAGCCTCGCTGGGCCCTCACAGAAGTAGTCTAGTTCTATCTACAGTTTTCCAGCTCCTCGCACATAATAATATATATATATAAATATATATATATATCTTTGGCCAAACCGCACCCCTGTTCTATCTCATCAACTAACTAACCTCCATACCCGAGTATATATATAACTTACTACTGTATAGTGCTCATCATACCAGCAGCAGCTAAGAAGTTTGCACGAGAAATTTGATTTAAACATTTTACTGTATCATACTGTACTTATCAGTAGAAACAACAAACGCTCCGATTTGTGAAAGAAAAAAAGCAGCCCGAGCAACTCAATCATACAGTTAGACTATCTACCACTAGTCTACTAGTACCTAAGTTAACTCATCCCACACAAAGAAAGAAAGAAAGGCATACGGTAATCCATGCCGCGGCAACTCAAAAAAAAAAAAAAAAAAAAAAAAAAAAAAGAAACCGTAGCGATAGAACCATCATAATTCCAACCGGTCGATCCGTTTTGCACGGTAGGGCGGAAAGAAAAAAAGCGTTCGTGCTGTCGATCTTTACGTAAGCCCCACCGCGAAACGCAAAAATCTTCCGCAGTAAAAAAAACAGTACAAGTACGAGTACAGGTAAACCCTTAGTCTATCGTAACTTGTCATATCATAATATCATAAGTCTACGGTATCATACTCCAGGCACGTAAATTTAGACCACCGCACACACACACACACGACCGAGGTGCGTGAACAAATGGTAGTATTAAATTTATAATCTAACGAGCCTTGGTCTACGGTAGACTACTCGTAACTTAAGCCGTTCTTCCTTCCTTCCTTCTCCCCCCCCAAACCGGTTTTTTTTTTTCAAAAATTTCACTAGAAGTGTGAAATGGCAGTCTAACTTGTACTTGTATGCCGGTAATACATACAGTACACTACAGTACATTTTTCCAGGAAGTCTCTCTCTCTCTCTCTCTCTCTCTCTCGTTTTCGCTGACAATAATTTAACGGTGAGATAAACATTTGTGTTCCTTCATACGAGTACAAGCACAGTAAATTAGCGTATCCCATTCCCACCGTGCGCCCGGAACTCCACCGCTCCGTCCGGGGGGGGGGGGGCGTGTAAATTTAATCAATCCCCCTCCCTCCCTCTCTCTCACCCCTCCGGTTCAGAGTTTACTCGTATTCATCGAATCCCTGTTTTTTTCCCTTTTCTTTTCGGGTACAAGTACTGCCGGTACGAGTACCGTAAAAACTCGTTAAATCCGGCATCTGGAATCGGGCTTGGCTATGGCGCAAATGGGGTATGAGTGATCATGCCAAGAGATCGAGTGACCGGGAGTGATGCCGAGATTAAAAACTCGCACGGACTATATCAAATGAAGCATGAGTCAATTCACCCATGTTCGGTTTCTTAGTATTAGAGTTTAATGAGTATCTTGTATTTGCCTACCGGTGAATAGAGTTTGACAATGACTACAGGTTTTATAATGGTGAAATATAGAGTCATGACAATATTGACTCACTATCAGAGACAATTATTGAGTTCAAGTCAGCATGAGACAAGAATGTGTAGAGAAGTAAAGGGAAGATAAAGTAGAGTACGTAGAAGGTTAAGAACTGAGAACGGAGAGACCAATTACCTGATAGGAGACATGAGTCCAATTCGAACACCAAAATGCCAGCGGGGACCAAAGGCGAAGCCAATCAAGGAACGAACTCTACGCTCATACGATTTGAAGCCAATTCAGCGTCCAGAACGAAGCTATAGCCAAAATCAAAAACTGCGAGTACTTACCTTCTTGGCACACCATTCCATTCCACTTGCCCAACCGGGAATATATCGCCATCCTACACAACAAGAAGCTGCGGACTTCTATCAAATTCCACGAACCACAATCAGTGACTGGGTACGAGCGAAAAATAGAATTGAGGGAGTAGGAAGGAACTCGGGAAGAAGAAAAGAAGAAAGTCTAGGGGTTTCGCAGCGGGTACTATGGCCACAACTAGAGGATCTGTTATATAGTCAGTTTATGGAGCGAAGGAAAGCAGGGCGAACTGTGAGGCAGGGGTGGTTTCGAATTCAGTCTCAATTCCTATTTCGAGAGACTTACCCAAATGCTAGTCCAGAGCTCTTCAGATTCAGTAATGGGTGGTTTCGGGGTTTCCTTGGTCGCCATCAAATTAGCCTTCGCAGTATCACCAAAAAAGCACAAAAAATACCTTCCGATTATGAGATGCTTGTCATTAACTGGCTGCGTTTCAACCGGCGAAACTCACAGCCAAGAGGTAATCGATTCTGGGAGGTTGCAGTCGAGCATCCGGTTGGTCGCTATTTACTTTCCAATATTTGCAATCTCGACGAGACCCCGATTCCTTTCGAATACCTTCAGGGCAAGACCTATGACACTGCAGGGGCGAAGACAGTATGGGTAAAGGAAAGCCGGTCAGGATGGGACAAGCGGCAGGCAAGCTTGGTTCTGTGTATTTTCGCTGATGGCATCTCCCGAATACCACCTATGATTATTTTTCATGGCACCGGAGCTAGGTTAGGAGCAGAAAAACTACGATATCATCCCGGTGTATTGATTGAGTATAATGCTACGGCATATATGAACGATGCCTTATTCACGAAATACCTCACTGATTACTTAATTCCCGCACTCGGTGGTCGTCCAAGTCTTTTTGCCCTCGACTTAATGGGGTCTCATAAGACCCCAGCTGTGCTTGAGCTACTCCGGAACAACAACATCACCCCTTCCCTAATTCCCGCCGGATGCACTAGCCTTGTGCAACCTCTTGACGTCTCTATCAACAAGCCGTTTAAGGATTTAATGCGCGACTACACAGATCAGAAGATCTTCGAGTGCGAATCAGCTGCCGATTTCGAGAAATGGACAGTTGGGGACCGAAGAGTTATGACAACTCACTGTGTTGGAGATGCTTACGCTCAGTTTCATGCTGAGAAGGCAAGCCTAATTGTTAGTTCTTTTCGCAAATTGGGCTTGTCACTTCCGGTTGATGGTAGTTTGGATCATGAGTTGGATATCAAGGGATTTGAAAATCTGGAAATTGGCAACTGGCGAGAAGATTTAGACTCACTTGATGACAGGGCAGATGTTGGGATAGAGGGAGATGAAGTTATAGAATTTGTAAACTAATAGTCGTGTTGATTGTGGATTGACGTTCAACAAATGTCTTTTCCGCATCATGGACCATCACTCAATCTCTTGGCATGATTACGCACACTTTGTTTGCGCCATAGCCAAGCCCGATTCCAGATGCCGGATTTAACGAGTTTTTACGGTAACCTACTTGATGAACTGTGCCCCTCAGGCCACCACCACTCACTCAAATTGTTGCCTAAACATCAAGCAAGCAAGGTACCGGTATCCTTCTTCTACCTCATTCGGGCGGGTCCACGCGAATCATACACTCTCAATCTTAGTTTTCTTCATTCTATTCCATCCTGGCGTCTGGGTGAATATCGTGTTGCATAGATACAGTACGTGCATACATATCTCGGGTGCATACATTCATTCATACGTACATACGTACATACATGCAAGCAAGCAACCAAGTAAAGAGAAGGATAGGTGGTGAATAGCCTAATGCGCTACCTTGCGATAGCCTAACTTTGTCGGCTCTTGTGGGCCGGGCGAATCAAGATGGGTGGTGGTGGTGGTGGTAGTGCGGAAGTGAAAAAGCCTTTAGACTACGGAATTTATTTGCCTTCTATGGTACCACGAAACAACAGTACGGTAGTTAAAGGAAACCCACAGGAGAAAGGGAAAAAGAAAAAAAGAAAGAAAAAAGGGCGGATAAAAGAATTTCCACCCCCTTCCCACCCATGTCAATCAATACCGTAAACAAACAAAAAAAACACCAGCGAATAAAGCAGAGAAAGGAGAAGAAGCTTCCTAAAGTTGCATTATGCCATGCCATGAATGGGAGGGGGGGGTTAACGACCCGTCATCCTCTTCCCGATCTCCGACTGCCAATGCTTGGCCCTTTCAAAGCCATTGCTGTGAGTCTGGTAGTCGAGCATGGCCTGGTAGACCTGCTCTTCGGTGTTGAGGACGAAGGGTCCGTATTGGATGACGGGCTGATCAAGGGGTTGCCCTGCGATGATCACTATGGCAGGGCAGATATTACGTCAGTAACCACACGTGACCTTGAGGATGAGTATTCGAGTAGCGTGTTGCATACCAAAGTGCGCATCCTCCTCTGCGTTGTCATCCGTGGCAGCGAGGATTCCATCACCCTCCTGCTCGAAAACAACATTATAGAATTCCCCAACCCTCTTTTCACCGTTGGCTCCGAAAGCGGCTTTACCCTTCAACGTGTACGCGAACGCATTCCAGCCCTTGGGCAATGGTTGCTCGAGCCTCGCGCCAGGCTTCATGGTGACGTCCAAGATCCACACGGGCGTGTACGCCAGGTCGCGGACCGAGTCCACGCCATGGGAAGTGCCGGAGATGATCTTGATGAAGACCTTCCCATTATCCGTAGTGACGGTGGGTATCTCCTTGGCGGCGAGGTCGCGGTAGCGGGGCTCGCAGAACTTCAGGTGCTTGGGCAGGTCCACCCAGAGTTGCAGTCCCACGTTGGGCGACCCGTCGCCATTCTTGCCTGGCATTTCCGCGTGCATGATCCCTCTCCCGGCCGTCATGAATTGTAGATCCCCCGGGTGGATCGTGCCCTTGTGCCCGGCAAAGTCTTCGTGGTCGATGCTGCCGTGTAGAAGGTAGGTTATTGTTTCTTGGCCACTGTAAGAGAGGATTGAAGCATTCTCGTTAGCATCAAAGTCTCTCTCGTAGGCTGACAGGTTTCATACCGATGCGGATGATCCGGAAATCCCGCTTCAGACCCAACCGAGAAATGATCGAGCATCAAGAAGGGACTAAAGTTCTTCAATTGACTGGTACCGACCGATCTGCGAACCTTTGCGCCGGCGCCTTCGGCCTTCTCGATCGCCTTGAAGGCCTTCGCAATTGTGCGTGCGACAATCATTTCTTCCGGGAGGACTATTGGTTTGAGTACTGTACCTTCCCCCGAGGATGGAGGAGAAGCTGTAGTTGCGGTGGCTTTGTTAACCAGCGAAGAAATCGTCGTCGTCATAGGAATAGTAGCCACAGTGGAAACAGGACTATCCGTATTTGCCGGACCACCAAGCTTTACCAAGGAAGCCAAAGCCTCACGCAGAGATTCGCTGGAAGTGGAGTAGAAATAGGCGAGTAGAATACTGAACAAGACAGCAAAGAAAGCAGTTGTTTGCATCTCTTCTAAAAAAAAAATTAAAAAAAAGTGAAAAAACCGCACCGGGATACGATCCTTTATATATATCCAAGGGGAAAGAAAAGCTTTTCAAGATGCCACCAGAAGATGCCATCATACAAGATCCTCATCACCTACCCTATTTACAATCTACAGTAAACCAAACCCGGGGGTCCATTTTCTCCGTAATCGCTGACTTTTCACCTCCTTCGGTTTCCGGTGGTGGGTGTTGGGTGGAACTCACCTCTTGGTTGCGGGACCTCTAAGCTTCTCCGGCGGTATCGTAATTATTCGTAAGCTTGGGACACACACACACACACCCCCGATCAACCCCTTTATGTGGGACCAACCGAGCACCCACAAAAGATGTTGATGCGGTAAAGATCTGTGGCGGAATCCCTTCTACGACTCTCTCTCTCCCTCTCTCCCTCTCTACGCCCGAATAATTGAATCGAAGATTACGGATCATTGACAGAGAATCTATTTTTTTTTTTTCTCCTTCCACTTTTTGTGGTGATATTATGATAATATTACGAAACCGGTATTATGCGGGGGAGTTGTTGTTTCACTTCCTTGATCGTCCTCGCTACCGGTTGCTTGCAGAATGGTCCTCCGCGCACGGTCGGTTTGTAGTATGGTATGATACCTGGGCCGTCCATACCCGAGTACCAAGGACAGGTCCCAGCCAGCGTGGACTGGCTACCGTATCATACAATTGCTGAGGCACGGATTAATAAGCGACCGTTTTTTTTATCACTAATCACCACAAATTCGCATGTGTGTGCAAACTTCAGACCTAAGGAGATTTCAGGGTCTGCACTGACTTCCCCGTGATACCGGTTACCGGTATGATAGACTGCCCACAATATGATGCCATCCCGTAATTAGCTTTTACTGTACGAGTACTCGAGTACTCGTGTCTATGCTCCGCCACACGAGCGCTGTCTTTTGGCGTCTGGGTGTCTCGCTTGTTGGGGTATTATATATAGGCTCTCCATCTTCACAAATCAATATCGTGAAATAGAGTGGGATTTGGTATCCATACAGCAGAGGAACATCATTTAGCTAATAGCCCCAAACATATCCTCAACCGGGGTCTCGTTCAGAAATACAAAGAAAGAAAAACACCACCGCCAACACTTCTTTTTGTGCACCTTGCTCCATACCGGTACAATCCCTGCACTTCACCCAGACAGCCATCACGAGCGAGTGTCCCCTAATATGATTTTTTTTTTTTGAATTACCCCCGACCTCATATCCAAATTGAAATTCTCCACAATATCTCTCCTTGGTGTAAATAAACGCGGGAAAAATTAGAGATCTAAGGAAAAAGGAGATGAACGAGTACCAAAACGACCTTCCATTAAGCCAACCTATTTCGCGAAATGGAGGTCATAACCGAGCCATTGTCTGGCAACAACTTGGGAAACATCCAGTCCAGGGCTACCATATGTTAATGGGATAAAGAAATACCATCCGCCGGCAACGGCTGCCATAACAACGACTCCCGCAATCCAAGCCGCAGCCAAACTCTGAGGCCCGGAGCGGGGAGCATACTTCTTCTTTCCGTCCTTCCCCATGTTCTCCGTCTCGAGTGGCTCGACGCAGAAGACAAACTCTACCAATGCCCCTGTTACCAAAGAAGAGGCGAGATGCGCAGGCAGGTAGTGATGCAAGAACAACTGTCGCCCCATCAAGAAGAATGGGAGATAATGAGCTGCCCATGCGAGGAAGAAGAATCCAGTAGAGTTGTAGAGCTTGCTTCGGGTTCTTCTATCAAGAGCATCTACACCTCTTCGCTGCGTGAGCTGGTCTGCGGCAATGATGCCAACAAAGATTGCAAGAACCGCAGACGCAAGCCACCAGCCGATGGGGTTTCCGAGGAAGTAGATTTGTTCTCGAGTATCATTCTTGGTCCAGAATGAAACACCACGCAACAAGAATGGCCATTGGATGGGTTGGGATGCATAGGGATGGGACGAAGTCAATGCGTTATTGTGGTGGAACATGGTACGTTGGAGTTCAAAATACTTCTTGAGGAACGGCATTGACTTGACCTCCTTCGGTGTCCTGACATTTCGTGGGTCCTCGGACGCCAATGATGGGATGTTCTCAACAAACCAAAGGTTGGAAGTCTGGAGAATGTTCTTGTTTCCGTTGATTTCCTGTTGCTTGAAGGCCCAGTCGGGAAGGGGCTTGCTGTGTGTCCACATGGCCACCTTGGACGGGTTATGGATCAATTTGAATTGACCAGACATAGATCTGAAGTCCTGTTTGACCTTTCCACCTTCAATCCTGATCTCGAATAGTGTGTCATTATGGCGATCCGTGTTGGCCGCCTCGACATCGATAGTGGTAAACTCCTGGTTTGTAGGGTAGTAGGGAGAGGCAACATCGTGCGATAGAAGAAAGGTGTTGGTGACGACATGAAGAAGCTTTACGAGATCGCCATTCTTAACAATAGAACCTTTGTCCTCAGGAGTCGGGTCCCCGGGGATGATAATCCAGTCGTTGTTGACGTCCTCAAACGGATATCCGGTAACCTGTTGGCCTGTGATAACGTAAGCTTGGCTCCTCACAAATTATCACCCGCACGACAAACCTTGAGATGAAATTCTGCCGTCTTCGTACCTCAAAGGATACTTGTCTGGGTGGGAATGCAGATAAGCTTTGGTTTCCTTGTGACGAATGACAATGGTGTCCTGGTAGTGGATGTCAACGCTGTTCAGTGTCATGATATTATCGCTCAATGTCTCCTGGAACTCAGGAGTCATGAAATCATCCCCTGGCCCACTGCGGTAAAGGATGGCAAAGTGGACTTGGAACCAGAAAAGGTAAAAGAAGAACGGGACTCCAATAAGACCCAAGGCTCTTGCGGCAAAGTGCTTGGTGAATTCCTGGATTGTCAAGCCACGCTTAATATCAAGAAGGTTCCAGAGATCAATTCCGACAGCAGCGCCAATTGTCACAAAGGTGAAAACGCCAACGTATTTGGTGGAAATGACACATGATAGAGCTACACCGGTCAAAAGCAGCCACTTCCACCATTTACGGCTGAATGGGAGATGACGGAGCTTGTAGAACCGGACATAGCATAAGAGAGAGCAAGCCATCGAGAAAATAAGAGTAGCATCGAGGAGGATGAGACGAGTTTGGCCGATATGCGCATTGTCTACACATCTTGTAAGCATCGTTCTACCTTAGCTGTGACACAAGGACGTGGAACGCACCAAACAAGACCAACCCGGCAGCAACAATTGAAGCAGGAAGGCTGTAGCCACTTTCCCACATAGTCAAAAAGACCACCGGGACCGTCAAGGCACCCAACATGGCAGGCATGGCGCGGAATGCGACATAAGGGACCTTGTTATCGATGTAGGAATCACCAATGTTGTCAAACAAGAAGTGACCATCGTAACCAACGAACCAGCCCATCAGGGCGAAAAGGAGCTTTCCAAACGGAGGATGGACATCAAAGAAGTAAGTTCGTTGAAGGTACTGTTTAAACCATTATTAGATTCGAGCTTTTTAAGAAGTTTATTGTAGTAACGAACGTACGTAGGATGCAAACTATGGGGAGAGTCAGTCACTATTCCAATCAACTCATAATCACTCTGGCAACACCATACCTTTCCAAAGTGGACCTCGTCAAAGACTACTTCATTAGGATGGCTAATCTTGTAGAATCTTGTAATGATGCCGGCGACGGTCAACAAGAAGAGCCAGATTCGGAACGGGCCTTGGGCATGGCCGAATGCTCTCGGGGCAGGCGCAGAAACCTTCTGTTTCTTGCTGAGCAGTTCGTCCTCAGAGTTTGAGCCTGATCCAGAGTTCGGTACAGCCTGCGCCGTACCCTTCTTCTTCGAGGCGCGCTGGCGAACCCTCGGAGGGGAATCCGACATGGCTAATCTGTGAGCGTGTTCCCAAAACAAATAAGGGGAAAATGATTGTGGCCGAGGAACAAAGGATAGATGCACAAGAATAGAATAGGAGAAAGAAGGAAAAACGAATGAAGCTGTAGTTGTTAGAAGCGGGCGGGCTACGTGGTATTATAATAATATTAGAAGAGAAAGAAAGGGGGTGAGGCGAAGAAGGCACGAAGGGTAGCGGTAGTGGTGGAGGGGGGAAGTCTCGAAGTGGAGAGGTGGCTCTCCTTATCCCAGAAAAGTGGTGATGAATTGGAAGACTTTCACAGCAGTTGACGCGGCTGAGAAGCTGTGGTTGACAGGAGGAAAAGAAGCCTTCCGCCAATCTGGTCGAAACGAGACCCTTGCCTGTCGCTTGGGAAAGTGAAAAGGTGTCCAGTACCGGCATTGCTGTGGCTAGATATGATATGGCTAGATTAAGATGCCCTTCACCCTTGACCCTAAGCCCTGATCTGTACTCATGTAATGGTGATAGAAGATTTGGTTGGTGGAATGATTGTGACACGGTGCAGCTCTCACAACCTTGCTTTGCTTTGCTGTGGGGTGGACTCCGTACTCGAGTACCGGTACAGTGCCTACCCAAGGAGTTGAGCGATCAGGATCCCGACCTGCGGTCTCGAAACATTTGCTCAGAACTCATCAAAATCTACGCAACCCCATCTCCCTCTGCACTTGTCCCTACGTTAGCTGCTAAACCGCGACCACCACCACAGAGCTCGCCCATCATGTCCGGCGTTCATCCCTCCCGCAGGGCCTACGTCGAGGAAGATGTGAGTGGTCCCCTTCAACCATCATTACTAGAATCTAATGCGGACCCAAAACGCTAGGACTCCGACATGGTTGATCTGGCAAACGTCCCAATCGATCGCGACTACAATCTCCCACAGAACCTTAAATCAGGAATTGCGCCAGAAAAGGCATCTGCCATTCTCTCCCAAATGGATAAGAAGAAGAAAGCCGCTGCTATTGTAGTACCTACAGATGACGGCCGAGTACGTGCTCGTCTACGAGAACTCGGGGAGCCGATGACGTTGTTCGGTGAGGGGCCGGGGGATCGAAGGGATCGATTACGGGAGTTGCTATACCAGCTACAGGAGGGGAATGCTGGAGAGGGTTCTCAGGCTGGCGACATGGATATGCGGGATGCGACGGAGACCCCGGAACCAGACGAGGACGAGGAGGAGGAGTTCTATACTCCGGGTGCACCTGGATTGCTTGAGGCAAGGCAATGGATGGCCAATTACTCATTACCGAGGGCCCATGACCGCATCGCAAAGCAAAAAGCGGAAGCGAGCATTGCATTACAAAGGCATATCAAACACCGCCGGGCTATAAAAGAGAGGTTATCGGGATATCAAGTTCTCGGGTCACAGATTGCGGGAGAAAGAATGGTCTCCATTGCCAGGTTCTCACCTGACAGTGAGATCATTGCAGCTGGAAGTTGGAGCGGAAGCATTAGACTTCTCACTATCCCAAACTTGGAGGATAAATCTCTCCTGCGCGGCCACACCGAAAGAGTTGGTGGAATCACATGGCATCCCCAGGCCACAGTATCTCTATCACCGGATTCCGCAAATATCGCATCTGGCGGGGGGGAAGGAGCTGTTCACCTCTGGTCCCTGACCCAGGATACACCAATTGCGACGCTCACTGGCCATTCGGCACGGGTTGCGCGAGTCGAACATCATCCAAGTGGAAACTATCTCGCATCCGCATCATACGACACAACATGGCGGTTATGGGATCTGCCCACACAAAAAGAATTACTTCTTCAAGAAGGCCATAGCAGAGAGGTCTACACAGTAGCCTTCCAAATCGACGGCGCATTAATTGCAAGTGGTGGACTGGACTCAATTGGTCGAGTATGGGACCTCAGAACCGGACGAACGATTATGGTTCTCGATGGGCACATCCGAGAGATAACAGGTCTAGCCTGGAGCCCAGACGGATACAGGGTCGTATCATCCTCTGGGGACGCCACCGTCAAAGTCTGGGACGTAAGAATGGTACGCTGCACTGCCACCATCGGCGCACACAAGGGCCTCGTCAGCGACGTACGCTTCTTCAGCGGGAAGCAAGACTCCTCAGTAGCAATGGGCGGGACAGATGAAGGGCAAGCCGCGGCGGCGGCAGCAGAAGCCATGCGGACCGAAGGCACGTACCTAGCTACGAGTGGCTTCGATGGAAACGTCAACATCTTTTCCAGTGACGATTGGGCTCTCGTCAAGAATCTCAGTGCCCATTCGGGAAACGTCACCAGCGTGGACATTAGTCGGGACGATAGGTTCATCGTTAGTAGCGGGCAGGATAGGACTGTTAAATTGTGGGCTAGGGAGGATATTAAGCTGTGACGGCCAGGAGTAATATCTGGATGTTATGTTGTCTTGGGTCCTTCCCTTTTTATCCCTCTTATTCGTCTCTGGGAAGATATGAAAGTTAATAGATAACGCTAGCAGGATATTAATGAATCCCTTATTCTCCCTTCATCATATAGATGGCACAAACGACTGTTTGACCGAGGTTATGGCATGTATGATGCCGCGGTTCATAAAAGCATGTATCATAGCCCTACTGTACTTGTGTATATATAAAGGAACTAGCGCGTTGGAAGTGATGCACTACTCAACACAACCTAAAGATCGATGCCAGTAGTTGAAAGGATTTACAGAATGCGAATGGCGCAGGGCCCACCAAGGGTACTGCATGCCCGAAGACCCACCTCCCTGAAGGACGAAATCAACCACCGCCCAGGAAAACGTGACAAAGAAAGCCGCAAGAGAAAAGAAAAACCGTAGCAATATGGTACAGAACCCTCCTTTGAAAACCCCATGCAGACATACCGTGCGGGGGCGTATCCATGAACTTCTTCACCCATATTCTCTGCCGGACTCCAAGAGAGAAAAGAAACACTAACTTTGGTCCATATTTTCCGTATTTCCCCAACCATTTCTATTCATGATTAATGTAGAAAAAAAAGGCCCCATAGAGGTAAAAATTTAGCCCCCCCTCCATCGTTATCATTGAAGAAGTGTCCGCAATATGTTTTCCCAATTCCCCCCCCCATCCATTCCCATCTGCAATACCTTTTCAAAAAAAAAAAAAACATCTAAGCATGAGCTTTCTTATCATCCGCCGCAAGCTGCTGTAAGTACGCTTCCAGATCGAATCGTGAGTCGTCAGGGTCAGTGACAACTGCTCCCATCCATAGTTAGCCTCTCCTCTCCTCTTTCTCCCCCATTATGAGAAGAAGAAAAAAAAAACATACGTCCACCGGAGGCGGTAGTCTTGTCGGCGGAATGCTTCTTCGCCCACTCTGCCTTCGCCTGCATTATCAACTTCTCTTTGCGGTGGTACTCGTTCTCAGCCCGGCGGATCTTGGCTTGCGCGGCGAGTTTGTTCTGGTAGATGAAGCCGTAGAAGATTCCGAGGCCGAGGGCGGAGTAGCGGATTACCTGGCGTGGTTATTATGTTAATGAATGGATGGATGCATTGGTAAAGTTTGGTGATTGGTGGTAAGTGAGAGGATTGATTGATATGGGGAAGGGAGGAAAAGACTCGTGAGGTGAAATCCATTGATGGTGACGGAGGATGGTGGTCATAATGGAGGAAGGAAGTGTGGCAGGGTCAATGAGGTTGATGGATGGAAAATGGGTGGGGAGACTCACGTTGGTGGTTGGTTGTGTGAACATATCTGTCGGGTTTTATTTCTTTTTATTTCTTTTTATTATTATTTCCTTTTGGAAGGATTTCTGTGAAAGTATGATATGTGCCGAAGGGAAATAAATCAATTGAGGAATGGGATGGGTTTCGTCGCTCTTGTTTTGTCGTCTGCTATGTGTGTGGGGGGGGTTGTTTTGATGGAATGAACGAGCGCCAAAGGATGAAGTAGGATGAGGCTTTTCTTTTTCTCTCTTCTTTCTTTTTTCACCTCACTTTTGGAGATGGGGAGGAAGGTTGGGATGAAATTTGGAAGCACCGTCCTGAAAGTGTCCCGGGTATCTTGCACGGAAGGGTCGGAAACGAGGTAACTTTGTTCCCCCTCCGGAGTGGAATCGATAGATAAATAATTATCCATTTGCACTTTTCCTACTGATAATTGTCTCCAAGGAGGATATAGCTCCTGATGCTACTGATTGTCCGATCATTCTCTGTGACCCAACCGTTGGCTCCTAGTTATCCTACTGTGGGTATCAGCTAATAGTGTATGGTGACTTGAGCCTGAGCTTAGCTGGCATGGCACTCGCTTTTCTACTTTTGTTTTTGCAGGTCTGAGGGATCGTTGCAGGGGCCCTTGTGTGTTCTCTCTCCCCGAACCGTTCACCTCTCTGGATCTCAACGGCGCGCCAAACACCCTACGAGTACCTCCCACATCAACTCCTAGCATCCCCACCATCTCTTTGCCCTTCTCCCTTTCCACAGCTCAATCAATGCAAACCGGGCTCCGCCGAAAGCTCTAAGGGAACAATCAACCATGGAGCAACGAAAAGCCGAGATCGCCGCAAAGAAGGCGAAGCTCGCCGAGATCAAGCGTCGAAATCAGGAACGGCAGCAATCCCTATCAAATTCCAGGCGAAGCCCAGATGTTAGTGAAACTGAATTAATCTCTTTCCCTTTACAAGCCAAAGCTAGTGTTGGCGGAATTGACCTGAGCTAACTGACGGTATCTCACCGTTTGTCCTGACATAGCTCACATCTCCACATCCTCGGTCGTACAATAACCGGCAGAGCATCGAAGACCTGGTAACTATTCTAGTTGGCGAGCGGCCTTCGTCCACAGGGCCGGGCGGGCTAAGAGGTAGTAGGCCCGGCTCTGTAGTATCTGTTGCGGAAAGTGGAATCTCGGAGGCTCCTTCCCCTACAATTCATTCGTAAGAGAGTCCCGAGGATTGTTACCCTGTCGATAGTTTTTCTGATTGTAGCTTTAGCCTTAGCGGCCTTACTATGACCTCGGGGGTGGCTGCCGACGGCACACCCCTCACATTACAAAACATTTGTACTGCACCTCTTACGGTTTTATATGACGAGCCGCCATCACCCGTTCGTGAGATTGTGACATATAGCAAGGAGGTACAGACCTCCGAAGTGTGGACGGAGGCGGATGGGGAGGAGGATGAAAAGGTTTCACGCAAAGCGGATGAGGAGCTACGAGAGCGAATGCGACAGGAAATTGTGGAAGAGCTTAAGCAGCTAAAAGCTGCAGATTCTGAGGAGCAGGATGAGAAAGCTGATGGAACAACTGCCAATGGTGGATTTTTTGTCAGGGAATTATCGGACGAGGAGAAGGCAGCGATTACAGCTTCTGAAGAGTTTGTCGAATTTATTGAAAAGTCTTCGAAGGTTGTGGAAAGAGCTTTGGACATGGAGTACGATGTATTGGCGGACTACGGTTTGGGTGTGAATGGGGAGGATGAGGAACAAGCTGGAAGGAAGCTTAAAGAAGTTGCCCAATTCTACGATGAGAGGTGGTCGAAGAAACGGATGATAAGCGATATCAATTACTCACCGAAGGTATTCGTCTTTGGCTCTGAGACGGGTTGGGGGATTTGTGATAACCGGTTTTCTGAAACAGTTTCCAGAATTGCTTTTGGCTTCTTACACCAAGAACCCTTCGGCGCCACATGATCCCGACGGCTTGGTTCAGGTCTGGAATATGCATTTGCACGATAGACCCGAATACGTGTTTCACGCTCAGGTTTGTTTCTTCTCCACCTTTTAGTGTAGTGTTCGAAGTTTAACATGCGGCACAGAGCGATGTTCTAACTGCCCGGTTCTCGCCCTTCCATCCCAACTTGATTGTGGGGGGCGCCTACAGCGGTCAGGTTCTGCTATGGGATACCCGTGCCAAATCACAACCAGTATTGAAGACCCCCCTCACAGGCTCAGGTCACACACATCCGGTGTATTCGGTTTCGGTTATCGGAACACAAAACGCAAACAACATCATAAGTTGCTCTACCGATGGAGTGGTCTGCGGCTGGACAGTAGACATGCTCGCACAGCCACAGGAATTACTGGAACTAGCCACTCCCGTACCTTCAAAGACTGATGATCTCAGTCCCACATGCATGGCATTCCCCCACTCTGACCCAACCTACTTCCTCGTCGGGACAGAAGAGGGCACAATACACCCCTGCCACCGCTACGACCGAGCCGGCGCGAAGGCGGGCGTGGAGCCACGTATTTCATACAAGGGACATGCGGGACCCGTCATGTCCGTGGACTTCCACCCCGTGCGCGGTCCGGTGGACCTGGGCGACCTGGTCCTCAGCAGCTCCCTGGATTGGAGCGTTAAACTCTGGAAAGCCCGTCCTCCAGCCGCTACAACTGCAACCGCAAACGGAACCCCACAAGCTGCCGCACCAATAATGGAATTCAGCAGAGAAGACGTCGTTTACGATGCTGCCTGGAGCCCAACCAAACCCGGCGTATTCGGCCTAGTGGATGGAGCGGGCCAGCTGGAAGTCTGGGATATCACCATGGACACGGAAGTGCCCATCGCTAAAGCCTCGCCAAATTCTAGAGTCGGGGCTACCCACCTGACCAAGAGTTTGAACAAGATTGCTTGGGAGGAACATGATGGGAAGAGGGTTGCAGTCGGCGGGCTAGATGGTATGGTAACGGTTTTCGAAGTTGCGATGGACCCACCGAGGAATGAGGAATGGGCAAGCGTTAAGAAGTTAGTCGGCAGGGCGGAGGGGATGGTGCCGGGGAAGTAGTTTGGGCGGTGTGTCTGTGAGGGGGGGGTTGTGTCTTTAGTTGGCTGGAGGAGGGAATTCGTGGCGCACGCATAACAAGTTTCCACGGGTTTTATTTTATAATTTTTACCTTTTTTTATTTTTTATCTTTATTTTTTACAGTAAAGTTTACCCTGCCGGATGGTCGATATGCCATGTGTCGTGCGCTGTAGTGTGGTGTTTGGTATCATACTTGAAGTGAGTGAATGGAGTGGACGGAGCAGAGGGGTTTAAAAACAATAGTTCTTTTTGTGGAACGGTGCATATTGATATTAAATTTTGTAGACGGCAAACTGAGCAACTAACTTACCGGTATAATACGGTATACATCAACGACGTCTGTTACACAACCCCGGCTCACAGCAACGCCTAGCCGGCAATTCTCCTACCGTAGTAATCACTCATCCCACTGTATCTCTCTACCCAGCATTTACTCTGCCCAACCCCTCCCATCCCAAACTTCCCCCCCCCCCTCCCCCTCTGACCCGCGCAACGAACGACACGAAGAATAACCCACCACATGCCACCTCCCCCACACCGCGTTAGAGCACAATCCACCCATCGAGTGATACTTCATGAATTTCACATATTCTCACTCGCTCTCCCAACCCAAACATCCTGTACAGTACCGGTACCCCGAGTACTGTACTGTACCTGGATCCCCCCACCTACCGTTTAACTCATCCATGCATTGTCCATCACTGCCCCCCCCCCCCTCCCACTCTCTTACTTACGCAATAGCTCTCATGTAGGGTTGATGACCGGATTTGTAGCCGTTCGATGATTTCCCGGCGGACTCGCTCATGCTGGATGGGCGGCTGCAGGTATTCTTAAATCGCCATGGTGTGGAGATGGTGGGTGAATTACTGGGTATTATTTGATAGCTGGGAATACCCCATCCCACCCCACCACATCATTGTGATATGTAAAAAAAGGTAATAATTATTATATAAAAAGGGTAATAATTATAATACCGCATTGCAAAGAGAATAATGTAAAAAGGGTTAAGACCACCACCACCACCACCACTCCTAATAATAATAATAATAATAATAATAATAACGATAATATTAACAGTAATAAGGGAAAGCTCTTATTAATAATGTCCTAACTTGACCTGACCCGACCGGCCCATCTATATCCGTATCCCTCTCACAGTGAAAGTAAAGTAAAATAAAATAAAATAGGGAGGAAATGAAAGGTGCTGATGACCGCAATTTCACTTGCGCAGGACATTATTAACGCTAGGATGTGATATGTTATGCTGTAACCCCGTAAACCGTTTTTGACAAAAAAACTTCTTCTAAAGGGACTCCCGCAGTGTGGGGCGCCGTCTCCCGACAGAGAGATGAAAGGTGAAGAGAGAAAAAATGGAAAAAGAAAAAAGGAAATTCGTAATCGTGTCGGCTCAACTCAACAACTCAAGGTCACGAAAGCGATTCTTAGAGTTTTCCACGAGGCGGTTGGTCTGTTTCCGTCTGTATATTCATACATAGTCGGAGTCAGCATACTACTTTCATAGATAATTCAGGGAGGAAAAAAACGCGAAAGGGTAACAACAACAAATCAGGGTGAAATGAATGGAAAGAGAAATAGCCGAAAAACCCAACTAACCTCAACCACCACCATACACACTACACAAATGTCGTCCTTCTTCCCACCGTGAAAGTTCTCGGATGGAAACCGCTTCTGCACCTCCTTTGCAAACGGCCCATCAACCTTCGTGTTAACAGATGCCGACTTGGCCCTTGTGACCATCGCCTTTGCGACAGCAGCCTGTAACCCCTGCCCCTCCGCAGGGTTCGTAAGACTCTCCAATTGTAGGGATGGAACAGTGCCGGCTTCCCCACCCACAACCCACCCCTTGCCCATGACCATCTCGCCGGAGACTATCCTAAGGATTTCTTGGCTCGAGAGGTTATCCCAGACACCATCCGTAGCGAATACCACGACATCGCCATTGCGGAGATAATGCGTAGAGGCGCAAGCGTCAGAGGGCTGGTCAGATAAAGGACCGCCGCCGTACTGCTTTGACTGGACGAGGAGTTTTTTCGGAATCATTGCGAGCTGGTAGGGGGTGTTGAAGTCATGGGTCTGCGGGGATGATGCATAGTGGATTTTCCCCTGTCGGGCGATTAAAAATCCGGAATCGCCCAGACTGGGATTTGGTAGGTCTGGTCAGCCGGGTCCCAGCCAGGTCCCAATAATCGAGAACATGCATGGAGGAAGGAAGGAAGGAAGGAAGAGAAGAGAGAGAGAGAAAAGAAGAAAAAGGCATCATTCTTGTGACTAGTACTAAGCGCACTTACTTTGCGACATTCAGCTGACCGTTCGCCCTTGCTACGCCAACGCAAGCGGTCGATGCTCCGCCTGCAATCGCATCTTCCTCTAATATCTTTTGGTACCCGACCGACATCAAATACCTCGCACCGATATTGTCCGTAGGAGACTGGTGGGCCGCTGTAGCAATGCGTTCGCACAAGGTGTGTGAGAAGTCTGCCGAGTCGATTCCAGATTCGATGTAGCCACCAACCCCATCTGCCTATATATCACCACACATTAGAAAGACCGATTAGCTTGAACTCTTTAATTTGATTTTAACTCCCACCAGCTTCTCCCCTTCTCACTGCCGTTCCTCCCACCATCACTACGATCCAGGTCCCAGGAGGAAGGGAGGGGGTGGGGGGGGGGGGGGGGNGGGGGGGGGGGGGAATAAAATCAAAATAATAAAAGAGGTGGTGCTTCTTACCACCCCGGTTGCGATAGCTCCGGTGTCGTCTATCCTGGACACAAAAAATGCGTCCTGCCCAGCATCCGGACGGGACTTTCTCCTAGCAGTGTCCTGAACTCTGTTGTAAGGATTATAGTGGAACACATTAGCCCTCTGGCTGAACCTCCCCTGCTTAGCGGAGAAAGCAGCCGAAATCCGGTAAGTGAATTTTTTTGAGGCGACAGCGTTGGCAGTTGTGCTCGGGGCGGGCGAGGCCGGGGCAGAGTCGGCATGGTCAACAGCCTTAGTGGAGAAAGCACGAACGGAGGTCAAGGCCGGAGACATTTGGGAGAGGGGGGGAGGGAGCAAATATGCTTTGGGGAAGCAAGAAGTAATAGAATTTCCCAGGTGGGGGGGGGGGGCCATTATATAAAACCGCTGCCGGTGGCGGTGGTAGCAGTCGACGGGGCGGTAGAGGTGCAGAGCTGGACCCTCTGAACCATCTGACTGCCTGGGTCGTAATGGTGGGGGAGATGGAGTACCGGTAGGGGGACGAAAAAAATGGCCGGAAGCTCGAAGCGTGCAGGAAGCCGTTGAGTGCAGGCCACGCATTGTCGAAGAGGCACTTAACGGACCCTGGGCCATAAGGCCCATCCCCAGACGCAATGAGCAGCCGCTGCTGCATGAAGGTATCATGATTGTGTGTCAAACCGAAGAAAATTCAGGCAGAGTTAGAGAAGAAAAGGGGGGACGGAAACTTTGGAGGCTCGAATTCCCAATAATTGTTGCGAAATTTGAGGTGAAGGGATGTGGGAGTGGGGGGAAACAGAAGGGTGGGATGGGTATTGGTGGTGGTGGTGGTGGTAGTGCGAGAAAATTGACAGGCATGGTACAGTATGATAACATGGAACAGTAGAGGGGGGGGGGTGGGGCGGAGAATCAAAAGTGCGGCGAGCGGCAATCCCGAGAAACAGGACAACAGCAGCACGCAGGAGGAAACAAGACAAGAGGAAGGAAAGGAACAAGTCCCCACCACCCAGCCAGCCTCATTCCAGTAGTGCCGTCTGCGGCGACAAATATGATTGTGGGATAAGGGATAGCAACAGCGATCAAGACTCCTGTTGTATCATACAAGGGGGTATTCAATACAAGTAAGTATCATACGCGTGACTTCAATGATCGAGGAATGGGAAAGTGAAGGAATGCACTGCACAGTATCCGCTCCGTCGTTGGGAAGACGCACCCCATACATAGGGTACAAGTACCAGTGGTACAGCGCTCGTAATACCTCTGAGCATTCCTGTGCCTTATGGTTTACTCGTGCTTGTACTCGTACTGGCGGAGATTCAATACCGGTACTGCACTCGTACTCGTACAGTACCTTTCCACACTTGTACCATCCAGCACTCACTGCACCCATTACCGGCACGACTTCCTCCCTCAGCACAACGGATCCTAGCACAACACGATAGTCTACCAGCATGACATGATACCAACGCTCTCCAGTCAGTCAGAAAAGACAGACTACATTACTCGTAGGGCAACCGTAGACTACCCTCTGGCTCATGTCATACTCGATCCAAAAAAAAAAAAAAAACCACCCCCTGAAACGCCAGCAATGCTCATCCCCCTCCCCACCGGTTCCAGCTATGCGGTTAGCAGGGCAAAAGTTACCCTTCCTTCCATGCATACATTCCGTACCACAAAAAGGCACGAGTGAGGTGAGACAAGATACAGTACTCGAGTACGGTAACTCACTCACTCGCCCCGCGGTTAACGTACCGTAGCCTAACTAACGTGATCCGAGACGAAATTCGAACAAATTCGCTTATTGCTGGAATATTGTCCAGTGGGATGGAGATACGTGCGAGATTTTTACGTAGTATAATACGGTACTGTAGAGTACGGTACGAGTACTATTGTGCCATCTGTTAATTGGTTCAGGGTATAATATCGTGGTGCGGAAAGAAATAGGATGGGAGATGGGGAACTTTTATTTGTACTGTACTAAATTTATAGCACTGGCAGTGTGGAGTAAGGCACTGTAGAGTGCGATACCGACACCTGTGCCCCCCTTTCTCTTCTGATATCCACTATGCATGTGCTTTTGTGGTTCCGCTCCCTCTCCGGTCCGGGGGCTTGAATCACGGTACTGGTATATATATCTTATCCAATCCCGTTCGTGATATCTTTGGCGTGCGTGGAGCACTGTGTAGTATTCCATGCCTTTGCCATAAACAGGTGCTGTACTGTACTGTACCGTACTGTACTGTATTACGGTACTGGAACTCGCGCAGCCGAGTTGGAAACTTTGTATTAAAGCTCCATCCAACTCGGCCCGCCAGTACCGTAGTCCACAAGTACCAACCGGCACAGTACTCGTAGAGTACTCCAGACAAGCCGCCAGTAAGGTAAGTAGAAACAAGCACATGTAATTGGGAGCAGGGCCACAATCACGAATCGCAATCCCCTTTGATTATAATATGTAAGTCTGGTTCGACGGATCAGGAGCAAAAAAAAGAGGGGGGAGAGTGAGCTAGAATAAAAACAACAACTTCAACATTTCCAAACCACAAGCACCAAAAACCCGGCACCGCCGGAAATCTCAAGCAAGAAAAACAAAAAAGGAAAAGGTCTTGGCAATTGGGTATCATACCACAGCTCTCTCACCACCCCCCAACCAAGTTGAACCAACCAACCAACCAACCAACCACCACCTTTTGCCACCTTTACTTTACTTTACTCTCAACCTTCACAACGAAAACGCAATGATCTCCGACACCCAACTAAACTCCATCGCAATCTTCCTTGGCACGCTCATGATGGGCCTGATAGTGCTGTACCACTTCCTATCCGTGAACGCCAGCGAGTCCGCTGAGAAAGTCGGCAAGGGGGTCAAAAGTGTACATGCTGGACTTGCTGGACGGGCGGGGGCTGTGGGGATGAAATGAGAGAGGGGGAGAGAGGGAGAGAGTGTGTGTATTGGGGAGGGAGGGAGGGAGGTGAGGTGAGGTGAGTTTGGATTGTTTGGTTTGGTTAGTTGGGATAGGGCTGATGGTTGTTAATGTAGGGTTTTTCTTTACTGTAAACCTGGGATTGCAGGGGGGAAGTGAGTGGGCTTGTTGGACTAGATGGCTATGTGTGTGCGTGTGTGCTCTACGGGATTGTGGGGAGGAGGGGGGGGAGGATGTGTTGCTGAGGTTGCTATCAAATTGGTTGGGGGGTTCTCTTTTTCGTTTGCGGGTTTTGGACACCTTTGTCTTTTGCAGGTATGATGGTGGTGACACGAACACGAACGCTGCTCCCTCTCTTTCTCGGGAACAAGAATACGGTAGAGTTTGATACCAAAAGTTTTTACTTACTCGCCCATTGATATAATTCACTCTTCGTCTAATCGATTGATTTAAATTTACTTGTATCGTCGTGCGCCGGGGATGGAGAGCTATGCGATAAGCTCTCGGGAAAAGCTACAGCACCGACTACTCCTAACGGACTACCCGGCGAGCAAACTGACCATCATAGCACAATCGATCCAATGCGAATCCACGAAATAACTTTCGTATGGTACAGTGTATCACCGAGATAAACTCCATCCATCCATCCGTCCATAAAGAGAGGCCAAAAGCCAAGCAGAGACAAGAAAAAAAAACACCACAAAGTAGGGAAAGGGGGAAAGCTACATCATAACTCATGACGAATAATAATCTCAACATCATCGGTAAACGGATCATTAGCGCCCTTCAGAACAACACCCCCAAGAGTCCTAATCTCGGCTTTCTTCGCCTCGTCGCCGGCCCCCAGCTCCTGGGCTTTCTTGGGCACCTTCATGGCCTTGTCCCCCCCTTCCTTGGCTTTGTCTGTGTAGTACTTCTCCATCTGGCCCGGTGTCATGATCTCACGACACGAGATGCTGTTTGCGCGGTCCTCACGGGGAGGCAGGAATGCTACGTCGTTGCAGAGACGAGGGGTGTAGACCACCATTAGGTAACAGCATATGGAGACCTCCTTGATCCAACCTATGCGATCGGAGCCTTGGGAGTTGCAATGGAACTATTTTTCGGACATAAATCAGTATCGCTTCCATCCATAAAGCTCGCCGATCCCTCTCAACACAAAACAATTTCGAAACCACCCTTCTCCCCCCAACCCGAGCAGATATCGGACAATTGAACTAACCTGAACCTCGATTTTCCTCTCTTTCCCAGTGAGGTCACACGTAGTCCCTCCTCCAAGCTTCTGCACCAAGAACCTCAATTCTCCGGTAGCCTGCAACTCCGTGCCCTCGCCCCTTTGACCTTTGGTGCGCTTCGCGGCTTCGGGGGAGACTTGTCCGAGGACGTATGACGGTGTAGCCGGGTCTTCAGCCGGCGGCCAGGTGTTCACGCCGTTCTGTGGTGGCTTCTGGTGGAATTGGCGGATATCATGGTTGTGGCAGTATGAGTAGCTCCACCAACCGGACACCTGTTATGCCACCTTCATATTAATATATACGAAAGTAGAGTGAGGGGGGGGAGGAGGAGGGAGCGTACAAAATATAAACATTGTCCCTCAAGATCAGACAGTAGTTCCCACCCCCTTGTCGTCGCCCTGACGAGTTCCTTCTCTTCCGCTGCTCTGGATAGCTCCTTCTCCGTTGCGTTCATGGGCGGTGCCGGCGTGACGATGGGCACCGAGCATAGGTACCGGCGTCCGTTTAGCCATAATGCTTCGTAAGTCTCTACCTCATGGGTTCCCTCCCCTTCCCCTTCTCCGTCCCTCGCCGCGTCCGGGCTCGCGTCCTCCCCGACTGTACCCGTAGCTCTCGGTCGAGGGTTCGAGGATATGGTCGGTGCCGACGAAAGTCTCCCTTCAGCTTCTTCCTCGAGAATAACGTCATCGTGGAATTTAATCTCGTACTATATACCCAACTCAACCCCTTAGTAGAAGAAGGGAAAAAGCAAAAAAAAAAACATAAGACAAATATGCGGATCAGAATACCGTACCTGTGGAAATGCCAATAAGTCATCATGAACGCTAAACATTCCGTGGACCCCCGACCTCGCAACTATTTCCCCCAGGAGGAGGATCAGAATCCCTAGTCGCGCCATGTTTGCTCAAGGGTGATTGATCGCCTTCTCTTTCACGTTTGTCGTGTGGTGAAGAGGTAGAGGTGGATGGGGAGTGGATTGGTGTTTGTGGTTAAGAATATCGGTATGATAATAATAATATTATTATTGTTCATGATTAAACTTTTTCCGGGGGGGGAGGGGGAGGGTTTCGGTTGATTGCTGGTTGTCAAGAGGCCAACTTTCACTTGGTTGCGCGCTTGCGGCGTGAACGCCACTCCTCTTCCCCGCGTTGCACGGGTGGTCACTCGGTTGGGTAACTTGGGTTGTTTTTCTAGGCACTTGGGAAGGGGAATTGGTGATTTTTCGGTATAGTCTACGGTAGATCTCTGGTGCCCATTCTATTGTCTTTGCACAGTGTACTTTGATTACCCAGAAAATATGGGGGCTTGTACTAAGACCAAGAGCACGACAGAATGTGGCCTTTCGCGGAGAGACTGAGACTTGTCTCTGGGAACCTCATGCCAAACTCAGTTACCAGGGGTTCGCGGTGCTGCCACGGTTTGGAGGTAGCACAAAACCAAGTAACTTAACTTGTCTGGAGCTCTCCAAAACGTATTGTCCACTTGGGGTATTTGGGGATGATCGTCGCACTTAGATCGCCGTCGGCGGCATAATCTGCACTTTTAATTATCCCACGAGCCTCACCGGTAAGTTATTCCTGATTTGCCTGGGTAACACCATAACCGAGAGTAGGAATTTGATCCTTCAAGTTTAGCCCATAGAGAATGGGGGGGGGGATCCGGGGATGCGCATATCTCACATGCCGGTGGGTCCTAACCTATATTATCCCGACGGCCTTTTTTCTTGCTACCGGGTACTCGCAGCGCTGTACTCATACTCACGCATAGTCATAAATGGCGATCCTATGGGGTTATTGGCAGTTGGTTGGTATTAGTGGGAAAAAAAAACAAGGTCTGGTTGACATGAGCAACCCGGAGTGGATAGACTACCAGGTAGATTATATTACAAACAGGAGGATGATGCTGGGGAAGATTGCTTGAGACTCTCCCTGTAGCCCTTCAGAATCTCCAATACATGTCTCTGGAGAAAAGTAAGCAGCAATGCAACTGGTCCGGGTTTCTGACTTCTCCAAAGCCATGTTTCTTTCCATGGTGTTTATGGATCGATCAACATAATCCCTGCTTTTCCACCACAAGTTTTCCGCCCTTTATGACCATGCGCGGGTAGGCAATACGGGAGGGCACATACGCCGTCTGGATCTCCGTCGCATTGTTAGTGTTGGCATGGTATAGATCATCATTAGGCTAACCTCTCGTGACTATTAGAGACAATGTTGGTTTTACACTTAAGAATGGCACCCCGCCTTATTCGGTTCCCAGACTTGTGACTTGTGTGAGAGATGAGGCAACAGTGCACTCATCATACTGTGCAAAAGGCGGAATAAGGCTGACAGCCGCCTAGGGATTATGTGAGTGATGACAACCCATTCTTGAGTGCCAATTTATTTATGGTAGAGTACTGTATTCAAATTTGGTGTGTGTGTGTGCGGTGCTTGGTTTGGGTTTTCATGGAACTCTTAATCTTTTTGAGGCTTTGATTAGATCACACAATGTCACTCGAAATGCCACCAAAAAAAAAAAAAGGGTACACCAGTAGTAGGGTTTTTCATCAATCTCACAGTCACCTCGGATCTCCACCTACTCGTAGACTACCATTTGGACTTAATTTACTGTTAGGCTCCTGGATGTTCGCAAGTGAGTACCAAACTACCAATGTCCTGGCTGTGTCACATGACGAGGAAACAACGTTACCACTCACTTAATAATAATATCGTTTCCTCTGTTTGTCGTGAAAGAAACCGACACAAATCTATTTATTTTTCGCTCTCGCCTTCCAGCGTGAAGATAGTGTGCGGGCATAATCCATATTTCCACTGTAAGACCTCTTCTTTCTCTCGCGTTGGAAGAAAATTCTTTTATGCTAGTGAGGAGGAAATTAGGTCGGGACGGAAGGGAGAGAAACAGAACCTCTGATTATTTTTTTCTACTGACGACCAGAGTGCAAACGAGGGTAATGAGTCAAACCAAGTTCGGACTTCATCTGCTCCTAAGGCCACGATTTATACTCTCTCCGAGATACCCTTCTCCACGAGTACCGGTATCAATGGCAGGGACCCACACTCGCTCTCCATCCCCGGGGGCCAAACTAGATCAGAAGCGCAGGCGACTCATCCCGAACCCTACCACCGCCATATCCCCTCCCCCACCAACAAACGCCTCAAAAGGATATAGCACAATGGCAACCCCCGCTACTCCCATCACCCCGCCTACTCTAACCCTCTCTTCTGAGGAAGCCGCCGTACGCAAACTCTTTGTTGACGTCGCCCAAGAAATCGACAAGGACAAGCCTAAGGATGACCGCATGGTTTTACGCTTCACCGGCGGCTGGGTCCGCGACAAGCTTCTGGGTATCCGAAGCGTGGACATCGACGTGGGGATAAACAATATGAGTGGGTACGATTTCGCAACTCGATTGTCCGAGTACATCAGTGCAAACATGGACGAGTACGGCTCTAAACCGTGCAGGGTGAACAAGATCGAGAGCAACCCCGAGAAGTCCAAGCATCTGGAGACTGCTACTGCGAAGGTTCTAGGATTTGATATCGACTTTGTCAATCTGAGGAGTGAGACGTATTCTGAAGATAGTCGGATCCCACATATGGTTTGTTCCACTCTACCTTCCACTGTTTCACGGAGGGGGACGTTGACCTGATGGCCTTAGGAATTCGGAACCCCAGAAAACGACGTCCTCCGCCGCGACTGCACTATCAATGCCCTCTTTTACAACCTACACACTGAACTGGTGGAGGACTTCACAGGTCTCGGCCTGCAGGACTTGGCCGCCCGCCTAATCCGCACCCCTGTACCCCCCAAAGAAACCTTCACCGATGACCCCCTCCGCGTCCTCCGCCTAATCCGCTTTGCCTCACGACTCGGCTTTACCATAGCTCCTGAAGCCAAGGCCGCCATGAAACTCCCGGAAATCAAGGCATGTAGTCTCTCCTTCCTCCAGACACAGATTATCACTCACACCGACTAACCACTCCCCCTCTGTTTCGCAGTCTGCCCTCAAAGCCAAAATCTCCCGCGAGCGCGTCGGCATCGAGATCGAAAAGATGTTCAAAGGCTGCGATCCCCATGCCTCCCTGAGCCTAATCCACGAGCTGGGCCTCTACAACGAGATATTCGCCCCACCAATCAAAGACCTCCCCGTCCTCCCAGTGCAAGATATGAAGATAGCCGCCGACATCGTGCGCCGCCGGCTCTTCGAACGCACCCACTCGCGCCCGCGCATTTCCAACCTCTTGATGACCGCTCACGAAAAGTACCTCGCGTGGCTCATCGCCGCCATGAGCCCCTGGAAAAACCAACCTGTGTTCCCAACCGACAAGAAGAATGCGCCCGCTGCCGCTACAGCCATAAAAGAGGGTTTAAAGTGTCCCAACCATGTCAGTGGGACAATAGCGAAAGCATTCGCAAACTGGAAAGCCATCCAGAACATGGTCATCAACGTGGAGCACTGGGGCAGAGGCAAAATGGGCATGGAAATGCACGCTTTGGGTACCGACTGGAAGAGTCAGGTTGGCGCCTGCTTGATGTTTGAACTCATGGACTCGGAGGAGAAGAATGCTAGCGATGATGAGGTGGAGGGAGTAATGGATAAATACGAAACCTTTCTAAAAACCATTGCGGAGAAAGCCTTGGAGGAGGCTTTTGCTATTAAGAGTTTGTTGAATGTATCACTCCCCCCAACTCCTCCTTTCTTCCCGCAATAGCGGAGCAGTAGCTAATAGCTGGGATGACCAGGGCAAAGACTTAGCAGCAGAATACGCCCTCCTCCCAGGACCTTGGGTGGCGCCTACCCTTAAGGCATCCCTCCAACATCAACTCGATAATCCGCACAAACACAAGGATGAGCTACTGCAATGGATTCGTGAGAACCGGCAGGCGCTGTTGGATGGGCTGGAGTATGTTGGTGTTGGCGACGGGAAAAGGAAGAAAAGGTGACGAGATAAGAGGATAGGGGAAGTGTGAGGCTATGTCGTGTTTTTCTGTTATGTACAATAGAACTCGGGATTCACTACTACCACCAGTAGCGGTAGTAGTAGGAAGTCGAAATTAAGCCAGTTGTAAGCGGCTTCTTCACAAAACCCCATCCATATCCATCAATCCGCCAGTCCGCCAGTCCATCCACTATATCACACGAGGGTAGAGTAGGGTAGAATATTTAAAAAAGAAAAAGAAAGAAAGAAAGAAAGGAAGGCAAAAACAATGCCAGTCCACGGAAACAGTAGAGTACAGCAAATAGCATTCACCGCCACCAACACCCTCAAATTGCCAATTCCACTTTTTGTTTTCTCTATTTTCCTCGAGATTTCAGAAGAAGAAAAATCCCTCCTTTCCACACATGGAGAAGATAAAAAGAGACCTCCCCCCCCCCCCACCTCCGGGGGCAAAAGGGAAATATATATAATATATCAAAACACCCCAGCCTCCGGCACATGAAAACAACCACACTACATCAAACAACCACAGACTTTTAACCCTTTTGATCTCTCTCTCACCATTTCACCTATAAATTAACCAAGGGCGCCCAAAGTGAATCCAGTATTATGAGACAAACAGACGAGAGAGCTAAACGGATAATTTATCTATCTTTTCTCTCCCGGTTGTGGGGAAAAAAAGAGAGAAATCTAGAAAGGAACAGATGGAGTGGTTGGCCCGGTGCCTGATAGCGCTGCTTTTTCTTGCATTTCCTGGATGGCTTCTGTGGCGGATTCGATGGATACGGAGATGCCGAGTTTTGCCTGGTTCTGTTTTTATTGGTTAGATACATGGAAAGCAGGGTTTTATGTAGGATATATACCTTAAAGTGATCCACATCACCAACAAATGTTAGGGTGACAGCCGGCGCAACTCTCTTTTCGAGCATACAGGCCAATTTTCCTTGAGTATCCACTTGGGCTCTGAAAGTCGACATTCTAAAGTCGTATTTAGCACCCAAGGTGGTGACACCCTCCTTCTTCATGCTACCACCGATCATGCCGCCTCCCCCGTCCCTGGCCAATCCTCCGGCGAGTGTAAGTTGGCAGTCCACTCCCGCTTCCACCCTCTCCGCGATCCTGCGCCAGTATGTTGCCTGCAGCGCTCCGCCGGCTTGCAATTGTGCTGAGGCAATCCACTCTTTGGTAGCATATCGGGCAACATACGACAGGGCTGTTTCCGGTCCTAGAGAGGCCGCGGAACGCTGCCAGACAGATTCTATGCCGAGGGCGAGGTTGGGGGTGACGGACTGGAGATACGAGCCGATGAAGATACCCGTGAGGGTACCTTCCAGTAGCGAGGGGTTGAAAGCCTTGATGCCGATGGAGAAGTCCGAGCCTGAGTAGTCCGTATCCATCGTGAAAACAGACTGGGAGGGTTGACTTGGAGGTGCCAATTGAATATTGAATTTGCTGGTAAGTTCGGGTAACCAGCGGTAATTGAAACGGCCTGCTAATTGACCTTCATTGTCGAGGTTGGCTTGAAGGAATGCCTGTTTTGGGTTAGCAAATGTGAAAAACTTCCACCATTCCCACTCTCCCACCACCGAAGTTCCTCAGAAGGGAAAAGTTTTTTTCCTTCCTCATTTCCCAACGAACAGCGAACAACGAACCCTCGATTCAAACAAAACATAATCCAAGCATTGCAAAATATCGGTAAAAGGACCGAATCAAACGAACCTTATTGGTCCCAAAGATAGCCGCAAAAGCGTAGGGTGGGATCCCCTGGGCGCCCATGGCAAATACATGCGAAGTCTGGAATATAGGATCCATGGAGAAACTTTTTGAGAAGTCCGCCCTCATCCCCGTAAACGCGTAATTATTGAGAAACACATCTTTCTGGACCTCGCGGGAGACATTCTCGACAGTGCCCGGGTTTCCCAGGCCCAGGGTCGCTCGACGCTCATAGAATGACTGGGAGAGCGATGATAACAGAGAAGTGATCGGGTTCTCCGTCAAGAAGGATGAGACTGGTTTCTCGCCCATGAGGATTGGTGCCGTGGCCGTAGGCATTGATATGATGGCTGCGGCTGCTACGGCAGAGAAGGATGGAGGGTGAAATGGGTGAGTGTGGTGGGGTGGTGTGGTGGTGTGGTGGGAGAGGGGTGGTGGGAGAGGGGTGGGAGAATTGGTGTATCTGGATTCAAGATAAGAACTCTGGAGAAAAAGGGAATAGGGTGTGTGGAGCGATTTGGGGTGGGAGGGCAGAGGGGCAATAGAGGTACCGGTAGGGGATTGAAAGGGTAGTGGGAGAGGAAGTTCGCTGAGATGGCGATTTCTGGCGGGGAGGTTTCAATAAAGTCGGGAACAAAAAGGAACCGTGGCGCGCCGAGGCCCCCTCTACATGATAGCTTGACATCCAATCATTTTTCCTTTTTTTCTTTTTCTTTTCTTTTCTTAATCTCTACTACCGGTGCCCCACTGGTATCATATGCTATGGTACAGTTTCTGCCTGCCCTACCTGGATGTTTGGGGTTGTCAATTTTTTCCTTTTCCCTTCACCCCTCCACAGTCTGTAGAGTTCAAAGGGTATGCGCATGTCTAGGAACGTGGGTGGCGTTAGATAAATGCCAAGTGAGTGGCTGGCGAGCACAAAGCTCCCGACAGTTGTCTGTGCACGTTTAAATGCCTGACATGATTGAGGCTCTTCTTTCATCCCATCTTCCTCCACCTGCGACATGTTGGGTCCGGGAGCGGGGAGTGGATCCGTTAACACCAAAAAAGTAGAAACCAGAAAATCTCAATTGACGCCCAACACTAGAAAGAAGAAGAAGAAGAATAAGAAGAAGAAATAAGCAAGTGTAGGAGGTATTCCCAATAGCACATTATGTTGGATCTGCCCCCTCTGATTCCGTCGAAACCTCAGCAGTGAGGATCCCACCAAAAATTCACACAAAGTGATTCATCTGCGCGTCCAACCCACTTCCTGGCCCAACACGTTAGTTAGTGGCTTACAATACTCGAGCGTAAGAGCGGTGCACCACCAAATTCCCTGGAAGAGGACTCTAAGGCTTGTGCAATTAGCGATTCTACTACGGTATTGTATGTGACCATGTGGACCTCCGGTATCTATCTAATATCTAGTCCTACGCTTCAGCCGATAGAGCTTCTGCACAACTACTCGTACTTGTACACTCCGAAGAACTGGATAAAGGGGTCGGAGTGACGTCTAGCCTGTTCCAATCGCTTTATTCGCCTGAACTTTTTTGGGCACAATTCTGCCCGTGTGCCTTTTGAAGGCACTCTTCAGGCTCGGTGCGCGAAGGCTCTAATTTACATTCAAATGTTATCTTTTTATCATAATATTATTATAATACATAAACAGAACAGGCCTTAACCAATGCAAAGACTGCGAAAAACAAAGTGCCACATTTCCATAATATTATGCAACTCCATATAAAGAAAGCCACTATGATAACCATAGAGTATGATACGTCCCTCGGTCAGCCCCAAGTATGCAAAATCTGATGTCTGCGTGCATCAACAGACGTAGTGGGAGGGCATGAGTGGGGCATGAGTGCGAGTACCGTCGGTAGAGGCATCAGCACATTGGTTTTTAATTGCTGAAGATCTCAGAACAGCCAAGCTTAAAGTAGCATTCCACACAGCGGGATACCGGGTATGAAAGCGTTCTTTGGACACCGGTATGATAGTTGGACCACCATATAATACCGTATTAATCTAACAAGGCCAGCCCGCCGCCATACCAGGTTGGAATAAAGTACCAATTGGGCTGAGGTAAAACACCCAACGTAGCCAGAAAAAAAGAAAAAAAGAAAAAAGAGTCCTAGACGGTGTCCGGGCCACAAATGGCCAATCCAAGGTGCTTTATTGCCAACCCTCAACAGATTGGGGAGGTTTTGTTACTACTGTCTCAACTCTAACTGCCCTTATTATTCCAGGGCATCAATAACAATATTTAATATTTCCAAGCGCGGGATTAGTGCCCTGTATAGTAGTTCAACTTTCCCGATTTACCGTAAGACAGACAGTCGCACCCGAGTAAATGATTGAACAACTAAGTATTCACCTCGAACTCGAGGTCTTGGACACAGACAATCCCTTCATTCAATGCTGGACTACAAACATTCTCAAATACCTAGTACAGCACACCGCCCAAAGAAATAATTAACCGACGGACAGCTGCTCAGGGGGGGAAGAAGCATCGGATAAGTCAAGGTTTTAGTAGCCGGGAGGAATCTCGCACTGATAAAGAAACCTGAAGATATTTTCCTCCTCCTCCTCCTCCAACCAACCAACCAACCAACCAACTCACCGATAACCCCCGAATAGTAGTACCGGTAGTGCAAGACTCCAAAATCGAATTCAGGTCCCTCGTGCTACTTCGAGTATGGTAGGGCTGATCACCCGGGAAGGGAAAAAATGAAGATATGATAATAACAAAACCGTACCGGTCCAAACCTGATCCAGTTTTTCCAAAAAAAAAAAAAAGAAAAGCAAAAAAGGTCTCATGAAATCTCCTCCTTCGATGATTTCCTGGCCCTGGACTATGATATTCGTGTTGAAAGCGCAGAGCTGAGCATCTACCCAACCAAACTCTTGACACAATGTCATGACAAAAAAAAAAAAAAGAGCTTTGTGGTTATGGCTTAAACTATGCTCCCGTATTCCCCCCCCCCATCTATAACTACTCGAGTATGATACTGTATGATATCGATCCGCTATCCTTCGGTAGCCGTCTGTACTTGTACTGTACAGTACTAGTACAGTACATGAGGTCGTGGTTATCGATAACTACGATACCTCAGGGTGAAGAAAGAGAAGAAAAGAAAAAGAAAAAAAGGACAACTCTAAACCCACGACCACCACCAAAACACACTTTCGTCGCATTACCGGTAGCCAAGTGCAGTACCGGTACGTGCTGTATCTGAACTGATAAATCCGACACTCGAACACTAACCTAACTAATCCACTTCCAACCACTAACTAATTAGATATCGTCATCCAGCCAGCCTAGCACAGGCAGAGAGATATTTCTATAATATGCCGTAGTACGACATTCCCGAGAGAGTCTTTATGTATATTTAAGGGACCCGTTTATCCCACCTGGCAATATGGTAACCACTACGGTAAGATACATTTCCTATATATACTTTTTTGTCTTCCTTTTTTTTTTTTTTACCCAATTATTACAACAACCACTGTTGGATATGGATATCGTCATCCAACCTACCATAGGTTGTGTCACGGAGATGTCTATATATCGTAGTATGACATCTCTGTGAGAGTTTTTTATGTATTTAAAGGGATCTGTTTATTTTATTTCACCTAGAGAGAGTGTGTGTGTGTCAAAAAAAACAAGATTTGTTTCTGATATATCATACTTCTGTCCTCTATTTTGTTTTTTTCCCCCATTATTACAACAACCACTAGAATAGATCGATCGAGTGAGCATTCGTGACCATCCACCAAGTATGATACAGTACCGTATGATATATTACCTAGCAACCATATTATCATAGTTCCGTGCCGAGTCACTTTGGACTAAGCTGTGATCACAGCAACCGTATGCTTAAGCAGGTAAGGGTTTTTATTTTTATTTTTTAACACCGCCGTATTATCGTATCGTATGATACATAGACTACCAAACGCCAGGGCTAAGAATTCCCCCCCCCCGCTTTTCGCCTCCCCGATCTTCCCGGACCATTACCATTCCCGCCCCCCCCCCCCCGCCCCGCAAGACCGAACCTGGAGCTCCTTACGCCTGCCCTCATCGTGGGATCGAAATACTACTATACGTGCACTGTACTCAAGTGGCCGAATTGAAATTGAAATCAGAAGGTGGCTACTGTACTAGTCATCATAGTTTTTTTCTTTGGTCTTTGGTGTTTTCCTTTTCTTCCTGCTCCTCTTGGTTTTGGGGGAAGGGTTGTGCGGTTGGTTCTGGGCTAGAGGGGGGGCGGGGGTGTTGTACTCGTAAGATTGGGGGCATTGAGCAGTGGCGGGGTGCGTGTGCTTTGGGTTCTCATAATATCATGATCCAGCCGGTCAAATACCGGTACGATACGACGATCCCACTCCCACCCTTAAAAATCAAAAGGGAACTTAACAGATCTCAACAAAGAAAATCATTGCTAATCCTTGACATCACAAATTTGGAATGCTTCCGATGAATGATCGCGTCGTGACTTATTGGGTGCTTTTAATAGTTGCCATTCCAGCAGACTACCGGTACGATAATGGCAGTGAAGTGTCCCACCAGTACGTACAAGTTACTCGAGTAAATAGCAATAACTTCCCCATCAACCCTAGCTTAAAAAAATATCATATCTGCCACCAGCCCACCACAACACAAATTTGATTGCGAAATCAAAATATCACTATCGAGATCCCAATTGAAAAGAGAAAAGAAAAAGAAAAAATAGGAAAGGCCCAAAGAAGACAGAAAGTCCCAAAACAACCGTACAAAAAGCCCCAAAACACCCTACCGTGAGGGGGTGAGAGGGAGGTGTTCATCCTTGAGTGTTATTGTCACCTTTTTTTCTTCCAACAGGTGGGAGAGGAAAGAAAAAGAAAAAAAGAAAGAAAAAAAGAATCAAAAGAAACTATCAAGCTCTCCTGCCACCCCCCGGCTTCGGATCGAAAACGGAAGCGTGAGAATCAAAACCTCTGGTATCACCCATTTTGTTCAAGCGCAAGTCTGTAATCATTGTGGACCGCAACTCCCTCACAATCCGCCGACATTCGCTCACCGCATTTAGTGCATCGCCGTCCCCATCATCAGCATCGATCATACCTTGGCCAAGCTGCCCCGACGTACTCTGAGCTATCTGCGCTAACATAGCTCGGCCCGTCGCGTCCTGGGGAAGGAGCGCCAAAGCCGGGCTGCATTTAAGCAGTCGCTGAAAAAGTTGTCGAGTTGGCTTGGTGGTGACCAACCAACTGATCAAGGGAAAATAACGCATCAAATCCGAAGTCGGAATGGGCGTCCCGTTCTTGAGATTCAAGAAAAGTTGAAGAAAAGGAATCTGAATCGAATAAAGAGTCGAGGCCATCATCTCCAAAAGCACAAACTGCAACAGCCAAATTGCTGCCACCTCCGCTGGTGGGTCCTGTGGGTTTAACGCTGTCGGTAGACACTGCAGGTCACACATCAATGCAGCAGATTGATGTGTCATACCGAGAGCTTCATTAGACTCCACAGACGGCTTAGGGGTTGACGTGGCTGAAGTAGGGATGATAGAGGAGAGATCGAGGGTAACATCGTTTGGAAGCACCGGGAATGAAAGAGCAGGGCGCCCGACAATATTGCCGCCCATATTTGTGAAAGCCTTGATAGAATCCTCAAAAGACTTGAGTTGTCGCTGCATCTCCTCCACGCGTTTAGCAAGAGATGTGTTCTCCTCCTCAACTGCTGACAGTCGGGTTTTGAGATCGTTGTTGTCTTTTTCCAGAATAGTCTTCTCATCTTCAAGCTCCTCCAACTCCTTCCTTCTCCTTTCCCTAGAAGCCTGAGCAGCTGCGCGATTTCTCAGAACGCGCTCGATTCGGCGCTGTTCTTTCTCCGCAGCAGTCTTTGCACGCTTCCTATACGCGGTATTAGCACAAGTTCGAGAAAGAAATGTAGCCATGTTCACCAGACGCGAATAATACTCGGGTGTTAATAAAATATAACGGAAAGAGCTCCAACTAACCTTGGGGGGAGGTTGGTTGTAGGAGTTGGTAGTTCCTGACCCCACGATTTCCTCTTCTTGGCAGGCTTCTTCTCCTTCTCAGGCTCGGGCTTTGGTGACATGGAGGGCGAGGAATCCCTCAGTTCTGACAGTTCAATGGGTGAGTCTGCCAGATGCTCAAGTCCAAGTAAATCGATTTCCTCCAACTCCGATGGAGCGTAATCGGCAGTCGTGGAGAATCCGAAAACATCTGCATCGCATTCCGCGAAGGGAGTTGTGGCAAAAGGAGACTCAGGAGACGCGCCCGGATGCATTATGTGCTTGTATGTTCTTGGATAAGAGCCTGTGAATAACTGCTCAGGAGAGGTGTGTGCTACGAGTACCGATGCTTTTTGATACGATTCATGAGTAGAAGAGAGGAAGGGCACAGGTTTATGAGGGGAAGGAAAGGTAAAAGTTGTGTGGATTGTATTGGTTTTTGAGGTGTGGACAGCGTGGTCTTTGGCACGATGAGTCGATCGTTTCGAGCAAGCGTTTGCCTTGGGGCGAAGTCGGGGGGGGGGGGGAAAGGAAAAAGGGAAAAAAAAAGAAAGAAAGAACAGAGCGGGGGTGAGTGCAAAGCCACAACTACAGAAAGTGGACATCTGTCTTTTTGTTTTGCCGCCTCAAGCAATTTGGCACAAATATCCACTGGTCAGGAAGCCTTTCTCTGCGTTCCTGAAATACTTATATCATACAAGTGACCGGTATCTCGAGCACAAATACCCTGCTATCCGAAGGTGCCTTTCCTCATCAACATGACACGTATCAACTCCTATGTGAAACCCGCGCAATCTTGAGCCCATATACTAACCAGGCTGGGGAAAAAAGAAACGGACAGACCTTCCATGAACGACACAAAATGTAACCATGATAATATTACAAGAAAGGGCAAGAAAGGAAAAAAAGAACTAGACCATCGTAAGAGACCTATATTCGAGCCTCTCAAACATGATAAATTTAAAGAAGAAAGAAAGGCCCTTCCACGACTTTTGTAGCCGTAGTCTAATCTATATCTTCTAGTGTCGCCGTCGCAACCGCCGCAACAGTTGCCCCAACTTCCTCTGATGATCGGGGCTTGACCTCTTCCCTTCCCTCTTCTATTTTCCTCTCATCAGTTCCCGCCACCGCACTACCTAACTCCGGAAGTGGAGATGGTGCACGGAAGAGCTCTTCACGTAGGTCCGGCAAAAACCTTTCTAGCCTCTTCCAAGTAAGTTCCCACAGTTCCGTGTTCTCCCCACCCTCCTCTGGAGGAACCAGGTATTTTCCACTGGCCATGACAAGTAGGATATTCTTGAGACTCTCTGGTACCGCTTCCTCCTACAGATAGCGTTAAAATAAATTCCAAGAAGAAGGGTATTAAGATATTGGTTCTACCAGGTGGTCTCCTTGTCCACTATTCATAAGCCTGTCCATAATATCCAGGATTTTCAACCACAGGTCCAGCATTCCGTCCCATTCGGAAAGCATGACAAGGTAATGCAAGAATACCTTGCACAGAAGTGTGGCTGCCTGGACCCTTGTGTCACTCATTCCCCTAGGGTCAGATTGGAATACTTCTGGCTTCAAAAGTCTATTTATCAGAGGAAACAAGACATCTCCAAATATTGCTGTCCACTCATGATGGTCATCTGATGTGAGATCTGGGGAAAGTAGAGAAGGTTGGAGCGATGAAAAGGCTTGGTTACGGATCTCGCGGCACGGATTGATACATTGAGTGCTAAGAGATTCGAGTATCGGACTCCAATAGGTGGTCCATGCTGCTCCTCAATTAGAAACTAGGCTAGGAAGGTGGGGGAGGGGAACAACAGACCTTCTTTCTTTTCTAGATGAGATTGCTTAATCAAGTTCGGGACCCTGGGAGTGAGCTGGTAAACCATGAGCACAGCTTTAGAGCCACGTGCCACGATTTCGGCATCGCTAGGCTTCGTTAGTCTTCAACAACCAGCAAGACTTATCAAAAACTTACGGCCTGTCAACTATCTTCTTTGCCTTCCCTCGTTTAGGTAATTTATCTTGCTTTTGTTCGAAAATAGATCCGATACTACCCGCAGACGCAAAATCGTTGAGAAGGGAGACAACCGGAACATAATTATCTGAAGTGACATAAGGCGACTCCGAGGTGATAAGCTCCATAACACTAAAGGCCTCTGCCGAAGCATCAGAATTGGGCAGGAGTATTCTCAGAAGAACCCAGAAATCTGGTGAATTGACCATTTCCGTCTTGAGCGAGGAGGAAGCACTCTTCACACATTTTGATAACCCCTTGACGGCCGGTGAAGCTGATTTAGCCAGTAGACCTTTATCCAGAGTCGCAATAGAGTGCAGTAGGACAGGAACATTGAGGAATGACCTGTCGTGGCTAGCTTGTAAGAGGGAAAACAAGTAGTAAATGACCCTCGAAATAACAATTTGATGCATGAGCCCTGCGTTCCGAACAATGTTTGTCAATGTCTCGGCTAGCATTTTTCCATGCTCGGCCACCGTCTCCTCATCCCTCAACACCAAGCAGGTTGCTAACTCCAGCACGTATACCAGAGCTGGATCATATACTGGCCCCTTCTTAACAGGGCTAGATCCATTGGGAGACTGCACCGGGTAATCGGGCTTAATGATAACAATATTAGCGCTATCATCTTCATCCTCATCGAAATTCGGGAGCTGTGAGAGAAGTGCGGTCACTAGAAATCCCAAGTTTGTCGCATCGAGTTGCCTAGGGCACGTCAATACCAAACCTCAGCAGAGTCCGACAGGAGTTATACATTATATTCGCAAATATGTCCCCAAGATAGCACGCATTGATGCAATCCACAGTACACAAAGTGCTATCTAGTTCCTCATCTGAAGGTTCTGGGGGCTCGTCACTTGCGTAGCTAGAAAGGTATGAGGAAAGCGCTGAGAAGAGGCCAGCTTCCTTTGAAGTCTGGCTTCTTTCTATGACGACAGAAGGCGTTTGTAATGGGATTGGGGGGATATCCAATCCACTCTCCGACTGGGAAAAGAATGGTGGAATCAAGGAGTTCACAAATAGATTTAGCCATATACGGACAATCTATATCCCAGTTAGAAAGTAAGCTATGGTAACGGATCCCGAGCTGACAAACCTGTTTCCATCCCTCACTCAAAACCTTCTCATTGCTTGTAACGACTCGAAACAAAACAACTGTTGCCAGCTGTGCCTTGAAATCCCTTCCGAATTTCACCGCCAACTCTGAAACCATGACACTATTGCTATTGACTTGAATTTCAGTGTTGAGTGCGGTACTAGGAGGCGTCTCAGTCGAAAGGGTGCTGATAGTGCTCAAGCAGCGAACTATATGATCCAGAGCTTCGGTCAACCCACATTTCGCAGCAACCCTAGCGCACTGATCAAATCCAGCGATGACTCTTGAGAACACGGCATCATCAGTAGCAGATAAGAACACATAACTGAGTGTTGCGATTATGGGTTTCCAGGTAGCTGCAAACATGTCTGCATCGTAGATATTAGTATCACAAATCACCAAGTCTCCTGCCGACATCGTTTTGAGCAGCAGCTCTCTCCAAGCATAGTCGAATGCATGCTTATTGTCGTGCTCCTCCGGCAAGATAATTTCATTGTTCTTGATAGTATCAAAAATTGCTTGCAAGTATGCTGGCTCAAAGTTCTTGCAACCGTTAACGCCTCTGAGATTCCGAGCAAAATCCTCATATTTCATCCGTGCTTGGGACTGTACTAAGTCAGCAATTGATTTCCTCTATATCCTAACGATCGGTTACTTGGCTAACCTTTAAATTAGGGTTATGCTGATCCGTATTAAGCATAATAATAGCGTAACTCAAAACAAAAACCGCATCCTTGTCCTCGACGTCATCCGGCTTGACACCAGAGCAGTATTTCTCCGAGAAAACAGTGACGATACGCTCGATCAACGCAGATTCACCAGGTAAACGGAATGTCTCAAGCATGTCCCTCAATGCTTCATCGACACGTTTACCAGAAAAGTCGAACATTTCCATAAAAACTGTGAGGATATCCATGTTAGACTTCTTGGAAAGATACTCTCCAAGCAGCTTCTTGTTTATTCGTGATGTGCCTTTGAGGAATCGAGCAATTGAGTCAGGGTTGTCAGCCCTGTCAATGATATTTTCTTCGACAAGATACTGAATTCCCTTTTTAGGATCTTCATTGAACTTGTTAGCTCCATTGATGATGATCTGTTTTCGTGCTCGCTGCTTCTGAAGCTTTCCCGGATCGGGGTATCCCTCTGTCACTGGTTCATTGTTGAGACGTTCTGAGATGAAACCAATATAACCGAGCAAGGCGTCCAAACAAAGCGGGGGGACATTTGTCGTGCTCCAGGTTGCAGAGTCAGGGAAGGCATTCTATATAAGTGGTCAATAAAAAAATCTTCATTTGCTCAATAAGGACATGTCCTACCCTAGATAGGAAGGCAACAACATCCTCACAAAGATCACTTCTATCGACCTCACAGTCATAGTTAACGTATAGCTCCACCATGAAGCTTGGTATCCTGGTCAAAGCCCCCACGCTCTCGACCATAGCCTCCCTGGCGTCAGGTCTCCGAGACCCTCCCTCCATGCCAAGCTTCTGTCTTTCCTTCACAGGTACCGGTGTGGATCTGCCGCTGCTGGGTGCTTGGTAGACCCCCTCATAGAGCATTGGATCTATCCCTGGTTCTCTCGGAATATCAATTTTAGGATGTAGGCAAGCGATAACATATGACAAAAAGAGCTCTTGCTGCAACTTCAGTACACCTCTAGTGGTAGCCAATAGGGTTCCGGTAACCCTCAAGGACTCTTGGAGTATAGTCATCGTATCCGACCTCACTAGCTGAAAAAGATATCTGCAAAGATCATCCTTCGCCAGGCTCGCAAGGCTAGGGTGTTTAGCAATAGAAGGCCCAGCAACCTCAAACGCAACATCAATTATTCTCATTGCCATCACCCTCATAGTGTCCGTATGAGTCTTATTATGCGGATCTAGTAGCTCCACCAGCACTCTCAACAGCTCCCGTATGGATGGTAGAGAGTAAGGCTTAACCTCCTGTTCCTCCTCCGCAACCTCGGCGACCGCAACCTGATCCCCGCCAGTAGCTCCTGCGGGTGCAATCGAGGGTGTGGGTGCATCTCTGCTTTTTTCCGAAGATTGCGAAGATCCGGGTTCGCTTGCTTGCGAAGAGCTATCACCATTCACCGAAGGCTCCATCTTGACGCTCTCCATCTCGTCTTTCGAGCTCTCCTCAAGGTCACCACCAAGGACATCCGCTTCGATCTCCAAGTGTTTCAGTCGCTCAAATACAACTTGGCACATAAACACCATGGACATCTCGGCTGATCGTCTCAGCATCTCGGATAACCGCATTTGGCAACACATGCTCAGACCAGTCTCCATCATTTCGCAGACGCTCTCATCACCGAGCAACTCCCCCCCCGGTCCCGAAATCATCATCTCCATAAGTTTCAAAATCCGTAGCAGCACGACTTCGTCCTGGGCTGAATCGGAAGCTTCGAAGCGGCAGTGGGTGATTGCTGAGGATAGGAGCTGCATTGCTAGCGAGAGTCGGGGAGAGTCGCGATTGATCAAACCATACGCAAAGAACTTCGTTGCGGCAATTAGAGCAAGTGAGGTAATGGGCCCTGACGTTGACGAAGACCGAATAACTTGTAAAAAAGGATGTAGAAGTGAAGGAGTATCGAATTTCCTAATATCTAGACCCCCCCCTGAACGTCAATCCTGCTAATACCATCCAACAAACAAACAATCCGGGGCCTCCACTACCTTTACAATCCTGTAAATCACTCCTTAATTTTGCGAAGGCTGCCATGAGGGGGTTATCCTAAATGATGAGAAAGAAGAAGAAAAGTCAATTCGCCCCTTCCCCAATGATCAGACTAAAATGCACGAACCTGAATACTCTTCCCTCTCTTCCCCCTCAATCCCCACCTGCTTGTTAGCCCCATATCCAACCCCACCTCCTCACCGCCCAATTTCCGTCTCTGCAACCCCCTAACAGGGCTCCCAGGAACGGGAGTGCTTAACCCGCTCCCAGTCGCACTCCCAGATCCCCCAGAGGCAACATTACCCCCTCCGCCTCCCAGGATGACAGATACGGAGCTTTGGGCCCACCGCGCATTCTTGCGCATGGCAGAGGTGACAGAAATGCATTCTGTGGTGACTAGGGCGATGGGATTGATTGCCACGGAAATTTTCTGAGGGGTGGATAGGGTAGGAAGCTCTTCTTCTTCCATTGCGCCAGAAAGTTGTGAGAGTTGGGATGAGATGCGATGGTGGTAATAACTATGGTTGGAGCTAGGGGATATAGTGGGGGAGGTGGTAATTGTGGAGTTATATTTGTCGGGTTCGAACCCTGAGGCTTAACGTTAAGAGCTCTAGGTATAATAGCTTCTTGGGTGGTGACATTGTAAAAGGACGACGGCCGGCTGCCAAACACACCTGCTTTATGTAAGGGTCTTGGCGGGAGTGATGTGCTATGAGTCGATGCTATTGGACAGATACTGTAACTTCCGGCACTGTATCAAACACCGTAGTTATGGTATCTCTCGAGCTGAGAGTCGGTCCAGTGGTGTGGAGCTTTGTGTAATATCAAGGGGGAAATTGGAGTATCAATCTTGGATTTGACTGGGACGATAAAAAAGCTATGCGAACTAATAAGACAAACCCCTCCCACCCTCATCACAGCCGTGGGTACCCATGACCGCTCCATACAGCACAAACAAGTGTCCCCAACTACAAAGTAACTTATGCAAAGAACAAATGGGAAAAGGTGTCATATCATATCAAGAAATGAGGAGAAAAAACGACAAACAAACAGAATTTCCGCGAAATCAACATGCCCTCTCTCCGCTCCGCTGAATGCAACCCCAACAATCTAAAGCGACCCATACCCAAAATCTAATCTGCTCCCGAGCCCCAACCATCGAGTAATAAAAAATCTAAGAGGGAAAAATAGAGAACAATAGAAAAAACAATTTACCCTTCCATAAGTGCCTTCAATGCTTCCACGCCAACTTGTAGGACCTCGGGGTTTCGAGCCCCACGAAGAGAGTCCCTGATCAAATCGATCGCACCCTTTCTCCGGAACCTTTCTGCATACTCTAGCTTTTGACAGACCAAGTTCCTAACACAAACAACACCTCTGTGCCTCATTTCTTCGTTTTCCTCGATAGCCATCCCAAGGAGGATGTCCAGACCTTTCTCCCTCTTCACCATAGCCTCACAGGCCTTGTCCCATTCTGTCAGCATAGCTAATGCCCCACCTGCAGCTCTCCGAGTCGCTAAGTCTTCTGCGTCTGCAAGTGCAAGTAGCACGTGGAGTCGGTTACTCGCAGTTTTGGATCCATCAGCAAACTTGGCAACTCCTGTGGGGGAAGCCATGAGGTTGCATAGTAGTTCCATTGTAGCTCTTTGAACCATGATGTTGTTTGAAAGCAACGTTTCCTCAATTTTAGGCCACCCAACGCGGATAATCAAATCTCGGGTTGAATCATCGGTCGAAGCGAGATTAGTGAGAGCGAGAAGGGATTCAAAAACAGGTAACAGATCGTTTTGTTCTTCGTTGGTTTCGAGTAGGGCTAAAAGTGGCCTCACGGCTGAAGCGACAGGCAGCTGCGACCCGAAAACATGGGATGGATTTGTGGAGACTAAGACTCGGGCTAATGCGTGAGACGACGACAATTTAACCTTCCGATCCTGCTCGGAGTTACCGGTGATCGATGCGTAAAACTGCAATAGTAACCTAACACCACCTTGCTGAGCCACTAGCCCTCGATGCTTCTGATTCTTTGAAAGTGACAGAAATATACTAGAGATAACGGCGACAGCACTGGGGGATACCCTCTTACTGCAAGCTACCAAGGCAGGGACGACTCTTGCCTCCAAAAGGACTTTGCATCTCATAGTAACCCTTTCATCTTTATCCGCTGGGTCAGGTTCAGGTTTGGCTTGCGGCATGGAATTTGCGTAATTCCTTAGTTGAGCGACCCTTTTCTGTTCCTCCGATAATGACGGTAAATAGCCCGTAAGGTTGGCTACTACTGTGAGGCCTCCGTACATGACAGTTGACTTCCCGGCTGAATCTTTGAGAGTCTCCAAAAACCTTTGTAAAAATTCTTTATCCTTTACCAGTGACTCCTTGACAGATGGCTTCAGGGTAGCATAGGCCAGTCCTTCCATAGCCGAATCCCTTGATCCAACATCGTCCTTAAGCATCATCTCCCGGAACACAGCAGCAAGCTCGTCGATGCCTTTTGGTGCAACTCCAGGATCCCCGCTCCCATAGCGAACTTTTGCCAAAATCGTAGATGCAATGCTTTTGAAGTTTTCATCACCTCGAATAATAGCTTCAAGATACGCCTCGCAGTGTATAGAAATAGCAGCACGACAGGCCTTATCGACACAAGCAGCACTCATCATCTCCAAAACCGCCCGCTCAACATCCGAAGGCCGCCCCTGAAGTGATGGTACAAGTCCCTCCACAAACCCTTCGGTCAAGAGCAAACTCGCGGCAACCCCCGGTACGAGCGGGAAAATAGCAGCAGTAGCAGAGAAGGCAATTTGAAGATCGTCATCCGAGTCGGCAGCCAGTCGCGAGGAAATGAATTTGCCCAACATACTGCCCGCAGTGCTCTCATCCGTTTCAACGAATCTGACAGTGGCAAGTGTAGCATGGGAACGCAAGTCATTAGGAGATCGAATGTCGAGCATGGAAAGGATTCGCTCCAACGAGGCCTGGCCAATAAACGAGTGAAGCTCCGTGGCATGTGTGGCCAACAGCCTAGCAATAGAACGAGTAGACCACGCCTCGATCTCGCCAGATCCAGTATTGAGTGTTTCCAAAAACAACTTGAAACAATCTCTTATTGACCTCTTCTCCTTCGCTTCCGATTCCCACGCAGCAGGATCGAGCAAAGTCACCACCAACCCATCAATAGCTTCTCCTCCGATTTCCGCAAGCGTCTCAAACATCTCCTTTGTATTTTCACCGATAGAATCCGCTATGCGTTCTCTTCCACTTCTGCTGGCACGCAGTATCTCGCTCAGAACTTTCCCACCAATGGGCAAAGGGATATTTTTCGCGTGTGCTAATAACAGCTCGATACATTCCGTAGCAGTCGTGGTATGAAAATCCGAGCTTGGGTCCCTAAGTAAATGTAGCGCATTCTCGCCAGCAGCCACATCACTCTCGACAACCAATTTCTGACAAAGCTTTGACAAGGGGCAAACAGCCTGGTCCTTCTGGAAGCTGTGAAAGGCAGCGAGGACAGTTTCGTTCTTCGGGGCAAGGGATAGAGCGTCACGGAGAGATCGAACAGCATCCTAATTTCATTTCAACGGCATATTAGAGCTGAAAAAGCATTGTAAGCAATCGCTGTTGAAGGAGTAGAAACAGCTTACATCTTGTTGACCGGATTGCAAGTACTCAAGTGATTTTGCGGCGAGCTCTGATGCCCTCACGTCTGGGAACTCTCCTTCTGGCGAGGACATTGTTGCTGGCGTTGGGGCTATCGATATTTAATTTTTTTTGTTATAAAGGTGCGAGAGCGGGGTGGGGGGCTTTTAGAAGATTTGGAGGGAGGGATTGTTAGGAACAGAGGCTTAGGATAAGTTGACATCGGCCATTGGATGTGGGATGGAGAATGGGGGCCAGGTTGGTTGCAATTAGCTGGCACTGGGCTGCAAGGATCCCCGCTGCAGCAAGAAACTAGCGAGCGTAGGAAGCACAGATCGTCACCTGACATCACTCGCAAAACCTGCTATTTTGCACCCAATCACCGCCTTCTCCGATATCCCACCGATAGGTCTTCAAGGCTAGCCTACTAGAGTAATTTTGCAAAACAACTGTAAGGTGTCATCGGATCAGAAAAAAAGGAACCAATCTACCCCTCAGCGATAGCTCAGCTCGCATTTCTAAGTGTGCCTTACCATAGGCCGGATTGTGCTGGACACAGAGGGGTGCGTCACAATCACTTTTTTTATGCGACAAAACTCGCTTTATTGGGAACGAGATCCGATAACTGGTACCATAGAGTGGTGTTCGGATCTTGTCCGATAGAGCTGCTATCGTATAAATTGCTGCGGTGATACAAGTAATGCAACCCAGGCCAGCGCACATGTGCTTAAAGGATCCCGAATTAAACGGGCACAATTCAGTTGAGCTGGGAGATTAGGTCTCTTGATGATAAGAGCCCTTGTAGGTTAACATACGTGACCGCGTTCTCGAGCTCTACCCGTATGGCCACTAAACGTGCTTGTTCCGAGAATGGGGGAGTGAGTCACTATCTGTCACTCGTGGACCAACAACGCTGCTGCAGCTATCCATCGGGGAAGTCCTTTCATACATCCGCGAACCTTATTGTTACAAGCGGGTTGGTAATTGGCTAGTGAAAACCCAAGAAACGAGCATCCAAATCACGGCTCTGGAGTTGTACATCCACCTTGTAATAAATTGGTCTAATTGTACGATATTGGTTTGAGTCGGCTCCTATATATAGTTATGATACAGTACCCCCACACTAGTGCTGACTCTATTGGGTCGCATAATTCCAATTGCCCCCACAGGCTTGCTCTTGCGAGAGGAATTTGGCAGAAGGGTTGCAGGAAAGGCACTCGTCCCCCGTGAGCCACGAAACTCTATCATTGTGTTCTTCTGGCACACCAGCAATGGTCACGGCCATCTCCACTTTCGACAACAACAACGACCTCGGCAGTCTTTCCAAGACGGTTTCCAATCCACTCTTCCACTCTTCGTCTAATCTCATCCGGATCCGTACCTCTGGCGACTTGAACGTGCACGACACCTCTGATTGCACCCTCAACTTCCCAGAACCTGGGCACCGTATATCCCTGAACACCTTTCAGCCCGCTCACACCAGCAATAGTTTCCCGAAGAGTGTACTCGGAGTTGCCAGGAACTGTCAAAAGAAGATTGCTAGCGGATGATTTTACCAAGGGAATCGCCGATACGAAAATAAGAACAGCGATGAATACAGACGCAAGTGGATCGAACCCAGTCCATCCGCTGTAATGGATCAAGCCCGTACTAATCACCACAGATACAGATCCAAGAGTGTCGGCTAAAATGTGCAAAAATATACCGTGCATATTCTCACTATTGTGTGTGTGAACATGGTCGTTGTGGGCACTTGCCGGTGGTTCTCCATCATGACTGTGATGGTGATTATCGTGGCCGTGTGAGTGATCATGACTATCCTCATGCGCATGGCTATGCCCGTGAGAATGGCTGTGTGAGTGGCCATGCCCATGATGTGCGTGGTCAAACGCCATGATACCTAGATTCCACATCTTAGCGCAGACCTATTAGGAACAAGTAACTATCACTCACCAACTAGATTAATTGCCAGTCCCATAGAGCTCACGACCATTAATTCACCAAGTCGCGCCATCTCAGTGGGTTCTTTTAAACGTTCGATGGCTTCCCACACGATCTCAACACTGATTAACCTACGCCACCGAAACCAGCAGGTAAGCAAGATACCACAAACAGTTGCTAGGGCTAGTTCTTACATTAGGAAAATTCCATTGGCAAATCCAGCAAGAGTATCCATTTTACCTAATCCATATGGATACCTCATACTCGGCGGCCACTTGCTCATGACGGCTGCACAAAGTCCTATCGCAAGGGCTAGGCAATCAAAAAACATATGTACACTATCAGATATAAGGCCCAGGGACCCGGTCATAAAACCGTAACACGTTTGAACGATCATGAACGCAAAATTCAAACTATTAAAATTAGCAAATCTTTCGGACAACAGATATTTTTCGTACTTACCACATAAAATATCCAATCCTCCGCGAATCCTTCTCAATCAGTATACTGTGAACCAAAGGAACCCCTTCCGTCATCTTTAGTAAAGCTTTTGTAATACTTGAAGGATTTTTGATCCCCTTTGGATGCACATGGCTATTTCCGTGCTCGTGTGCATAATCGTGATGGTGGCGATGGCGATGGTCATGAGCTACCCCATCGATTTGGATTGCTACAATTGCGGGCATGTAAGCCACATTATTGGTGTAGATAGGGCAAAGGAATTAACAAACCTGCCATCGAACAAGAGGAGGGTATACAGTAGCTTCGTGATTGGGTGTATTTGTCGGGGTAAGCTGCGGTTGCGGTGTTATGATATGGGCATCATTGTCTCTTATCATGCTAAAGGGGAGTTTTTGTTGGGAAGGCTTTAGAAAGATCTCCTGAGCGGAAAAAAGTAAATCCGCGGTGACAAAGCCAGCTTATTAAGTGGCGGCAAACCAAGCTCCAGTTCAAATACCGGTACTATACCAGTATCTTCTGTGGACTTGCAACCTCCCGCAACCAGCTCAAACAAACACCACAGACAAAATGCCCAAGGCCGAAGTAGGATCAACAAAGTACCTTAGCAACCGCATGAAGTCCAAGGGGCTCCAGCGACTACGCTGGTACTGTCAGGTCAGTTTCTACCTGCTTCCCCTTCACCCCTCGCGATGGTCACTGTTAACACCTCACATCACAAGGTCTGCGAAAAACAATGCCGCGACGAAAACGGTTTCAAATGCCACACACAGTCCGAATCCCACGTTAGACAAATGCTCGTCGTAGGCGAAAATGCGAAAAAGCACATCGCCGATTACTCTACCCAGTTCCAGCGGGACTTTTTAATGCTCCTGCGCACTTCGCACGGCGAAAAAAAAATCAATGCGAATCACTTCTATCAGGAGTACATTGCGAATAAGGAACACATTCATATGAATGCTACGCGGTGGACGAGTCTCTCGGAGTTTATCAAGTTCCTTGGGCGTGAAGGCATTTGCAGAGTTGAGGAGGGCGAGAGGGGGCTGATGGTTGGCTGGATAGATAATTCTCCAGAGGCACTGCAGAGGCAAGAGGCTGTTCGGAGGAAGGAACGACAGGACCGTGGCGATGAGGAGCGGGAGCAGAAGGCGCTGAAGGAGATGATTGAACGTGCGAATAGGGATGCGGAGATAGGTGGAAAGCTTGGGAATGACGATGCCCCGAAAGAGTTGAATCGGGAAGAGGGTGAAAAGATCAAGTTGGCTTTCGGTGCAAAGAAATCTACGTCACCCACACCAGTCGGATATTCGACTGAGGATGCCCCGGTCGAAGAGGCCAAGCCTGATACCAAAGAAAAGGTCTCCATCAGTATAGCCCCGAACAAACCTAAAAATGTGTTTGCAGCCGCAAGCAAGAGGAGGAAAGACAGTAAGAAGAATAAAGATGGGAAGGATGGTGCCCTAGAACAGTCGAAACGGCCTATGAGTGAAGCGGAGAGAATCATGAAGGAGGAATTGGAAAGGAAGAAGCTGCGAGGAAATGGGTTTAGTGGGCCTGGGTTCAAGAGACAAAAGGTTGCTTAGTTTCTGCCTTGTTCTCATCTATTTCCTTTTTCTTTCTTTCTTCACTGGTGTTGCTTGTGTTGCTTGTGTTTCTACCGGTAGCTCGATAGGCTTTATAGGGTATGTATGGGGGTTTACTGGTATTTCTTTAGGTGTTTCGCGAGCTTAAGGCTCATTGTATGTAACTTAGCTATTCCAGAGTCTTTCTTGAAACGATACCCGCAAGCTGAATGAAACAAAGTTTGATCAGGCTCAATTTGTATAGGATAACTTAACCTAGCGCAATTGTACCGCAGTCCGGTAATCTAATACGATAGTTTAAAGCAAAAAAGGGGGCCACCAGTTTTTGTAATTCCTCGGCGGGACGAAAGCAGGCTGGGTATATTTACAATGCTCTGCTCCACTGTAAACTCAAAGTTGGGTGGTGGTAATCCCCGGATTACATAGACTATGATACCTGTACGGTATTATTGAAGTCCGTTGCATACCGCTGTGATATATAGTAGGTCCGTACAGCACAATATTCGGCATGAAAGACCAGAAAACTTTGAAATTCAATGTGAGGCCTCAGATGTGAAACGGATGATTTGCCATGCAAACCCTTTACCCGCGTCTTCAGGCACAGTATGATACTTCATACCCGATACTCGTAGAATACCGTGGGGTAGATGCAACTAGGGAATCAGGATAGCACGAACAAAGTGAAGAGGAATGAAGTCTCCATCTACTCGTATTATCGCGTCCCCTCTCCCGGTAAACCTTTATTTATGATATGTCATGATGCGGAGAGAAGGTCCCGCATCAAACTGCTATCATACACAAGTGGCAACGGGGAGTCTCGTCGGAGAAATTCCAAATTAGCAAATAACCCACATCTCATGTCCCAATTCTAGGTTTGCACCGACAAGCACCATGTCCGTGTAGCGGAGGTTGTCGATCGTCCCCCGTTTCACATTTCCCCGAACTGTGACACCGTGGCCTTCGGCTTATATAGGAGAGTGGAGTGAAGAATGGGATCAAAGGGAGGAATGAAGCTCACGCGATGGGGAAAGACTGGAAAAATACCAATGCTGACAGACAGGAAAGGATCAGCTTTGAAACCGTTTTAAATATCTTTAGTGGCACGGTTTCTGAGTCGATGGCTCGACCTTTTGGTGCTCTTCATCCCACCCCGTTTATCGTTCGACAGGAGGAACCATCTTAATCCTGCTTAAACGCTGCAGCCCTACGGCTCGTTCGATTTGTCTTCCGACCCTTCGCTGTCCAAACTCCCTCAGTATATCTGGCCTTTCCTCAGCCTACGCTCCCTTTACCATTCTCTACATATTTTCGCTTTCCCGTTTCTCTTGTCCTGTCTTCGAAGGGATCGATAGACCGTGCTTTTTCCGCCCAGCGTGTTTTCCTCAAGGCGATTCTCTACTGTTACGTCCTCGCCATCTAGCATTCGTGTCCTGTACAACCTTAACTCTTCGGCGAAGAGCACCAATAATAATGCGTGCACAACACCCACAGCTGTTTGCCGCGCTAATCATATCCGTATCCACAATTGTGGATGCAAAGCATTCAATCTGCCCTGTAAGCTATCATTCCGATATCTTTTTGTTTTGCATCGGTTTGCTCATTGTTCTATTGTTACAGAATAAACCTAATGAGCTGGTACCCGACGGATGTGCATCTTATTCAACAATCGAGGAATTAAACAAGAAGCTTTACCCACTCGTTAACGATATAACCCAAGAAACGGACTACTTTGGCTATTATCGGCTCGATCTATATGGCCGAATATGTCCGTTCTGGTCTGACGATGAAGGAATGTGTGGCAACATCGCATGTGCTGTAACGACGGTTGACGAGAAGAATATTCCTCCGATATGGCGAGCGGAAGAGCTTGGGAAGTTGGCAGGCCCTAAAGCAAGTCACCCAGCGACCAGACAGCCGGATGAGCCATCTCCATTGGCTGGCGCATTGGGCGAGGAGACCGAGGAGAGCTGTGTTGTTGAGGAGGACGAATGTGATGAGAGGGATTACTGTTTACCTGAGGACGAGTCGGCTGACGGGAAGGGCGATTACGTCAGTTTGACGGAGAATCCAGAGAAGTTCACTGGGTATGCGGGGGCGGGAGCGGCGAACGTCTGGAAGGCGATCTATCGGGAGAACTGCTTTTCGAAACCACGCGAGGAGAGCTCGCTTGGCTCCGCCGGGGGTTTTGCAGGGGCTGGTGGGAATGGATTCCAGGGATTCGCGCCCCTGGGAAGCCAGGCTGCGATGGGATTTGTGAATGTCATGCAGTACAAAGGGAAGCTTGATCTTAACGATATAGAGGTTGACGATGAGTGCTTGGAGAAGCGAGTCTTCCATAGAGTCATTTCGGGAATGCACGCCAGTATTTCGATGCATCTTTGTTGGGACTACCTTAACCAGTCCACTGGAGAATGGGTGAGTTATAATTTTCAATTCCCGGAATGAAAAAATTGAGCTAACGGCCGATCGCAGTCACCCAATCTCAGCTGTTTCGTCAGCCGCTTCGAAAACTACCCTGAGCGTCTTCAGAACATCTATTTCAACTACGCTCTACTAGCTCGCGCCATTGGAAAGCTCAGGAACTATCTACCGACCTATACCTTCTGCTCCGGCGACTATTATCAGAATCGCATTACCAAGTCTAAAGTCGTCAAATTGGCCAATATCGCCGCCTCTACCACCCCGCAGATCTTTGACGAGTCATTGATGTTTAGAGATGAGATGGTTGGGCTAAAAGAAGAGTTTAGAACCCGCTTTAGAAATGTCAGCCGATTGATGGACTGCGTCGGATGCGACAAGTGCCGACTTTGGGGGAAGGTTCAGACTCAGGGGTACGGAACCGCTTTGAAAATCCTCTTTGAGTTTGACGAGAGCAAGAACGCCAATGACAACCCAATCCTGCGAAGAACAGAAATGGTTGCGCTGTTCAATACTTTCGGCAGGGTATCGCACTCATTGCGTGCACTGGAAGGGTTCAATCGAATGCTGGATGGGAAGGATGAAGTTGACAGCAACAAGACACCTGCGAAGGCCTCGGAAGATAAGGAGACGAAAGGTGAGCCTAAGAAGAAGGAAAAAATGAAGGTTGAGAAATCCGGGGATGCATCTGGCGCCCCCGAAGAAGAGAAGCAGAATGAGGTCCCAAGGGATCAGACTCTGGGCGAATTCTGGCAAGAGGTTGATCTCGTCTGGAAAACATTCCTGTTTGTCATCAAGAGTTGGTACAACGTTCCCAGATACATGTAGGCCTTCACATCTCTGTTCAAATCTCGTTATAGCTGCTAACTCTTCACTAGATTCATAATCGCATACTCAGAGGTCGCCCAACTATTCGACATGCTCATGGGAAGACCAGTACGAAACGGACTATACACATGGGCCGATTTGAACCGCCCTCGAGCCGAACTCTAGAACAAAAAGGCTGAAGAAAAAGAAAAATGCAAAGGGCCTTATATATACCCGCCGCCCATTTGGTCACACGTGCTTCCCCCTTTTTCACCATCCCCTCATGTAGGGTTTTCTTATATCTTGCTTTTCTTGTTTTCCTTATATCTTGTCTGGAGTTTAGGGTTTTAGATATTCCCCCACCTTGAAACGCTGTTATTAGAATGGCACCACACACGTGCGCGTTGTAGATTTACGAAAAACCTTGATTATTTTTTTCATTATCATTTTTTTTTTTTTTAGTTGCCCAGCCTATACCTTTGCGAATATCATTGGGGGGGGGGGGGGGGGGGGGCGAGCAACTAGGGGACAGTGAGGCATTGGCAAAGGCTAGGTCTATTACTGAGGGGGGGGGGGGGGTTAGTGTATATGGTGTGTTAGTTGAGAAGGTAGATATTATCTTTCTATTGTGCTCGTGTTTGCCTGATCACTTTACTGAAGGACCATTATATTATTATAGTGATTATCATCACAAACCAAGTGATAACACCTGGAAAGGTTTACAAGGTGCATCGCCCTCCAGCCCCCGTCAAGAAAGAGAATCCCAAGAGAACCGCGAACAGAATGAGGATTCCGTCAGCAGTACTACCACAAGTGATGACGACAATCCCGTACAACTCACGATGCCCAGTACTGGACATAGTAGGCCAACATGTACTATCATACTCTATCTCTACTTTCTCATGATGACACTCCACTATAGCATCTTAGGAAGGTACCCTACCCCTAGAAGATCACACTCAAAATCCAAAGAAGATGGGGGTAATTATCAACCAATTCTAGCGGTCTAGTATCCAAAGGTCGGGTCCATTATAGTTGTGAACAGCGAGCGCCCCGTCAAGCGGGGGTAGTTGGGCATGTGAAAAGCACCCGGCGAGCCACTCCGGTACTTACACAGGTTCCGGGGGCTGGCGCCGTGACACTTGGAGTATGATAGCACTCTACCATGCAGACTACTTGGACGGTCAGCTTCCAGAATACCGTAGAATGTCCTGTCCCCCCCCCAAAGGAAAAAATCGGACCCCGCCAGCATCAGTTAGAGCTATGCCGAGATACTTGTAGACTATAAGAAACATGTCAGTGGCCATAAATATGGAATATTTTACACAATCTCAGAACGTTATTACATTTTAGTCCTTTCCACACCAGGAATTATTTATCTCTGGGACACTCCGTGAGTATCTTCAGGCAGGGCCCTTAATATTTTGGGTGGAGGGGGGGGAAGAATTCACGGGATCTCTGTATTCCACTGCACGCACGTCCTTGCACAAGGTCCGGCAAGAAGTTATATGGAACAGTTATTTGAGGTTAACCAGCCAAAAACATCCCTGTATGTTCCGGTTAATGGGTCCCTGCCCTTGTACTGTACTAGTACTTGCTGTTTTCAAAAGTATCCGGATATCTTGGCACGGTTTAGGCCTAGGAAACGCCAAGACTTCCGGATACTTTTGAAAACGGCAAGTACAGTACCATAAACAAAAAGACGTGGCATAAAAAAGGAAAGAAGAAAAGAAAGAAGAAAAAAGGTCGTTTTGTACGCTTACCACACGTGGGAGGAAGTAGCGAGTCGACGTACAGTAGTGGTAGAAAGGATTCGTTAATGTCAGACACAATACAAGTATAGTTCAATAATATAAAGGTTCGACTGCGCTCGCCCGCTCTCTATCGCGAAGAGTTGGCGAGGTGGTGGGTGGTCAGTGGGGCCGCGATACAGTGCAACCTGTTCCTTCTAGGGCGCTGGTATGATACGGTGCTCACTTTCCGATGGGATTGACAGAATTAACACCGCGGGCAGCGGGCACGAGTGATGGGTTGTGACTACCTATTCGGACTGGGCTCCGTGTTTGCTTGGTCTGGAGTGCGGGAGTGGCGGTGGGGGCGGCGGGTTTGGGGCATTATTGTACTGTAGGCTCGCTGCACTGAAGTCGATTCGAGTACCGGTACTGGTAATTGTGCTTGCATAGCCGTGTCGGTAAAGTTCTCGTACCCTTCCAAGCACCCTAGTCCTTGGTGTTATCACTCGTGGGACAGATTGGGACAAAAGTTTACAGTATATCATACCCGTCTAGAGGCATATCGAAAACGGTGATCTAGACGGCTCTTGCTGTTCTCTTGTTGCTGCTGCTAGGTACTCGAGAATAATTCTTGTAGTATGATACAAGGAAGGGTATGAGAACTTTACGATCGCGGCTGTACGGTGCCGTAGGCCCATAGTTAATGATTCTGTGTGATATCATAATGACATTCAATCAACCGAGGCCGGCAGCAAAGCCTTTAAAAACCCTCCACCATCCACCCCTCACTAATATTCACCACAACCGCCCCCTGGGTAAACTCAACCTACCCACCTAAGGCCTACAAGTACCTGTAATCCTATGGAAAATGTGCCTTTCTGGGGACGGCAGCTACCGTGTACTTGTACTGTGCTCGTACAGTACGGTGTAGTATGAGCTTGGGGGAATAAGAGAATTGGTCCCAACGTGGTTTTCCATATCATACAAAATGCGCAAGTTTAGCCAGCCACCACAAGGGCGCACAACAAACTTTGTTCTTACGGTAACAAGATGAGCAAGAGAATCACAGCGGAATTCACATGTACTGTACCCGTGCCAAGGTTTACTTTTACAGCTATTTTCCTAATCTTGCATGTTTAATACCCACAATGATTAGCTTAGACATTTGACATGAACAGCACACCTTTCTTTTGCATGTGTCTTCATCGCATCAAGTAACCATGCCAAGGTTCCTACCACATCAAATGGTGCTACGCGACCTTTGACGTAAGTAGCACTCCGCTGGAGTGCCTCACAGTTTAACAATAGTAACAGTTCAACAATAGATTTCTTATATAGTACGAGAAACATTTACAATAAAATGACCAATTTCACGACCAAGAAGATCCTGAACCTTTTGTTGCTTACTCTTCTCCTTTACTGTGTTGCACATCTGTTTGCAAATTTCCTTCCACTATTTTTTTATCTTATTGTGGTCACGAATGAGGCTTAGTAAGGAAGGGTTTTCACATGACTCATAGTTATGAGGCATAGGTATGTTATGTTTCACACATGTGACCACTTTAGTCATATGATTTAATCAGATGATAGTTTTCACGTGACTCATAGTTATGAGTCATAGGTATATTATGTTTTGCACATGTGACCACTTTGGTCATATGATTTAATCAGATGATAGTTTTCACGTGACTCATAGTTATGAGTCATAGGTATGTTATGTTTCGCACATGACCTCGCTGAGAGGTCATGGGTTTTTGCGTGTAGGACTATATGGGTCATATGACGAGTTAGTTGTAAGAAACATAGTGTGAAGAGCAGCGATAAAAGGAGGTAGATAGGACCAAGGAGATGGGCTCTTCACGCTTTATTCTAAGTTGATTTCATACTTATTACTTTATACTTTTACAAATATAAAACCTTTATGATCTTTACGATTTACTTATACGAGACAAGAACTCCACCAAGTAAGAAGAGTTGGAGAAAGAGTATAATAGGTGATAAGGACTGGAGACAAGAGAGTCTTTCCCACCTTATCTTAGACATAGGTCTAAGAACTATCGTTGAGGAGAAGAAGGAAGAGAAGTATCATCTACCCATTACTGAGAACTGATACCAGTTAGGGAACGCAATAATTGTCCACTAACTTCTGTGTATTGTCTAGGATTCGCTGCTTCTTCCAAAGCTCCTTCTCTACTCGGTTTTCTTCTTTCTGATGGCTGATTGCACGAGCTTCATGGGCATAAAGAATACTACTCTTTTGTAGTAATCACTAGGAATATTTCTGCCATTATCAGCAAGAAATTTATCTTACGTCCTGTATCTCCTCTGGGTCTGATGCTCAGGAAGAGCTAAACGTAAACTCCCAATCTGGATGGGCATGGCCGGATGCACCCCTTTGTTATCTGGACGTATTAGACGGTACCCAAGGGACAATCCCTAGTAACAATTTCCCTAGTTTATTGATTCTGGCCTAATTACTCCCAGCATCCACGGACCCTCGATTTCCGTTATAAATACGTGCCTCCCACCGATTTTTTTTTTTTGGAGTTCCTATGATATCAGCTCTCACTGACCCTCCCCTTCTCCTTGATAGCTAGTTTCGTTTGCGCTTCGTGCGCAGTCCGTCCTGTATTTTCCTTTTTTGTCTGGTAGTCCTCCTATCACTCCTGATTTCTCTCCTGTTCTCCCTCATGTTGTTTCTATCTTCCTATTCTACTTTGTATTTCTGTATGCACCCAATGTATTTACTAAGTAGCCTGTCATCGTCCGTGTTTCATCTGCATTTAACACTTACATTCCTTTTCCGTCCGTAAGCCTCAAATGACTTCTGCACCTTCGCTAATTATGCTGTACATTCTAACCCCACTTTGTATTTCACCAAATCCGCTGGACGTATTCTAAAATTCTTTTGTAACTTCAGGTTTTGTCCGACTCCATCTGCAATTCATTTGCTCTATGTTTTCTTATCCTGATATCTTCAATACTGTGACCTCAACAAGATCCTGTCCCTCACCTCTCATAGAATCTTACTTTCTCTTCCATAGTTTTAATCTACTTGATTATTTTTTTCCTTACAGATACCAAATTATAAACCAATAAATTAAATTTCCTCAACATTGTCTAACCCGGTTGTGTCTAAATGCCGATGGGGATCTTCAGCTGTGCCAGACAGATCACAGTCAGTTAAGCCCGCTGATGGACCTTGCATTTCTACCAGTTCTGGTTCTCCCTGACTATATTCTCGGGGGTGGTATGCCTGCGGCCAACACTACCCGCTTGTGATCCAAGCTGCTTTGGATGAATTCCAAACTTCCAGTATAAGGTATCGAGGTTATTTGAATATCTGTCAGTTCTTTCTACAAGTGTTCTGCAATCCTTTGGAATTCTATTCTTTAATTGCCTCATTATCCATGTGATGATTTTAGTCTCAAAAGACACTGATGTATTTCCCCGCGTTCCTAATTGACATTCTAGTAGCGCTGTTTTTCCATTAGCCTGACTATCATTAGACTCTAGCGAATATTTTTTATTTCTACCTTGAGAACTGGAATGCGTGAAAAATACTTCATTAACGAAGTTCCCAGTCTGCCAACACCAGAGAGAATGATACAATATGGCCGCAGTCAGATACAGAAATGTGCCGTTAATCTTTCCTAAGAATTTATTATCCACTGTGCCTCTCCTTTTCTTGCCTGAATAACATTGTGCATATATGACACCTGGAATCTGTGGGGCTAGAAATCTAAGAGAGTGTGCCTGCTGGCTTTGTTAGACAGATTCCGTCTTATGGCAGTCTGGAATAATCGCAACGAAGTGGTACATGTCACAAATATGGCTTAGCAAGGAGGAGGTTTTTTTTTTTTTTTTTTTTTTTTTTTTTTTNNNTTTTTTTTTTTTTTTTTTTTTTTTTTTTTTTTTTTTTTTTTTTTTTTTACATGACTCATAGTTATGAGTAATAGGTATGTTATATTTCGTATATGACCTCATCAGAGGTCATGGGTTTCGCACATATGACCACTTTGAGTATATGATTGGTTTATGATGATATATTATATTTCGCACATGACCTCATTTAGAGGTCATGGGTTTTACGCATGTGACCGCTTTAGTCATATAACTAGTTTATGATGTTTTGATATGACTCACAGTTGTGAGTCATATGTGGTAAGTAGCTTAAAAAGTAGGTCACATGGGCGTAAAGGGCAACTATATAAAGAGGTCATTAGGACCGGGTAGATAGGTGCCCCTCCTGCTGCGCCACCGCCAGAGACTTGCAGCCATAAGACTGGTCTGCCTCCCCCCCGAGGCCAACCCAGCAACTGCCAGACTCCACCCCACTTTCCCGACTTCGTCCCCCTTCAGGGCCCTCGACGACCACCGCCACCACACACGAGGGCTGACATCGGTATATGCTCCTCTCTCATGGAGAACCGCTGTCCCCTCCACGCCTATAAGAAAGCACCTCCCGATCGATGCCATTGCCCATCGAACCCTCCCGTTCATCCCTGCCTCCGGCCCTATGCCGGTTGCCTCCCTCGACCTTCTGCCACCCGCGTGCCTCCCAGTCGGAGCAGACACCCCCTCCTTCATGTCGGTCAAACTCAGAATCAGATCGGCACTAGTCAAAGACTGGAACGACCAGTTTCCACCGCCCCCCACCTACCCCTACCCCGCGTCCCTCTCGCCCCACCCGTTCATGGGGCTGGGAAGGTTCATGGCGGGTAGAATCCACCAGATGCGCTCAGGTAAGAGCTACCTAGCTGCCCACCCGTCATGGTTCACCGAAGACCCCTCTCCCCTCTGCCCGTTATGCGAGGAGGACGAAGAGGACTTCCCCCATGCCATCCTATACTGCGAGTCCCGCAGAGAACCACGTGAGCGCCACCTCCGAGGCCTCACTTCGGTAGATTGGGACAGCCCCCTCTGGTCAGACCCCTCCGCTCTCTCCGCCCTCGCCAGGTACATCAACATCACGGCGACAGGTTTTCCACCCGGTATGCCCCCCGCGGAAAGGGGCCCACGTCGCGAGCCGGACATTGAGGTGTCGGCCCTTCCGATCCACGGCTTCGCCCCCTAGGGGAACAAGACCTTTATCCTTTATTTTTCTTTACTTGTTTAAGGATGATATTTTTTGTTATGATTATGCGCTTTGTTGTTTTATTTCCTTAGGGATTTCGTGTCGGCTATCGGACACACT